>JAODJW010000136.1:14916-27519 GCA_026777045.1 Hyperopisus bebe | reverse complement strand
ACAGCAACTCGGGACCCCCAGTCAGTCCATGTCAGACCCAAACATCGACACTGGAGGATGCTGTGTTTTCAGTGCTGCTTTCTGTTCCCTAAAGAAACAAAAAATTTGTTTGTGGTTTTGAAGCCTGATGTGCATGAATTTTTCAGTTCCCTAGTTTATTGACATATATGCCTGTGTATATTACACGAAATGTGGTCGCGTTCCCTAAGTGCTGAGGCTCGGCTACATGCCTGTATATTACACGAAATGTGGTCACGTTCCCTAAGGTCTGAGGCTCGGCTACATGCCTGTATATTACACAAAATGTGGTCGCGTTCCCTAAGTGCTGAGGCTCGGCTACATGCCTGTATATTACATGAAATGTGGTCGCGTTCCCTAAGGTCTGAGGCTCGGCTACATGCCTGTATATTACACGAAATGTGGTCGCGTTCCCTAAGGTCTGAGGCTCGGCTACATGCCTGTATATTACACGAAATGTGGTCATGTTCCCTAAGTGCTGAGGCTCGGCTACATGCCTGTATATTACACGAAATGTGGTCACGTTCCCTAAGTGCTGAGGCTCGGCTACATGGAGGAGCTCAAGGGCTGAGCGGCCACACAGAATTCCAAGAGGAGGTCATGTCACCACCGATACTCAGTTTCACTCCTCATCAGCCAACCACAAAGGCAGCCGCTACCTCCTGCTGGAAAGGAGAGACACAAAAACACAGAAACAAACACACGGCAGAGATCGGGAACATTTCTGACATTCTCAACACAATCGAACATAAATCCTTTTCCTTTGTACGGGGCACTTCATCAATAATTAAAGCTCAAATGCCAACTACTCACTGCAAAGCCTTTAAAGTGAATCAAGGAGTCATTTCTGCTACACAGTGGAGATTTGATTAGTTGGAATTAAATTAAGTTTTTTTTTTGAATAAATGATAAGTTTTGACCTGGGAAACAATATTACCTGCCTCTCAAAATGAATATGAAAGAGAAGAAGCCCAATTCACCTTGATTTCAAAGACCTGCAGGACACCACTGACTGGCACTGCTGGTATTTAGCTAATTAACTGGTCATTCATGCAAACAGAGAGAACTGCATGGAGAGGGGGGCCTTGACGAGCTATTCAGTGCAAACGTAACTCTGTTTGAATTAGTCATTTGTTTGATCGGAGCTCTACATCAAACGATATGCACATGTAAATATTATAACATAAATATATAAATAGAGAAGACTGCTGACTAAATGGTGAATGAATGGAATGGCAGTTAGCTTAACTGCTCACTAAATGGTGAATGAATGGCATGGCAGTTAGCTTAGCTGCTGACTAAATGGTGAATGGTTGACATAGCAATTAGCTTAGCTGCTGACTAAATGGTGAATGAATGGCATGGCAGTTAGCTTAGCTGCTGACTAAATGGTGAATGGTTGACATAGCAATTAGCTTAGCTGCTGACTAAATGGTGAATGAATGGCATGGCAGTTAGCTTAGCTGCTGACTTGAGTACTGTACATTTTTCAAGTATCTGCCCTTTTACTTGAGCATCACTTTTTTGCAAACGTATGACTTTTACTCCACTACCTTTGAAAGACAACATGGTACTTTTGATCCCAGTACATTTCTATAAAGGTTCTCATTACTCATTACTCTGAAGCACAGGTGTGAATTTAGAGGACAAATTACCTTTTATAAAGTGCGATAAAGGCCATTTTGTGTTTGTCACAGGAGAAAAACCAACCACAGTAAGCGACTCCTACGCTGTCAGTTAGGTTGCTGTTGGGCAGTTATTAAGCTAGAGGTGTGTATCTGGGCTGGTTGCTTTATTTATTTTCATGTTCTGAGGATTTTGCATCTAGAGAAATTCCACTGTGCCAGAACACTACCTTGGTGTTTTGTGGAGGTGGGGTGAGGGGGTGTCATTCTGTCGATTCAGTTATGTTTCTATAGACAACTTTTGATTCTACTGGTTCTACAAGCAAGTTGCTGCATTCAGTAGGTTGTTTCAGAATCATTAGGTTCTGCAATTGCATTGTGGCAAAAATACAATAATGCGTTAACATTAAAAAGATAATGTGCTTTTGAATACTTTTTTTATTTTTTTTATTTTTTATTTTTATTTTTAAAATCAATTACAACTTTCTCTTATACTGGAATACTATTTGACCAGGAGTATCTATATGTTGACATATGTAACAGAGTTGTGCATGGTCTTTGGAAGTGCAGGGTGGAGGCTACGATTTTAAAACTGATAATTACCATAACATATCACAGTGAGTCCACCATCAAATACTGGAGTGTACTTGATCAAGCCTGTCTGTGATCCAGGGTATTTAAAACCTTTAAAAATAGACAAAATAGGTAACTGACCAGATATATTACAGGCAACAAATGTTATGACAATCTTGTTGGAACATAAGAACATAAAATTATAAAAGAGAGGAGGCCGTTCGGCCCATCAAGCTCGCTTGGAGGGAATTCAACTAATAATTTAAAGTTGGCAGGATCTTGTCAAGTTCTCACTGGAAGGCACCGAGGGTCTTAGCTTGCACTACCCCGTCGGGCAGACTATTCCATACTCTAATTACATGCTGTGAGAAGAAGTTCTTTCTCAGATCCAAGCTAAAGTGTTCCCTTTGCCAATTTCTTACTATGGCTATGGTTTCTTCAGTTTGAACTTATGTTAAAGTAACAATTTGGATGAACAGCATCCAGACCTGTTAGAATCTTATATACCTGGATCATGTCACCCTTTTAGTCTCCTTTGCTCAAGGCTAAACAAATTCAGCTCTGCCAACCTCTGCTCGGAAGACATCCCCCTAAGGCCAGGAATCATTCTTGTAGCCCTGCATCGGACAGATTCTAAAGCAGCAATGTCCTTTATGCGGTAAGGTGACCACACCTGGACACAGTATTCAAGGTGAGGTCTGACAGGGGCATTATATCATCTTAGCATCACCTCCCTTGATTTAAACTCAACACACCTGGAGATGTAGCCCAGCATCCTGTTTGCCATTTTAACTGCTTCCCCACATTAGTGTGAGTGGGTCATGGAAGCATCAACATACACACTGAGGTCCTTCTCTTAATCAGCTTCCTTAATTTCAGCTGAACCCATGAAATATCTGCACTTTATATTTATGCTACTTGCATGGATTACCTTACAATAAGTTTCATCTGCCATTTACCAGCCCTGTCTTTAGGATGGAGGTCCTGTTGTAATGTCTCTGTTTCTAACTCAGAATCTGTTGCACCTCTTAACTTGGTGTTGTCAGTGAATTTAACCAGTTTTCTGAATATTTTAGTGTCAATATAATTTATATAAATTAGGAATAACAGTGGTCCTAAAACTGAACCTTGAGGTACCCCACTATGAACGCGGACCTATAGTTACATTGCGCCTTTAATAAGTAATAAGTACCTGCTTTGGTAAACCAGTTTTTGATCCAATTTGCTACAGTTCCTAATTACCGTTTGTGTGGGATATATCAAAGACCTTCAGAAGATCTAAACCTTGTAAACCTAAGCACTGTAAAAAAGATCCCTACCCTCAGTATGAAATGTCTCTGGTAATGTGGTCAAAGCCTTATTGAGCCTCATGACATTGTCTTCCAGTAGTAACCCTTAACAAAAGAACAGGTGTGCATTGTCCACATGTCAGTTTGACATTTGGAGCTCCTTGCCTTTGTAACACTTCTACACCTGAAATGCCAAGACTTGTTACCGTACCTCCTGCTTTAAATCCAAAATGGTTCTAAATAGTTCTTGAAGTAGCAGTTTATGCTTTTAACAGGGGCGGATTAATGAACAGGGTCACCTAGCCTGCAGCCCAGGGGCCCAGAGTGATCAGGGGGCCCCTACTGACTGGCTCGTTTGTTTTTTAAATATTAATTGAGGAGTGATCCATTATTGGTTGTTTGTTTGTTTGAGAGTTGGTGATTGGTTAAAACTGAATGGGGCACATTTTATATTCTGTTTGAATTTGCCCATCTCCATAAAGTCATCTATGGTCTTTGCTATCTATGGTAAATGTGTATTGAGTGCACATTGTGGATGCAATTGACACGCACTGGATCACGCTGTAATTTTTTTGTCACGGACTCCAGGGTTTCTGGCACAGGGACAGGGAATGGTGCAAGCAGACAAGGAGGTGGATGATCCACTTACGGCACCACAGGAACACAAAGGTTTATTACAGGAACAGAAAAAACTGGGAATACTCCTAAACAAAAAGGACCACAAGGGGTCAAAAGCAAAATAAGAAAAACAAAGACTAACTATTAAGGTCAGGGCAACAAGGAGCAAGCAGCTAGGGAGGGAGGGAAGGAACAAAATAGCAAAAAAATAAACAGCACTGGGAACTTCTAACATACCTAATACACATAAAATACACCAAATTAAATATCACGACATACAACAACAACCCACTAGGGAACTGAACTGGGGTAGGAACTTAAATATAGAAACTGAACCGGGTAACGAAGCAACAGGAGTGAGACATGAGACAATTAGTCAATCAAGGAGGATACAGGACAACGAGCAATCAAGCAACACACAAGGACCGGCACAAGAATAGGCAACAGGTGAAACTACCAATTAAATCAAGGAACTCAGAAACTAGCAGGGAAACTAAGAGACAGAATGTAACACTAGGGGAATAACAAAGACAGGTAAAACACAACCGTGGGCACAGAAAACCAAAACCGAATACATGTTACAAAACACAGGATGGCTCTCGAGATTTTTGTTTGTTTGCAGAATCAGAACGAGAAACAGACCTATAAGAAGATGCGACCCTACAAATATTCACAATCAAAAACAACTTCCTCTGATGCCAGATTCTGCCTTGTGTTGTCAGCCGTCATTGAAACAATCCATCGACAGACTTTGGCTTAGCTCTACGGAGGGCCCATCTAGAGGGATTAAATGGATGGAAGTTGTTTGTCCACCTTGTCACTCCTAAACCTGCAGAAGACGCAGTGACACAGCTAAGGAGCTTTCTAATTTAATTACAGGCATCTTTACAGCAGAACACATTGGACCTGGACAGCTAAGACTGCGGACCTGCCAACAGCCACACTGGCTTTGGGTTCGCCCTCTCCCACCTTAGCCTGAAACCCACCTTATTCCCTTTCACTGTTTACACATCTCTGGAACACTGTTCACTGTTCTGTTGCTAGACAGGCAATCAAGTCTGGTGAAAACAGCGTCGTTTTGCAAAAGTCATCACTGTTTGATGCATGTTGTTTGTGAAATTTTTCCTGGAGGCGTTGTAGCTCTGTGGTCGACGCTTACTGATGTTGTCTATCCCAGCCAGCCTCGCTGCTTAATAATTCAGCTAGTGCTGTGGACAAGATCAGTTCAGCATCTGCCTCATGACACAGGAAGAGCGCAGAAACTCCAAAATCTCAATGGACTAAAACTCCCCACTCTGGAAGTGTGAGGCAACTATGTTCCCCATTGATCCACTATTCATTTCCTAAGTTTCCTCCAGGGATCAATAAAGTACAATTTCATCTCTCATCTAATTAATCAAAATCATGTGACGCAAAGTACAAGATAAGTAATTATTAAACACTAAACAGTGCCAACACTTCACAACCAAATACTGAATCCTTGCAGTTGTACACACCACCGTCATATCTACGGCCTTATGATTATAAAAAGCAATTATGAAGCAGCCACGGTCGAGCGTTGTTGTGAAAGATGCTGCTCTTTAAGATGGAAGCTTGCATCCCAGCCTTATTAAACAGCGGGTGTTTTACCAGCCATATTTTGTCATTATAGTTTTTTTAGATTCCAAAGTTTGTATATAATCCCTTATGTAGAACAGCTGCTTTGCACGATGTTAGGAAAATGCAAATGATTATTTGCTATCTGTTCTTACGTGGTTTTCGTTTAATGTACGCCTGTCGCTTTCAGACAGCGTCTTTGGCATAGCGATGGCACGCAACCATAAATTGTTAAAATGTTCCCAAAGCTAACGATGCACTGGTGTATTGCCCCAGCACTTGATGAGTGTCTGCGTGATAGCTGCTGTCTGTACAAAGAGATGATCCCTTTCATACTGATGTGTCTAGTTGTTTCCTTTACTCTAACCTTTTGTGTTTTATGTTAAATGCAAACATAGATCCCGCCAAATTAAATCATTTTCACATCGCCACCCGCAACATTACACGAACAGAACCGCTCAGTTATTCACTATTTAATTATTAATACGTCAATTTATTGTACTCCATTTATATGGGTTGCTGCATCTCCTTTAAGAACGACAGTCCACACTGTATTCACGCCGTATTTATACAGAGCAGGACTCGGGTCCGGCAGGCGTAAGTTTTGAGGTTTGCGGCTTCCCAGTAAAATATCAGATTTAAACAATACATGCACATCAGTAAGCCCTTTCTCTTCGCATCCAGATTTATCCGTTGCATTGCTCCTCGGGTCGTTCGCATGTCATTTTTGCAAGGTGTCATATACACATACTATTTACCGGGACGGGTGACGCGAGGCGCTGTGCACGCAATTAATCTGTCGAGGCGGAACAGCAACGATAGCTGGCCGACTGGCTGTCAGGTGTCCTGGTAGGCAGGGTGTAATTGAAATGTCAGGGATCAGGGGTGCAGATGTTCGCCTCAAATCAAGCCCTCGGACATGCCTGAGAGGATGCGAGATGCGCGAGGGGCTGCATCTGGCATAAGAAGTGACGTCTGCAGCCCGCACTCGGGATTCGAGCCAGACAGCCACCGGAAAACGGGGATCCGTCATGCATCATTCGGCGAATCTCCTAAAAACTATTTTGGTGCAGAAAGTGCTATTCTTAATCTTCTGTTCTGGCAAAAAATTCTCCGCTTCTTATGAAATGTCGAAGAATGAAAACACAAGTTGAGATTGTAGTGAATTAATTTTATAATATTAATTACAGTTCATTTTTTTTTCGCCTGTACTATTTGGTAACTGTTTAGACAGTAAGAAAAGAAGTTCTGCGGTCACCCTTGTTTTAGCTACCTGATAAATCTGTAATTGTCCCTTTGTCTCCATTCCCTTGAAAGATCAGCACTGCGCAAGACGATCGATTAGAAATAAGAAATCGAATCTCACAGTGTTTGCAAAGGGATCGAAGGCGTGAAAGGGCTGCATAATTACAAAAGTAATTTTATTAATTTGTGATTGAGAGCTTAACAATTACAAAAACAAATATGCTGTTAATTATATAAAAGCTGTATTAAAATTGCATGAAAACTAGCTAGGAAATTCTCCAAATGAGCACCTGAAAACTGCAGTCTGTTGATTGCCTTTGCAGTGTAAATCTCCTCTATGCCTTTGCAGTGTAAATGATCATTTAGAGGTTTAGTTCCTTCAGCAAGCCCTCCCCAACATGAACCCCCAGGTCAAACTGCTGAGGGAGTCCCACCTCCTCACCTGTGTCGCCTCCTTGTTGGAGGTCCAGAACACTGCCTGTGGACATTGTTGTAGAAAGCCAGTGAATCATGTGGCAGTCAGTGGTAGGGCATGATTTGGTATAATTATTGCAGTGTGACTGCATGCAGTGCCTTTTGGAAGTTTAGGCAGTGCTTTTAGCAAGTGAAAGGTGCCAGCAGGGTTTTCACTGGGCGGAAACACACAGGTGCAGATTATGTGAAAGGATGATCTGGTAAGTCCTACTGGTCCATCCTGTTAAAGATTTACTAACCATGTATTACTGCAGCATGTAAGTACAGTATCAGCTCAGCTAAGTAAAATCCATCACCATTTGTGTGTGGCAATAGTTCAGAATGTCTTAAAGTGTTTTGGTGTCAACCTTCCCGCGTCAAACTCTTTTCCTGCTATGTTGGCCAGTGGGTGAATCTGATTTGATGCATGCAAAATGTCAGCAAATTGTTATGAAATATGAAGGCAGTGAACTCAGAATTTTTCATATTTTCATTGAATGAAATGGTTTGTGTTTTTGTTTGTGTCACAAAGAAGTACTTCAAAGCCACCCAGAGCTCAGGTACGCTGCCTTGATGCGAAGGAGTGAAAGCGGTAGTGTGATTCAAGCCTTATTACGGTGTTCTGTGGCTGGGGAAATGTCTGGAGACTCCATCACTGAGAGGCAGTTTGATTGCAGTATCAGATTCGAGACGGTTTCATTGCGGCATTGCAACAATAAACCATGACGACTGACACAAAAATATCTAATACAAATGCAGCATTTCAGGCAGAAACAAACTGAAGTAATGCCTCTTTGAGCTCAGACACAGTTACAACTATGCATTGTGGTTTATAAAAATGTATTTGCTGTTTCTTGTTGATTCTGCTGTAGATTGTGAGTCGTTCTGAATAGGTAAATGATGATTTAACTGTTGGATGTGGAGGCTTTGTGTTATCGGGGAGGGGGGGGCTTGTGACCACCTTGGAAAGTGAAGGTTGGTGATCAGGTATAGCATGTCAACTCGTAGCCTCTGTGTCGATCCTGCTGTTCCGGGCCCAGTACCCCAGCTTGTAGCCTCTGTGTCGATCCTGCTGTTGGTGCCTCTCCGCATACCCTAATGTGTTGTATTTATGCTGTGTGCATGCCCGCTCGCATGGTGCACCTCCGCATACCTTAATCTGTTGTATTTATGCTGTGTGCATGCCCGCTCGCATGGTGCACCGCCGCATACCTTAATCTGTTGTATTTATGCTGTGTGCATGCCCGGTCGCATGGTGCACCGCCGCATACCCTAATCTGTTGTATTTATGCTGTGTGCATGCCCGGTCGCATGGTGCACCGCCGCATACCTTAATCTGTTGCATTTATGCTGTGTGCTTGCCCGCTCGCATGGTGCCCCTCCACATGGCGCAATGATTGGCACTGTTGACTCACAACTTGATACAAAAGATAAACACCAATAATAATAAAACAAACAAACAAATAAATAAATAGATAATAATAGTAACAATAGTAATAATTATAATAAAATACTAACAGGAAACAGCTACTATGGCTGAAAAATGTGCATTGCAATACTGAAATATACCGATAAAATAAGATATTTTGGAAGGATGCAGTTTTGTTTTTCTTACACTCCTGTGACATTTTGTAACTGCTGTATTGTTCTTCCTTTTTAGAATTCATTGTACTCTAAATTGATATTGGTCCTAAATGAATTATTTCTGTTTTGCAAATTAATTATTTGTTTTCAGAAAAAACTAGCAAAAGATGCCCCAGGTAACAGATGTATGAATCTGCTTTTTAAATTAAGGAATCCCATGGGTGAAATATTCCAACCTATTTGTAGCATGTATTCATGTGCAGTATGTGCAGAGCGCAAATCAGGAATGCTTGCACTATACCGTGTGTATTTGCCGCGGCTCCATATGGGTGGAGTTTGCATGTCCCCCCCCATGTCATCGTGGGCTTTCCTCCGGGTACTCTGGTCCCCCCCCCCCTCGCTGTACAAAAACATGCTGAGGCTAATTGGAGTTACCAAATTGCCTGTAGGTGTGTGTGTGTGAGAGAGACAGAGAGTGAATGGTGTGTGAGTGTGCCCTGCGATGGGTTTGCTATCTGCAATGCATCCATAGCCTCCGGGATAGGCTCCAGACACCCAAGACCCTGAATATGACAGGCAGTTTCAGACGGATGGAAGAATGGATGAAGGGATGGATTACGCAGAATATCATCAAGCGACAATGTGGCAACCACAGGATAAAGTATATGCAAAAATAGTCTCTCCATAGCTTGGTATGACTATTTTAGCATGAACTGGCATCCCGTCCAGGGTGGCCCCTGCCCTGTGCCCTGTGACGGACTGGCATCCCGTCCAGGGTGTCCCCTGCCCTGTGCCCTGTGACGGACTGGCATCCCGTCCAGGGTGTCCCCTGCCCTGTGCCCTGTACTTGGACCAGCTCTAGCCACCTCTTGTCTCCTGTCTTGGATAAAGGCGCACAAGCATTTGCCAGTAGATATGAATGTCGTCACATTTTCCATGGCTCCATATTAGGAGAAGGTGACACACACACAGTCACACATGTGTCAGTGGCCTCATTTTGATCCTGTTAAACAGAAGAACCGCTTCCAGTGCCAGTGAAGCGCAAACCTGGCTTCTTTGGACACGCCTCTGAATGGCGGCCGTGCTGGAAAGCTGGCGGCGGTCGGCAGTGAGGGATCATGGGAAAAGAGGCTGCTGCTGGTGCCACCGTGAGCCAAAGAGGCTCCTTTGTTCTCACTGGCCCTCAGGTGTCTTACACTTTGTTACTTTGTTACTTTGTAACAGTGTTGCATTATTAAAGTGCTCAGCAGGCGCCATTATCCTAACTGGTCCCCTTCGCTCTCTGATTCACTGCATTTTTACCAAAGCAGTTTTTCAGTCATTTTTTCCAGACTTTTTTAATTGTTCTCGGTGCCTAGCTATCTGACTGCTGCCGTGCCGTACAATACAGAGGGATCTGAAGTGGAAGAGTTGGAGATACCCCTCCACGAGAAAAGCAAAGACACAAAGCAGTCATGGTCGTTCCAGAGAGTAAAACATGTCGAGGGCAGCAGCAGGCAACTGGAGACCATGCCACTTCACAACTTCATCCAGTCCAGTGTCTCGAGTTTCGACTGGAGCATGTGCAGAACACCTAGGCCAGTCTGACTGGACATTTACACGCAGGAGTAAATCGACTCCCATTCGCATTATCTGGGTGTATTAGTCTGACTGAGAAATTCAATTTGGTACAATTTCAGTCAGACTAACATTTTTACATGTCCTTTAAAAGTCCGGTTTAAGTCGGACTAACACAATAATTCTATTTTCTTAGTGTGCATGCAAGCATAGTGATTACGGTATTGAACCCCAAACCATCCATGAAGAAAGACCCTTTTAAACAAACAGTTCTATTCACACAAAGCTATTCAGCATGAAAATAGAGTATTGTGTTGAAACAGAGGCATTCACTCAGGAGAAACACGTGTGCTGATCTCAGATGCTGCCATACCCGTGATATAAGGTGATGTGAAACTGCACAATGGTGTCGATATTTGAACTATTAAGTCACATCCCTCACTCATGAATATTTGAACAAAGTGCTGCTCAGCATTGAGATTCTCTCATCCTGTGGATATGCTTCGGTTGCTATGATGATGAAATTACTGTGAACCTGTGAACGCCCATTCAATGGTAACCTTTTTTTCTTAAACTCCCAAAATTTGTAAAAGATTCAAAGTGAATGGTTTAATAAAAGGTTAGTTATGTGCTAAAAATCATGTTTGTCCATCAGCTTTAATACTAATTTTCATTACTTGCCCTAATTTCTCAAGTCGGTGAGGCATGACGCCTTGATTTCTGTCCCATGTGTTTGTATTATACTTCACTTAGCTAAACTCTGCTAGAGGTAAGATGTGTATAAGATGTAATGTGTGATAACTTGATATTTTATTGCAATTTCACAAGGATATTGCTGAATGAGTAAGAATGTTACTTGAAGCGATAAGCTGTTTTGGTGCATTTTTAAGTTTCATTTACATGTTGTGTTTCAAAAAATGTAAGTACTATGTAACCACGAGACATGAATTATATTCACATCAATCAAATCAAAAACATCAATATTGTTTTAGCAGAACATAGTGCATCGATAAGACTGATTATAAATATATATAATAACTAATGATCTAACGTTGAGGGGGGCTAGCTGAGGACCCCCCCCCTGTGCTCTGTACCTGACAGGCCCCCCTGTCTGTTTCTGATGTAACCCTTGTGGTTTGCCAATTATACGGCAGAACAGTGAAATGTGTCCTAATGTTGTTTAGGCTCCCAAACTGGGGTAGCACTTAACACTTCAAGCAAATACAAGAAAGAGAAAATAAATTGCAGGAAAAGCCTTTCAAAATGAGCTCTTTAATGTACATGTCCTTTCTGGGCCAGAGCCGTATGTATGTTGATATAAATCTGGTGTAATATTGCTTCCACAGAAAATATATTTTTTGGAGATAATGGTAAGATTTAAATTTTGCATGTTATTGATGTCACTCAGCTTGGTGTTGCTTAGTTCTTAAGAGTGTGTATGCTTTATAATGTTATAGTGTGTATGCCTTATAATGTTATAGTGTGTATGCCTTATAATGTTATAGTGTGCATGCCCTATAATGTTATAGTGTGCATGCCTTATAATGTTATAGTGTGCATGCCTTATAATGTTATGGTGTGTATGCCTTATAATGTTATAGTGTGCATGCCTTATAATGTTATGGTGTGTATGCCTTATAATGTTATGGTGTGTATGCCTTATAATGTTATAGTGTGCATGCCTTATAATGTTATGGTGTGTATGCCTTATAATGTTATAGTGTGCATATAACATTATAAGGTATACACACTATGCCTTATAATGTTATGGTGTGTATGCCTTATAATGTTATGGTGTGTATGCCTTATAATGTTATGGTCTGTATGCCTTATAATGTTATAGTGTACATGCCTTATAATGTTATAGTGTGTATGCCTTATAATGTTATAGTGTGCATGCCTTATAATGTTATGGTGTACATGCCTTATAATGTTATAGTGTACATGCCTTATAATGTTATAGTGTGTATGCCTTATAATGTTATAGTGTACATGCCTTATAATGTTATAGTGTGTATGCCTTATAATGTTATAGTGTACATGCC
>JAODJW010000135.1:27429921-27450713 GCA_026777045.1 Hyperopisus bebe | reverse complement strand
GAATCAGAGCAGTGACTGCAGTACAAGCACATAAAGCGAGAATCAGAGCAGTGACTGCAGCATACAAGCACATAAAGCGAGAATCAGAGCAGTGACTGCAGCATACAAGCACAGAACATGAGAATCAGAGCAGTGATGGCAGTATAAATGCCCAGATCCAGTTAAAGCAGTGATGGCAGTATAAATGCCCAGATCCAGTTAGAGCAGTGATGGCAGTATAAATGCCTAGAACCAGTTAAAGCAGTGATGGCAGTATAAATGTCCAGATTCAGTTAGAGCAGTAATGGTAGTATAAATGCCTAGAACCAGTCAATCAGAGCACTGCCAACAATATAGCTTTAATAAGGCTCAAACATAAGGCTTTTTACACAAAAGATCCTTCATTTCATGTCTTTCTGTCACAGCTGTCAAAGGCGTACGGACTTCACACTGTTCCATAAAAATTACTTCCAGATGTTCAAAAATTCCCAAGGTTTACCATACTTTTTTCCAACAAAGCATGTTAAATATTATAGTGTCAGCTCTTTAAACTTGTTTACTATTGCTAACTAAAGACACATAGTAAATAAATAATCATTACCCATGTGAACATGGCCAGAATTCAGAAATGTATGTGTGTGTGTGTGGGTGTGTGTGTGTGTGTGTGTGTGTGTCTGTATGTGTGTGTGTGTGTGTGTGTGTGTGTGACCACACATGCTGTGATCAGCTAGGTGCTCCAGGCAGGCTGGGCCAGCTGCACACTTACAAACATCTCCCAATCCCACCCTTAATCCCATTACAATTCCCAAACTCATTACTATAATTACACGCACAGCACCTAGAGCAGAAAGCGGCCCGCTGTGCTGACACGGCTGAAATGCCCCTCACTGCTTTATGTGAAATGAATCACACGACAGTGATGTGTATCAGTCCAGCCTGCATGCTTCCCCACCATGACAGCGAGACACCTGAGTGTCAGATGGAAAACAGCATGTTTGGTTCCACCCTCGAGTGTCTGTAAGGTCCCTTTAAAGAAGTGACACTCAATTCAGCCAGAAGGGGAAGCACTTCTGACAGATTACTAAAAAAAGAATAATTCTCAATACTTAAACTTAAGCCACAAACTCAACTTTTTCAAGGTGATGGTTTGGATAGGAGGTGCAAAATGTTTTAAAGCAGAATGGACGTGACAGTCAATCAAGGCTTCATATTATAAAAAAGTGCCATTTGATTTCCATTGTTTTTCATTTTTCTTTGGCTGATTTTCTTCCTACCTGTTTAATCAGCAGAGTCTGTATACAAAGCATCTCCCTCATGAATTATTCAAATGCCTTCTTTTCAGAGAGAAATCCAGGAATCACAAAGACCATCTTATTTTTAAACCCAGAAAAACCAATCCATATCAGTGTCCTACCCTCCACTTCTTCAAAACGAGGCCATGATTGATTCAGTCAAGGTTCTCCGTGTCTTCTCTGAGAAACCATCTATACTCACAAAGAATCACCACTTCAGACAGAAAATCACAGGTTCCCCATCATTATCAGTGATACCACTGGAGAGGATCATTTCCAAATAAAACACTTTGGCGTAAAACAGCCTGATGTTATACTATAGTACTGCAGGACAGAATCGCATAATAGTATATGAGAATCCCTTTAGGCACACTGTAACATGCTAGTGTGCAGCCCTTAGGTTCACTGGGACAAACTCAGAAGCAATCTTTCATAGGGCTGCCACTAACGATGATTTTTCAATGGATTAATCTATTGAGTATTTTACCGATTGGTCGATTAATCTAAATGATTAATTTTCCTCCAGAAAATCAACTTTAATCTAATTTAAGTAAATTTTATTTTGGACAACAACAAGCTGTATGTCACTGCAGGATGCCGACTTTCCGGCACTATATGGACATTATTTTTGCCGACAATTCCTTAAGCAGATTGTCTGTCTAAAATAGTAATGAGATGCGTATTGTGATGCCCAAAAGTTACCAATCTGTATAAATTTGGTGTATCCTTATGCTTATTCAATTCCGTTATATAAGCATGCCACTTACTACTGTTTTGGTAAATCACGGTAGCGATAAGCACTGAAGTGCCGATGAAGAAACAGACAGCTCAGCAGCCATAACATCTTTTAAAAGAGGAGATACAAGGTAAAAGACGTTGCTGGTGTTGTGATATTGCAGATTAAAGTCCATCACGTTCTGTTTTTTTAGTTCTCATTTTTGAGTTCACAAATTATTTTTTCAGTTTTCAATTTTAGCTTACGAAAACAACGCTAGTCCCAACATTTTTAGCGTTGTCGTCGTCAACTGCGTCGACTAACTGCAGCAGCCCTAGTCTTTAGTTTTACTGTAGCAGGTTTATACACCATAGCTAAGTACAATGTATCCAGTGTGACTAGAGCTTTTGGGTGATTCTTGTACTCATGGACTCCTATGAACCTCACATGGTTTGAAACCAGTCTTCTATACAGACTCTGGTAAAAGATCTACCATTATTACAGAAGCTGCCAAGCTATCATGGCAGAGTTTAAGCTGATCTTCCAAGATGGTCTTCTCAGACCATACTGATATACCTAGGAAAACAGCAGATCCACACTCTATAAGAAAAAAGGAAAGCTTCTGAGAAGGCCATGGTTTCAGGAAATCCAGCAGCGTTGCCTTCCTGCCTGCGGCAACAGCTGACTCTCAGTGTAACTGACAGCTGGCAGAGGAGTGAGCGTTCAGAACCAGACCCGAGAGCAGAGTCTAGGCTTCTCTGAAAAGCATACATCTGAAGTAAGTTCCATCAAAATCAAAGGAACTGAAATGGAATGGTTTGGGTAAACGGAACCCAGGAAATCCCGAAGAAGGATGAGGTCACCATCAGACATCTTCAGGAAATAAATAAGGTGCTTTCGATTTTCCGGATTGTGCCGCAAGGCTGAGCAAAGAGTCAATGTGCAGCGGTCCTTAGCATATGACTGCTGCAAACCGGGAGAATCGGCAACCGCTTGGGTTCATCATGAGGTCAGGGGGACCGTCCTCGCTGGCAGAAGCCCCCACCCCCCCCCCCCCCCCCCCCCCCNNNNATGAAACGCTTAGAATCAAGAATGAAAACAGTCCCTCAACTTAAAGAGGTAGTTCAGCCTGTGCAGGAATGAGACACAATGCTGAGGACATGTCATGCATCTTCACTTCCACAGCATGGGGCTAAAAAAGCAGAGCATGAAGATTCGTTTTAATCCACTTTAACATTTGAGAACTTTGAGAAACACTATATTAATTAAAGCATGGATTTTTTTCCTTTTTTTTTAGAACGTCGTTAGTAAATACTGTAATTACAGAACATCATATTTCGAGTTACGTAATAGACATATGTGGGGTAGGTGTGCTATTCCATGTACGCAACAGCAAGTCCAGTCGGCATCAACAAAAGTCACATGGGATGGGATGAGTTGGGATGGGATGGGATGGGATGGGATGGGATGTCCCACCAGTGCTAAGCTGTTTACACAAATGCTTTCATTCATCTTCTGTCTGGCTGTTATGTCTCCTGAATCTTGGCTGGTCTGTAGAGCAGAAGCAGCATGTTTGAGAAACTGAGGTCATCCATTCTCACAAGAGACAAACTCTGTTGAGGATGCAGCTGCCTTTGACTGTAAATCCACCACAAATACAGGTACTAACCTTTACAGCCCCATTAACTTACCTTCACTATCTACACCAGTGCTACCTTTTTCCAGCATCAGAAGAATCGCCCTGACCCAACACCCATGTCTCTCTGCCTGTCCTTCCTATATGTGCTAGCAGACCCTTTCCAAACAACCAGAAGCGCAGCCTGCCTGTGATCTCTGAACCCACTACATGCATGTCACCCAAGTCCCTGATCTCTCCCAGCAGGAAAAGAGTGCATTCAAATGAACAGGTACCCAGCAGGTCAGGACCTCACCATCTTCAACATCTGCAAGCTTCACACCCCCCACTAAACCACTATGATAACTAGGGGCCAGATATTTCATGATTTTTATAGCCTGGAATTTCCACTCTGCTCACTTCATTCCATGACATTGCCCCTGAAAGTCCCAAAGTCCAAATTAATACAGCCAGCACAGTCACCTACATATTAAATGTATTGCTATGCATTACGATACAGCTACTCTGCCCAGGATGAAAGTGCGTAAATATAACGTAAATGTCATATAAACACTTCTTTTGCCATTTCGTTTTCATTACAGTGTTTCCTTTAACTTGGATCCTGATGAGAATCACAAGGGTAAGAGTCATGGTATCTCCACATAAAACATTCATAATTCCTCTGAGGGGGTGACTCACTGCTGACCCTTTGGCCTGCAGACCACCATTACCCACAATCCTCAGCGATCCTGCTCCACATCACACGGGGCGACGGGAAGGTAAGAACGTTCAACGGAGCCCTTTTCTGAAGGATCCCGACCGTGGTCACAGCTGCCGTGGTGCAACATCACTAAAAATCATTCGATAAAACGATCGGAAATTTGACAGGATTGCCCCACACTCTGGCCTGTGGTGCCCGTGGCTTTGACGGCCTGGGGCTCCCTGAGGAGGAGGTGCAAAATGAGCAGCCGCTGTGAGGCTTATCGTCTGGCCGCAGCGCTCATCCAGTACACGGGGCCATAAAAAGCAGACACACACCCTCTGCATCTACGGCCTTTCCCGCCCCAGAGATTCATTCACCCGCCATATAACCGAACACAATTAGCCTAATTGTTCTATTTTTCTCCTCTCCCCTCCCCTTTTTTCCTCCCACAACAATTTAAATTATACGGCTTCCTAATAAAGGATATAAAAGGCAATAATTATGGCTCTAAATGAGTCACTTAAGTGTGAATGGTTAATGGCAAACATTTGCATTCAGAGGAAGGGGGGGGGGGGCATTGTGGTGCCGGATGAATGTGGCACGAGAGGGAGTGTCAGAGGAAGAAAAGGGAGATACGCTTGTATGTCGGGGGGGGCGTGGGGGGGGGGAGGGAAGCTTCAGTGAAAAGTGCAGTGTCAGACGCCATGGTGTAAATTACCATAGGTGGAACAAATGAGCAATTGCTGAATCCCCCAGACACCCCCCCTCCCATCATGCCCCTAATGTAGCCCCAAA
The DNA here is from genome assembly GCA_026777045.1 of Hyperopisus bebe. Taxonomy (NCBI): domain Eukaryota; kingdom Metazoa; phylum Chordata; class Actinopteri; order Osteoglossiformes; family Mormyridae; genus Hyperopisus; species Hyperopisus bebe. Next base: position 27,445,614 of record JAODJW010000135.1, on the reverse strand, counting down.
GTGTGTAGCATGCAAAAAAATAGAAGCAAAAGTATGTTCACAGAAATCCGGGTTATGTATTAAATAAAATCAGGCATTCGGAGAAAGCAGACTCACAACAGCAGGCGGCCATTTAATAGGCTGACGCCAGACCCAACCTCAACACGTTAAGTCTACTCAGAGCCTAGCCCACCCTTCCTTTCTCCAGAACCAAACTCAACCCCCTGAGTCGGTAAAGAACCTTAATACCCAGCCTTTTCTGGAACTGGATCCATCCTCAAGAGCTGTGAGAAGCAGCCTCGTTGCCCAGAATCAGATCCGGCCCCCCGAACACGTCAAGAACCCAACGGAGCCTCAGTCTACTGACCCCATGCAGCACCATGCTAACCCAACCACACACCACATTGGTCCTCTGTGCTAAAAGCCACTAAGCCTAAGACAACCATGTTTTCAGATTTTCCCTTTAAGAAAGTGAATGGGCTATACTGGTCTGCCACTAGCATTTAAGGGATATCTAATTGACATTAATGCTGGACTTGTGCTGACTCGGACAGTCGTTGAAGGTCATGGCCTTATAACCATGCCTCCAAATAGGAGATTATGTGTATTTTTCCTTCCCCCTAAAATAAACATATCATTGAGGCCACAAAAAAAAACTGGCCTTTAAAGGTATTATTTCTTCATAATTCATAGTAATGAAACTGGAGGCCGTGCCGAGGTCTGGAACTTAAAATGAGCTCTTCGTCTGAAGGCTGAACATGACCCCGCATATTAATAATCTCGTTTGCATAAATTATGTCACTCAATTTAGCCTACGGTTGCATCTCAAAACCCTAAATTAATTGTTTGGCTGACCCATCAAAAGCCGTCTTTCAATGTGTTCGCCGAGTCTGCAAGTCTGTGTTGTCGTTTCTGAGTTCTTGCGACTTAAATCCACTTTTGACCCGGTTAAGTGTCCACTTGCACGTCATGTCTTCTCCCAAGTTCTCCGCATTCCCAAGGCAAGATTCATCAGAATCACATGCTTAAACAGTCTTAGTTGCAGGATATGACTCATGGCACATTAAAGAGATCCAATCAGGAGGCTAAACTGAGAGGTCAGATACAATTTCAACTCCCGGAGGTTTGTAAAATATCAGAATTTACCAGAAAAACAATAATTCTACACATTACACAAATGCACGCCACCATAAATCTTGCTTTACAAAGCACCAAGCTGGTGCTGATCCTTAAGTATTTGTGTGCTAACTCACCTGCAACGTTTCATACGTTCTGGAGGCTACAGTTTGCAAACAAGTCATTTTTCTTCATTCCCCTTGTGTGACACCATCACAGCCAAAGCAGCCTCCTCACTGATAACCATTAGGCCATACAGTTCAGAAGATGCATTTCTCTACGCATAACTTCACTACTCTGCATTGTTTGTTTATCTCTGCCTCAAGTGTGTGTGGAGCTTGCATGGGGTCACACCAGAGGTGGATAATTCAGCTCCAGAAAGTAAAAATCCAGACCAAGATTTTCTTTCAACCAACCAGTTGAGTAACCTATGACGGTGATTCTTTATACTTAATTGGTTGAAACAAAATATTGCTCTGGATTTTTACTTCCTGGACCTGAATTACGCACCTCTGCTTCACACAAGCCAAAAGCATGCAAAAACTTTGCATCTGAATGAGCCTTATTTACACACACATTCCAAAGGAATGCTTTTCCAATAAGCACACGCCAATGGAAAACAGCATCCTGCTGGTGTGGAATGCGTCATCGACCATCAGAACATTATGCTTTATAGCGTTTATACAGCTGAGATGCTATAGACAGGAGACATCTTACATGATGGGCCACTTGCAAATGACTCCAATTTTTGGTTTTGTTTCGTTCTGTCTGGATTTGTTTGGCATTGGCAGCTAGGCATGCGATCACTTTTGCACTCATTATTTACGTCCATTTTTTCTCTTTGTGGAAACCTCTGCTTATCTGATTCATTTGTTGAACCACACATGCCCAATCCACATACGCCCACTCTGTATGCATCAAATCCTGATACGTTAATGGCCTTAGTTTACATGCCTAATCCAAGTTCACCAGTCTAACCCCTTTGTGTCGACGTTATTCCAGCTACTGATGTTTGCCTATGTTTAAAAGACGAATGCTCCCTGGAGACCAGTAAAGGACAGTAAAGAAGGGTAATTTCTGGTTCTCTGGGATCAGGCCTGTTGTCATGGGTAACAGTCAGCAAGCACAGAACAGCAACAGCCAGAAGCAGACCTTCCCATTTCTTGTTAGCCAACAGCCGAATGTAATCAAAGCACTGGAGCTGTGCACATTTTCCGTTTACCTGCCGCACTTTATGATAATGATGCCCAGCCTCCTTTGACAAAGTTTAATCGAGGCCACTGTACTTTGCCCTCAAATATGATTCTGATGCAACGAAGCTCCGCCCAATTCGCTGATTAAACTAAACTTCCGGCACCAAAAAGAATTTAATTAGACAAAGGAGAGATGAGAGTAATATGCTCCAGGGATGAAATGAGAAAACAAAATTTCACTACCATTAATTGCCACAAGAGGGAGCTTAAGGGCATGCATCGTCCTAGAGATTATCCTGTGTACTGCTCTGTAGTACAGTATCCGGAGTCAGGCCTGGCACTTCACGTCCGCAGGGGCTGAGAACACAACAACACTGCCGTCATTAATATTTATCGAATGATGTACATATTCATTTATTCACTAGCCATGGGTGAGCTGCAGTTCATCAGCGACTTACAGAACAAGCACATAAAGAACCAGCGCCTTGTATTCCAAAATATTCCAAACAGCGTTGAAATGCAAATACTGATAATGGAACGCCGTGCTTCCCCAGGAGGCCGCCGCGGGGGGCTACACCGAGCCCCCTCCCTATACAGGGACCCTGCTCAGGCTGGGTATCGCCGCTCTGCTGGTGGGAGGATGCCGGTGCAGTCTGCGAGTCACGCATCCCCATAGGGCCGTATCTGTGTGTGCAGACACATACCTGCATCACTGTTCTGCTAACAGCTGTCTCTAATTCTCTCTCCATCTCTATCATACCTCTCTCACTCCCACTTTTCATTCGTCTATCTTTTCCCCTCACCATCTCTCCCCTTGCGCTCTCTCCATCCATCTACCTCACTTTATCACCTTTTTTCTCATACTATCACCCCATCTTTGTCTCTGCCCTGCTCTCCCCGTGTCAGTCTTTCTCTCCATCTCTCCCCACTCTTCCCTTAATCACTCGCTCTCTTCCTACTTTCTCTTTCACCATCACTCCCACTCTCCCCGTTTTTCTCTTTCTCACCACCTCTCCATCGCTCTCCTCTGCTCCTCTTCATCCATCTCTCTCTCTTTCTCTCTCTCTCTCTCTCTCCCCATCTCTCCCTGACACCTAGGCTGCAGCGAGGTCCCTCTGTCCGCTGTGGCCTCCTCTGGTATTGAGAGGCACTGACAGAAAGGGTGGGCTGGGAATCCACTCATGACAATACAGCTACAGCAGCCCAAGCCAAGCCTTCAGGGGCCTCATTTAGCCAAATCCTGCCTGAGAACTTGCACTCATCTCCTGTCTGCCTGCACGCTGAGGCTGCTGGTGGCATAGGCTCTATGTGTGTCTGTGTGTGTGACTGCGTGCATAATTCCTCCACTTCCCCTTATCCACAGTAAACAGGAGGTGGTTCTGATTTTACTGGTGTAGCATTGCTCCCACCCCCGGCACAGTTTAGGTTTTCATACACAGAACTGGCACCTTTCTGGAAGTCCTGGAGGTGGAGAAAACAAATCAGTTACCACGCCAATTCATCTGCGACGAGGATGAACAAAGGGGCTGCGGGCGGACATTCTGCAAAGACGCGAACCCTGTAAGGGGACTGGGCAAACATGGGGAGACATTCTGTGTCCCAGTAACTGCCCGACTCGCCCCGGAGACAGAGGTAATTACATCAAATGTAGCACCTCTCAAAGCAAACAAGATAACAGGCGAGGAAGCACTACCTTCAGAAAAGTCTCTCATTCAATTAAACTATTCCAGCAGAGGACAAACAGCCCTACAGAATGCATGTTTTAATGCTGGACCTGAGACCTTTCACAAGAGGCAACCTCCATATGAATATAATCACTCATATTTGCAAGGGTTTGGGGCCGGAGATCCCCACTAACGTGAAAATTTATGAATAATACCTGAACCCATAATTAAAAATCTAACCTTGATGGTACTGTAAAGAATAAAAGTTACTGTGGTAACAGACACAGGTAACGCATGCCTGAGGCTGGAGGCCGAGATAAAGATGAGCGGCGTATCCAGTGTTGTTTTTTTTAAAACCAAAAATAACTTCCAACATTAAAAATATGGTATGCACTTACACTAACAAATATTGAATGACGGTAATATTTATACATGGTTTTATGTGATCCAAATCATTTTCAGTGTTTATACGGATGTTTTTGGCTTATAAGTCATCTATGAGTTTCTGTGATCTTTCGGGAAGCTCCGAAATACATTCCCACTTAATTGTTTACAGCAAACTCGCGCACATTGGAAACCGAGAATGTCAAATGCACACATCGTGCATTTTAGGTACTGGGAGTGCAGTCTGGGAATTTCAGTCCAGGCAAGAGGTATGTGTGCCGAAGGCTAAGAATGGACATCATGTTCATGGTGGTGGGTGGTACGCAAAGAGAGGTGACGGGGAGGGGGGGCATCCCAGCATCCCGGGCTGCTGGAGGGAGCCCAGCTTGGGTAGCGTTTAGGAGATGACGGTGTGGTGAGAGCAGGTCAGCAGGAAGATGACACAGCCATCTCAGACGTGGCCTCTCCTCCCAGGAGCAGATTAGCAGCTCTAAAAACGACAGTGGCCAGGAAATGAATGCTTTACCTTTCATTTGTGAAAAAAAAAATCCAACTTCCCCAAAGACGCTGACTCTGCACACATTTTTGCACATCTGTTTCATTCGCCCATTTTACTTAGCAGACCATCCACCCATCCGTTTCCTGTATGTGCTTCAGGGTCGCGAGGGGGGTCCGGAGCCTGTCCCAGAGGCTTTGGCCACAAGGCAGGGAACAACTCAGGATGGCACACCAGCCCATCACAGGGCACACTCACACGCCATGCACACCTAATCTGATAATGCCAATTAACCTGAACGCGTTTTTGGAGTGTGGGGGAAAACTGGAGAACCCAGAAGAAACCCCATGACAACATAGGAAGAACATGTCAACTCCACACACATGGAGCCATGGAGACTCGAACGCTGGTCCCAGAGAGACAACAGCGCTAACCACTGCATCCCTATGCCACCCACATCACACCCCTATGCCAACCACATCACACCCCTATGCCAACCACATCACACCCCTATACCAACCACATCACACACCATATGCTTTATATTTCAATATTCAGTACATGTCCTACCTATTTAATATCTTTATATTTTATTAATATATTAATAGTATATGACACAGCTTTTGTATTGTTTTTGGTTTTATTACTTTTGACTTTTGTTGCTTGTTATTTGCTGCTTTGATTCTCATTCTGCTTAGAATTGTTTGTGCATGGAGCGCCACTTATACCGAAAAAAATTCCTCGCGAGGCCAACTTTCTTCGCAATAAACTAAATTCTGAATTCTGAGATGGCATTCTGTTTTCCATTAAGAGACAAACAAACCTCCAGGCTTCTCATCTCGCCTATCTTACCCGGAGCAAGCACAGGCCAATTTTTATTAGACAAATTAACAAAAAAAAAATTATAAATGTATGAAATTGATTACAAATGTAATACCATATGTTTGGATTCTACAGAAAAACACAGCTGTGAGTTTATGGAGGCTTTCAGGGTGAATAGATGCGTTCCAAACGCTGGCTGAGGTGGGGCTGATCTCTTTACGACGACCACCCTTTAAGGTCAGTTCTCATTAAGTCCGGGAAGCCCCCCACCCCCCCCAGGCATGTCGTGTCAGGCAGAAAGGTCAGACTGCCACAGGAACATTGCACACTTTTACTCTCTGGAAGTAGATTCTTCCACTGGTTTGCCACTGGTTTGGTTAAAGCATTCTTCCCGCTGTTCTGCTCAGCTGCTCACGTCCACATCCCATCACTTCAGATTGACCCTCGAACATTTGGAAATGTTTCTGCCAGCAGAGAGCACCTCTCAGGCAGTGTCCAAAAGGAACAGTAGGGATGGGGCTCAGAGAGTCACATTTAATGACGTGAGTCGGGTCAGGGCACAGTGAGAGGACGGCGCCCCCACTGGAAAGTACCGGAGGTACAGCGGCAAAGGGATATCCATCGCAGTGTTGTACCGCGAGCAAATGAAACACATTTATTTAATCCCGCCCAGCCGTAACCCACAGTGCACTGCTGCAGTGGGACGGGGAGAGGCTTGCACTTTCGCACGCAGCCTCCGGCCCTCACCCTGAGCCCACACCGTGCCGGAGGAGGTGTTTAGGAATGCCGCAGGGTGCTTTTAAAGGTCAAGTCTTGCTCAGCAGCTGCTGGGGGGCGAGGCTGATGTTGGAGGGGGACCTCCCATCTGAGAGAAGACCGAGGACAGTTGACCTACCGCCAGCCCACTTTAAGGTGCCGTCAACTACCCCAGAGCGCAAATGCAAGCCGCCGTACCGCGTTGGTGACGTGGAGATCGACGGAGCCGCAAGCCTGACAGGTTAGCCGCAGACTGCATGGAGCTGGAGGGTTGAAAAACACGTGATAAGGTGAAGTGCAGGGGTCCGGAGGTTGGGATAAGGCCCTCCGATCAGGCCGAAGGGCAGGCAGGCAGGCGGACCTCTTCTCTGGGCCCTAGTGCCAGGTCACATGCAAGGATCTGTCATATGGAAGATATGGAAGTTTTTCCAGAGGCTTAAGAGTGCAACCCATTCAGATATTATGGTGTCAGCCTAATCAGACGTCGGTACTGTAGCCATCTAAGGTTAGAACTATGTGGGGTGTAGAGACACTGGTTTATACAGGCATATTAGTACTGGTAAGTGTCCTTGGCCAAACTGGATGAAGATAAACACAGGGATGAAGGAATAGTGAATTATAAAAACTGTGACTGGCAGAGAACAGAGCACAGTGCTCTGATTGGTTGCCTGACTGGACGGCTTCTGAAAACACCCGAGGTGGCGCATTACTAGAGCAGATGAGATCAGAGACCTGAGGCTGTTTTCTGGAAAACGCTTGCCGATTACTGTGGTCGACTGATAACAATCTGCTCTGACTGCAGTGAGGGAAATCATAATTGCTTTTGCTATATCGATATAAAGAGTGTTAAATGCTTCCCCCTTTCTCCTCCCTCCATCGCCATTCTTGGACTTGCATCTGGTCTTTGTTTGGCGTCACTGTCCCTCTCTTCCCTTCTTCCCTTCCTCTCAGTGGGACGGCACGGGACAGAGGAGCACCCCTCCAAACTGGGAGGTGTGTTTTGTGTACTGCCAGCGCTGATGCAAGATGGAGGCGGATGCTGTCAGCTGGAAAGGTGCTCCGCACTGCCACCAATCCCCACTATCCTGCGCTGCTCTCTCCGTGCTCATGAAGACCATCACCACACCACATGTGTGCAATGATGATAAACTAGAGTTCCGCTTTGCTACTCATTTATTCCTCCCTACAGAGAGACCAGCGCACTGTGTTCCTGCTTTCTCCCTCCCTCCAGAGAGACCATCACACTGCATTCCTTCTTCCTCCCTCTCCACAGAGAGACTAACGCGCTGTACTTCTGCTTTCTTCCTCAGTGCAGAGAGACCATCACACTGCACTCCTGCTTTCTCCATCCCTGCAGAGAGATTAACGCACTGCACTCCTGCTTTCTCTTTCCCTGCAGAGACCATCACACTGCACTCCTGCTTTCTCCTTCCCTGCAGAGAGACCATCACACTGCACTCCTGCTTTCTCTTTCCCTGCAGAGAGACTAACACAGTGTACCTTCCTTTCAGCCTATAGTAAGACCATCATACTGCCTACTGCCTTCTCCCTGCCAACAGAATGACCAGCAAAGTGATTTCGCTCTGCCTGTGGCAAGATCACCATAACTCCATGTTGCACTTTGGCTCTACAGACACATATTAGCTCACACACATCAATTCAAACAAAAATCAAACAATGTGGAAAACACAGAAGAGATTAGGGGTAACTTATCAGTGCCAACCATCCACCCATCTGTTTACAAGCAACTATTCTAAGCAGGGATGGGGAGCTTAGAAGCAACTACCCTTGGAAAGACATGTGAATAGGCAGAACATGCAAACTGCACACTGAGCAAGCAGAGGCGGGATTCAAAAGCCCAGCCTTGGAAGTGGGAGGCACTGGAGCTGCTGAGTCAGCCTGTCACCCCTTATCAGTCCCTTCATGGAAGAATTTGAGACATTTCAGTATAACAATGCTACTCTTTCCTATAATACTCTCACATAAATCTGTAGCTTCGCTCCGTGCCCCACTACAGCGACGGATCTCTCAGTTCTTTGTGATCCCGTTGCTCCCCCTCTACAGTGCCCCCTTCAGGTTCTCAGCGACAACGCCGGCACCAACACAGCACGGCAAAGCCGCATTTTGCCACCAAACGCAATCCCATAAACTCCCGTTATTGACCCTCAGTAGTTAGCCTGTAATGTAACGTAATGTAAATGGATGACGGAATTATGCAGGAACATATGTTAGAAGGAGGAACATAGTTGACTTTTTTTCCAGAGAATCTTAAATAAAATAATAGCAATTTTTTGCATCAGCAATTAGTGAGTAATTATGGAGGAATTCCGAGAGGAAACGACTGCAATTTGTAGGAGTAGGGGGTGCAAAAGTGGCCAAGCAGAGAGCAGTCGCTTGCTGGGTGTTTCCTTGGGGACCAGCTTCCCACTGGTAGGCATATGCCGCAGAGATGACGGCGGCTGCTGGGCTCGGTCCGGAAGCCCATGCCAGAGACCTGGCCCGGTTTTCTCCAACTGGGGGAGCAATAAAGTGAGCAACCAAGTGCCATCAACAAGCGGATCTATCAAAGGGCACTGAAGCACGGCCACACCACCCCTAACTGGCATGCTGTAGCGCCCTCTAGTGGAGTCTCATGGCCATGTCAAGAAAAACATTCACAAGTGAAGGATTTATGCTGCTTTAATGTAAGAAAGTCAAAAAAATAATGGGGAAAATGTTCTATTCCCTCTCTAAACGCAAAGTGACACATTTATTTGCCTGCTGTTGGTGTTTTTCCCGGGTACCAACCATAATTTCCTCATTGCGTTGCAGATTTAAAAATTGAGAATCACAGGACTGGTGGGGCTCCTAAGCAGGCAACGATTTTGCTCAGAAAGCAGCAAAAGTTTCTACTCCAATATCCCCACACTGCCATGTTTCCAAGCGCTTAACATTTTATTAATGGTGCTTAGGCTTCTAAAGTTTCTGTGCACTAACCCAGTGGGTTAAAATCTGTTCTTTTTAAAGGATTCTGGATTCTCACAAGGTACTAGGCTGGTGAAGAGTGCCTGCTTGTTTATTACCCTGGAGAATTCCATCTTTCTTTTGTTTAATAATATTTTAGAACAAAGTAATATTTTTTAACGTCTGTGCTTTGCTCTGGCAACTCTGAGACTAGCTTCTGTCCAACAAAAAGAGCTCATTCTGGATCTGAAGACGCAATAAACATTGTTTTGGTGGGTTCTGTTATTCGTGACTGAGATTGTGTTTCAAGCCCACTCCTCCCCCCCCCCACCCCGAAAAGTCTGGCTGGAGTCAGTATGACTGAACACCTGCCTGGTTTAGATCAGCTCGCTGCATTACCACCCGCCCAACTTCAGTGGGCTGCATCTTGGTGCACGCCATTAGCAGCAGTGTGGGGTCCCGTTGTCACCTGTAATTTGTAGCTCTCAGCTGATTTGGGATCAGGGGAGGCCCCCGCACCCACAACTAGAAGCACAGACACCTCACTGCAGTCGCTGTATTAATACAGCCCTGGGACACCCGGTGAAGAGGAGCCTCTCCGGCACCGTTCACACGGGCGGGCGGCCATGATGTCATCCATCAGGATCCCTGCCATTCTCACACGCACACGCACACGCACATGCACAGCGCTCCACCAAAGCACCGCTGACTGAATCTGTGCTCCGCTGCTAAACAGGTCTTAATTAACTGCTGGGCTTCATACAGATAAGACAAAGACCTCATTAAATGATAATCATGTAACGGGAGTATTTAAAAGCCCCCCTCTGCTAAAATGACAGGTAGGGTTTCCGCTATCGAGGATGGCATAGGTAGATGGGCCTGCCTCAAAGCAGGAATGGTCGGGTTGGGGGTGGGGGGCCAGAAAGAATGGGGGAACTGGGGGGGGCACAGCCAGGTCTCCTGAGACAGATATACAGCTCTGACAGTTTGCCCCTTCTATCAGCTCCAGCTATATGCAAGCGCCCATAGACTCTTAAATGATCAAAGCCGATGCCCCTCGTCGCCCCAAATGGGTCACGTTTGGTTTATTTTCACTGTGCCACTGGGCTGCAGTGTGTGTCCCTTGGAGGTTGACGGCACAGAGACGGCCTTGACACCAGTCACTTCGGCAAACTGTGCACCAATCGTCCGCTTGCGTCATTTCCAGTCTATGTCTGAATACTGTCTGCAGCCAAAAGAGACGCAGAGATCGGGCACGGCGTTCCCGCACTGCGATGCTGCCGCTGCATTTTACCAGGAGTACGATGTCAGCAGAGCAGAAGGCAGCCCCGTGGCTTAATCTCCCGGGGGGAATCAGTGTTTCTAAGTGCCCATGGGATGTTGGTCGGGAGATGCATTGGCACCCTGTCCTGGGTGCCCGCTACCCTGCCCTGAACACTGGATAAGTGCTCACAGAAGACAGACGTATGTAAACCAGGGGTCCACAAACACCATATAATCCAGCCTGGTTGGCAAAATTTATCACGATAGGGACCACGCCCCTGCCCAGGTTGGCTAATTTTAACGTGAGGGTCCCCCCCTGCACCCCACCCCTCGGCAGTGGACCTTGGCTTTGTGTTGATGATGGCCCTCAAAAAGATTTGTGGTCTCCTTGTGTAAACTATGTGTATGGAATACGCTGTGTATGTAGACAGTCCTTCTCCATATTAGTACCGGGTACGCAGCTGAAATATGAAATAGTATCAATCATGCATTGTGTGTTAGTCATCTATAGAGTTTCAGTGTTTCGGATACATTCCAGAGCTGCACTGAAACAAAGTCACTGCGAACAAGAGTAAAACAGCCCAAGCGTCGAGCTTCATGGCGGCGTCAGATCTGGGTCGGCGCGGAGCCCGGACAGCTCGCCAAAAGCAAAAAGCTCCCAGCGAACCGGCCAATCAGCCATCAGTGGGCCACGGGGGGGCTGAGTGAAAGGGCCACGGGGCCTCAGAATAAAGCTCCCCCTGAATGAGAACGAGGCCTCGCTGCCCCGGGGAGGGAGGGCTGGGGAGTCAGTGCCAAACACAAATGAGACCTGATACCTCCAGAGCCTCAAGCCAATTTTAGATCAGCTGTAATCCTCATGGAACCGGGCCAGAAATAACAGTTCCATCTCGTCATCACTCTGCCTGCCCGCCCAGCCGGCTGGCTCCCCACCCGCCTCCGCCATAGCCCTTCCGTCCCCAGGCCCAGGGACACGATCGGCACAGCTCCAAAAAGGACAGGACACCACAGGTGGCAGCGGAGGCCTGCGAGGAAGGTGACCGCACTGCTTTCCCGTCACAGAAAAGCTTTAAAAATAAAACAGACTCAAACACATGAGCAGCGGGGACTGAAGCAGCTGCTTTTCCCACTTTCGATCCCAAACACCAATTGGCAGGAGCCTCATTTTGGAAAGGCTTCCACACGGTGAGACAGTTAAAGGAGACACTGCATACGTGTGACTGGTGGGGACGCTGAGAGTGGCTCTGGTCGGGACAGTGACCGCGTGTCACTAGGGAAACGGGACCTTGCGGGGAACGGCAGGGCTTCCATTTTCAGGGACACCACAGTGGAGGAATGCTGGCCGGTTCGGTCCCGGAGCTGTCAGGACGCACCTTCTACAGACATGTCAGAACTCGGTCCTGATGATCTCCAGAAAAACAGTACTGACGCCTATCAGTCTGAACCATAGTCAGAGCCAGAACGTGTGGAAAAATTAATCTTGCCAGGGTTGGCGGTCCAGCCAAACTTTTTCAGCAAACTGTTAAGCAAAAAAACCAAGAACAAATCTTCAGGTCTGAAGTTTAACTCTCTCCCATACATATACTGGGAGAGAATGGGATGCAGAGAACAACTGCACCAGGACGACAGAAGAAAGCAGAAAAACCGCCAAGGACAACATGAACGAGCAACAAGAGGTTCACTGAAGGCCACCTGTATGTTCTGGAGGCTTCTGTCTGGTATTAACTAAGCGAAGGTGCTGGCAAGCCGATAACGCAGGTGAAAATGCTCCAATGATGTGTTCTCCTGCCCCGGTTAATGACTCTGGAGCACATTCCAAGCGGATTACACCCATGCTAGCAGCTGGCCTGATGACTCCTTAATCCCGTGCCATCAGCAATCACATGTGACCTCACAGGAGGTTAGCGGGGTGGGTCAGAGGTGCCCATTTTACTCAGAGGGTAAACAAACCCCCATAAAATTAGTTAAGAACAACCTCTGGATCTTTGGCACCTCCTGGACTAGATGATACACACCAACTCTGCGAGGATCTGCCACATAAAATCACTGCATATGGAGCCCAGGTTTCCCCTCACAGAACCACTAGGTGTTACTATTTGGACCTACTGGATTTCACAGTCTGGAATCTTACGCTGCAGCGAATGCACCTGCCAGATGCCATGTGGACACCATCAATATTCCCACATTGGGGCTGAGAGATCTCTGCGTGTTTCACAGAAGACAGAACGTAGGTTCAAAACATCTCCAGAGATAGTGGGGAGTCCCTTTACAGTGCTGTCACCCAGACTGCGGCAGGAGTCTCCTGCTGGACACACTCTCCCGACGGCAGACAGCCCAGGCGCTTCGTGCGCCTCCGGCCCGGCGCTCGGACAGCTCCCTCCTCCCCTCAGCCAGCTTCAGAAGCAGCTGTCAAGCAGCAGGAGCCACAGGCTGAGCAGCATCAAAAGACAGAGGAGGAGACATCGAGGGAGCGAAGGAAGATGGAGATGAATCTGCACAGAGCTTAATACATAACGAGAGGTAGGACGTGTGCTCCCCCTGCTCGAGCCTGAGCTGGGGGCCCCTCCGGCATAAAGCAGGGAGATTTTACTGGGGGGATTTACTGCAGGGGGCTGGGAAAATGGCCCAGTGTGGTATAGTTATGTGCCTCGGGACGCAGGCCGGTGCCTCAGAAGGAGAAAGGGAGAAAGAGGAGGAGAGAGGAGGAGAGAGACAGACAGAGGCAAAGAGGGAGAGACACAGAGAGAGGTAGAGAAGGAGAGAATCAGAGAGAGGGGGAGACAGAGAATGGGAGAGAAGAGGGGTGAGAAGAGGATAGAGACAGAGGGAGAGATGGGGAGAGAGGGAAAAACAGGGAGGAGAGAGAGAGGGAGAGTGAATGAGAGAGAGGAGGAGACGGAGAAAGAGAGAGAGAGGAGGAGACAGAAAGCATGAAAGAGTAAGAGAAAGATGGAGAGAGGGTGATAGAGGGGAGACAGAGAGGGAAAGAAAGAAGGAGAAATAGAAGCAGAGAAAGAGAGAAGGAGAGAGGCGGAAGCGGAAATGAGAGAGACAAAGGGAGAGAGTCTTGAGTTTGCATTTATTAAATCAGTCATCGAAAGAAAAAAACCCCTACTGCAACTTCAATTCACAATATGGGTCTTTATCACAAAATTAGACAAGTGGAAGCAAACAAACAATTTAAAAATAAAAAAAAAAGCCAATACAATGGGCCCAAAAAAAATCGTACGGTGAGCCAAGCAAATATCCGACATCTTCAAAGATAACATTAAAACTTCAAGATTAAATCCCCTTCATGGGTCAAATCACATAGAACTCCACCATAGCCCCATACCTCAGAAAAAATCACAAGGTTGTGAGTCACCCCAAAAAAAGCATGGTCAATTTTTATGCGGGCTGCCACCAAGCCTTTCATCATGAGGGTAGGATTCGTCGATCCTGCCCCCTTCATTCTGTTCCTCCGGGTCAGCCAGATACTCATCTTAGCCTGACCCAGCACGAAGTTTAGCAGACTCGCCTTAGCCGTCTGGATACTACAGTATTTTGGTCCATAAATGAAGAGCTGAACAGAAAAAAACCTCCCCAAAAGCGACACATCACTCCTCCAGGGCCTCGAACAATTCATACAGCCGATTGCACCTCAGAAACAGATGCTCCATCGTTTCCTCTGCAGAACAAAAAGGGCAATCCCCCCCAACTGTGGAATCAACGTGCGACACGTGTCTGTTTGTGGCCACTGCCCCGTGCACAATCCGCCACTGAAAATCCGCCGTGCGCTTCTCAATGGGGGGCTTGTACAGGGACCTCCAACGTCCTCGTGGGGAGGATCCAGGCCCCAACAAACCTGACCACCTAGAAACCGCCAAACCACTCAGTGCCCTGAAATGCAGCACTTTAACACAGGCTTGGTACAGAGCCTTCTTGGACAGATCCCTAAGAGCCACCTGCTGAAGAGACACGAAAGAAAGCAGCAACCCCACCTCCTCCCGATGACCCTCCACCGACCCTGAGGGACCCCAGCTTTGTCAGGCCTGCCCTCGTGAAACAGGCCTGGACAGTCGGAGATTTGAAGAGTCCAACCGGAAACAAGGCTCTTCATCAGCAGCAAAATACTGCCGACAAAGGGAGAGAGGAGACAGAAGTGAGACAGAAAAAGGAGGAGAGAGAGAGCCTGAGAGGGAGAGAAGGAGACAGACAGAGAGAGGAGAGAGAAAGAGAGAGAGAGGAGTAGAGAGACAGGGAGAGGGGGATAGAGACAGAGAGAGGGGGAAAGTGGAGGAGAGAGGGAGAGCTCTGCAGCACCGATCTGGTTTTGCTTTTCAGGGTCCTGCGTATCAGCATACACTTATGGATGACTGTCTCCCTACCGTGTGTCAAGATGTGTGTATTTCACACGGTTACGCCATGCGGTTTCTGAGATAGAGCCCCCCAGGCCTGAAATTCGGCATTGCTCCCCACCTGTCTTCCCTGAGTCACCTTCCTTCTCTCTGGATGTCCGTGTCCTGCTCCCATACAAAGACCCTAAAAGGCCGTCTCTGAAGGACAAGTCACATGACCCGCAGGCCGACTGCCGCACCCAGCTGCCACATGACCTGGATCGAGCCCCACTAACCAGTGGGACAGTCCGGCTTTATGTGGAGATTACACTGGCAGCACCAGGAAACAGCCGAGCCACCTGCAAGAACAGAGCTTATCAAATAGAACCGGCAAATCAGCAACATGCACATTCTCTTCACCATATATATTTTCATGTCCAGCAAGAGGGAAGGGCGCTATATAACTGAGCTATATAGCTACATAACTGAGCCTACTCATCCACCCTCCTTAACCGCTTACCCAATACAGATGACAGTAAGCCTGGAGGCAGCAGGCAGCAGGCATGAGATTGGGGATGTAGGATGCCAGTTGATCACAGGGCACGAGGCAGGGGACATACTGGACGGGATGCCAGTCCATCACAGGGCACGAGGTAGAGGACAAACGGGACGGGATGCCAGTCCATCACAGGGCACGAGGCAGGGGACATACTGGACGGGATGCCAGTCCATCACAGGGCACGAGGTAGAGGACAAACGGG
>JAODJW010000135.1:27401972-27421519 GCA_026777045.1 Hyperopisus bebe | reverse complement strand
CTAAGCAAAAAATCTTGCTTTTTGATATGGGTCCATGGTATTGCACTTCTGTGGCAGATGGAATGCATCCGACTCATATTCAAGATGTTTAATAAACATGTTAAGTGCATATATATTCCCTTTTTCTTGAGTCTGCTCATGCAAAATAAAATGCGATTAATATAGATTAAAAATGAACGATATTTAATCGTGATTAATCAAAATTAATCCACAGCGACCCTGTGATTAATCTGATTACAAATGTAATCGTTTGACAGCACTAATATATATTTATATTACTTATCACATTAGGAACAACCAGAAGTTTTAAGTAAAACATTCAAGTAGTAATAAACTGAAAACAAAATTATAGTTCTAAAAGAGCTATTATAATGAGTTAAAAGGTTGATTGATGAGCTCAACGGGTGCCTTTTAATTAGCAACACCTTTGTAATAATATCAAACAACAAACATTTGTGTTTAGGATCCTTATGAGAGCCAGTGACTACAAATAACAAAATGGCAAGAACAGAACTGAATGTATCAATCAAAAAAATTATGATGCTTAATAAAAAGAAAATGTCTTTGTGAAGGATATTGCTTCTCGATGGACTTTTATTATGAAACCAATGAATTTTAAACATCGTTACAGAATTAAGCAAGCGAAGCATTCCAAAACTTTCTGTGAGCCCTGTATGGTGCCGATTTCTTATACAGCCCAATGACCCAAACTCAAGAACCATAAAACTATTTTGTGCTTTGCATGTTGACAGCTGAACAGCCTAATAAACTCCTCTAAATCTATGGAGTGAATTTCGTAATGAGTCACTTACTGCAAAATGATCACTTCATTTACCAGTTTTCTAAGTAAGGAGTGCACAGCAACAAGTTTCCGTAATTCTGCCATAATACCTCTGGAGCCCTTACCTGTGTCTCACTCGCACGCCTGGCAAAACTTTGCTCCGCATTCTATGATCAGCATCACTCAGAGCCAATTAAAACTAAGGGGTGGGCACTAAGGGGGCGAATCAGATTTCAGGGACATCTGTGGCTCTGCCGCTGGTAGTGATGACGCTCATCTTAGTCATGTGCTTCACCTCGCACCTTGTGGGAAGTCATAGTCCTTGCAGATGGAGTTTCAGATGACAGATAAATGACGTATTCAAGCATATGGAAATCTTTGGAAGCCTGTAGTGATCGTACTACCCAACTCCACACTGCCAGCATCACTCTGCTCTTCGAACAATGAACTGTACTGGTGCCAGAGAAGACAGAAGTCAGCCGAATATAACGCTGTCATAGATGAGTAATCATCAGTAGTGGGTTATACAGTTTGCTATGCACACAAGTACTATATGCTGAAATACGCAGTACACCTCGCAAAGATGGCCCCCTTTGGATTCCAAGAAGGTGGTCCTGACTACGTTTGTGTGCCATGTGGCCCTGGCACCCGCCTAACTGCAGGTTAAGGGCACCAGACATGGCGGCTGCATGCAGACCTTGCAGGGAGGCCACGCCCCCCTGGAGAACGAGAGAAAAGCCAATGACGTCCATCCAGGCAACCGTGGTAGACCGTGCAGTTTTAGCGGAGCTTATTCATCATTCTCTCTCTCTCTCTCTCACACTCAGAGCATTCGCTTACCTTCCTGTCGTCCTTGGGGGCGTTCTGCGGTGCGGGGGCAGCGTCCGTGCCCTGGCCTGCACCGGGGGCTCCGCCCTGAGCTGGAGGCTCAGCCTGGGCCAGCAGTGGGGAGGCACGCTCCGAGGGCTCCATGGGGGGCTGAGCAGCTCCCTGCCCCTCCAGCTCCATCGTCCCCTGCGCTGCTGATGGTCCCATGAGAGGAGACACATAAGAACGGCAGGCATGAAAGACATGTGGACACAAGACAGGCACAGGTGAAGACAGGGCAACACGGCAGCGAGATCCGACAGAGGGACCACACACACGCACACACACGGAGGCACACGTGGGGGGTAGGATTGGGGAAGGGGGGCACAAGCGCACACACGCATACATAGACACGCAGACATGCACTAACACACACGCTAATAATAAATATGGGTTTGTTAAGGTATGATCTTCATCACTTTTGTCTGCGATGAACTTTCCGGCTCTCTGATGATGACACACCCCAAAGTTTGTGCCATCCACCGGCCCCCACCTCTCAAGGTCATGTCCCCAAAATCTGCTGATGGCAGACTTGCCGTCCCACCCACAATGCCCCCCCATCCCCACCCCCTAGTAGGTTAAACACAGACCAGCCAATGAGTGAGGGGAGTCTAGCAGGGGGGAGGGGCAGCACAGGGCACACACCTCTGCCTGCTAAAAGCTCCCTGTCAGCACAAATCTCCGCTGCAATGCACAAGACCCTGGGCTGAGCTGGGAGATCCCGGATAACAGCTTCTCATTAGCATTAGCGTCAGACAAGTAAGGGCTGTTAACTGCTCAGGTTTAAGCAGCATGCCCTGCCACAGGTGTAGAACAGCCAGAGCGTGGAACAGCACTCTTGTCCCTGGGTGACCCTTATGGGCACGGCCTTCCTGGGAACAGATCCTCACCACTCGGATCAATGAGACACACAGAGAGCACAGATCCCTAAGTTTACTTAACATACTACGATGACACGCAGCTTGTAACCTGGAACAGACGGACTGCAGCATGAACGAATATGGTTTCCCCCAATACGGCATGCTGCAGTTCCAGCAGCGATACAGAAGAGGGGACTGACTCCTGTGCAGCTGATTGGTCAGACATCTGTCCCGGGCATAATTGGGTCACCTAGAGGTTCCCCATCAGCATTAATTTCCGCACCTCCTCTGTAATACAGGGGCAGCCAGCCGGACCCAAAAGCCCAAGTGGGCCTCATTTCTGACCACCCAGCTGCTCACAGACCACCATTATCCAATCAATGGATGTTATGATAAGAATGGATTCTATCTCAATAGAGAATGCGGGGATACTGGAAGCCGTTAAAAAAATAATAGAGCCTTCTGGACCAATGCCCAGCGAGCCTACAGATCTGCAGCATGGCACCAGCCAACAGCACCCACAACAGAGCCCCCAGTGAAACACTGGCACAGGGGATGCTGTGGACCAGCTGAAGAGAGAGATCATCCCACTCAGGGGATCCACATCGCTGCTCTGTAAGGTTTAAATCCCCCTTGTCCAGCTAATACAGACCACTTTGTTTACCGGTAAAGGCTGGAATTAACTTGCCACTACGGCTAACAATATTCCTAGGAAAAAAACCTGATGTCTTACTTGATCTCTTGGATTTAGGTTCTTAAAGATATGCTCTAAAGCAGAGTTTCCAAATCCAGTCCTCAGGGACCCCACAGACAGTCCACAATTTTGCTCCCTTCCAGCTCCCAAGGCGGCTGCATCAGGTATTCGTTGTTCTTGATTGGCTGGAAGCCAGGAGAAAGTAAAAATGTGGACTGGCTGGGGGTCCCTGGGCCAGGTTGGGAAAGAGCGCTCTAAAGTTTCTCATCCTCGTGTAGATTCACTATTAAAAGAGACTAGGGCCATTCTCTGCCACTGGCCCCTCCCAAATAGAATCAAAGTTTGCGGTTTTTTCCCCCAAAGTGCATTGAGACCTGGGAGGGCTGGGTTTTCTGAACCACCTTGGAGGAATGCAAAGAAAGCAAAGATCAAATTAAAAAAAAAAAAAGTTTAAAAACAGAAGATACTTACAGCTGGTGCAAGTCAATCATTGGGTTTGTGGATTGTGAATAATAGCAACAAATTTATTTCTTATACAATTTCTTGACTAAAACAGTGGACAAGCTGCGAGTGTATATCTGAGATCCTCCAACTGCCTCCAGTTGAATGCTGAGAGTAAATATGGAATTTTTTACATTCAAAAAAACTTTGGTATTTATATTTGCAAATACCAGAAGTGCTAACTTTGAACAGCGGATTAACACCGATAAACCACAAACGTAAGCAACTCCAAAACGAATTCTGGCAAATACATGGAAATACAAATCATCGATGTTCAATTACTGAAAAAAACAGAAACTTACGCATAGTATCAGCGTTGATGTTAAAAAATGTGCCAATGTTTATCAGATTGAACTGGACAGGTGATTGAAAGGTTTTTTAAGAGGAGGAAAAGGCATGCAAATGGAAAAGTCTTTAATGTGTGCCATTGTGTCAAGAGATTAGTCAGACAGGGAGGGAAGTTCTCCAAATGGGAGATATTTCGGAAAGATTCAGTGATGGGTCCTTAACTGTCTGCTTCCTTGCAGTGAACGTGCCCAATAGCAACACATTACCAGAAGAATTACTAACAGAAGCCTCTTTAAAAGACAGAGGAGTTTTAAAAAATATGTTTTTAAAATGAAAATCACAGAAAGGCGCCCAAACAATACTGCCGGCCATTTTCTTTGTTACGGCTGTGTGGTTCTAGGCATTATTGAGTGAAATTAAGAATGCGTTTACTTTTTGAGGGGAACTTTTGTCTTGCTTAGAACACAAGTTTAATTAATGTAATAAAGTTTAATGTGAAATCCATACCTTAATAAGCTTAAGTGGGCTCTCTCTAATAAGTACAAACTTCTTAGGATGCAACATCAAAGTCATGCTGGGCACTGTCTCCTTCACTCTCCTTCCTCAGGACAGCTGGGTATCTAAGAACTCCAGAGTTGCGGTTTGTAAATCTACCGTGATATGTAAAAATGAGGAGATACACAGGCTTTGTATTTCACATCTGGCCCCCACCTGACAGAGGACGTTTAATACTGAGTACTAGGCAACTGCTTTATTGTCAAGCACGAAGTTCAACCTTTCTGGAAAGACCCAGGATATAGGGGATTATGATCTCCCGTTAAAATGCAAATAGGTGACAGCAACACAGGCATCCCATTATACCCGGGATGTCCTTACTTGTGTTTTGATCTGAAGACGACATCTCGTCCTACAGTGACTCCCAATTCTGGCCATTTAGGACCGTAAATAAACAAACCGCTGACATAATTCAACACCAGATCGCCTGAAACAATTCGAAACTAAATATCATTCGCTACATATACAATCACATAAAATCACGCAAAAGTTAATACTGCGCGTCCATTTGGATCGGCAAAGAAGGGGAAAGAAGCAGCGCTGGAGCATGCAGACGTGCTGGGACACAAAGGCGAGTTAATTGGACCCACATCTGCAAGTTTGCAGAGCAGTTCAGCGGGGCGAACCGATCCGATCTGCCCCGACACCCCGACCGTGGCGGCGTAGCGCTCCTCGGCGTTAAGGTGCCACAGCTAGCTCGTCTATGCGCTTTATTCAATTGATTAGCTACGTATGCTACGGCCGGGGCGTCTTTTTTAAATTATTAACTGAAAGATGCAGCGGCAAACACAATCCAGTGTGCAATGGCTATCCGACGTGCAAGAGCAGTAAGTGCAATAGATGAGACGCGGAAAAAAACGCGCTGCTATAATGCATTGCGTGGCCGTGCATTGTGCAGAAAGAGGCACGAAATACGGTAAAACGTGTACCTTTGGCTTCAGTGTTCCCGGTTACGTTACAGTCTGTAACATAGTAACTGGAGAGGACAATGTGGTGGTAGTTACATACTACTCATCCTTTTTTTAAAGTGCACACCCTCGACGGAACCAAAAAAACAACTGGATTTACAAAAGAACAAATGAAAATTGACGAGAGAACGACCAACACGGCTGGCCGATTATTAAGTTATCCTTCAAAAAGTGGGTCCAGCGGAGCTTAGCTGCTGGTTCCGCGGTTGACGACACCGCACGAACTCCGTCGATGTCACCGGGCGGGCGGAGCCGTCGGCGCGGCACCCGCCCTCCGCCCCCGCCCCGTCTTTTACCCCAACCGGGGGGTCACAAGCCCAAAACCCTCCGAGGAGGAGTCGAGGGGAGGGACTGACGCTACTTAAAAAAGGTGAAGTGAGGTGTGCGGAGGCGACAAACTGCACGCCGATACTGCCTCGTGCTAAAGCAGCCCGGTCTTGCTGTGCGAACACATATTTTTGCACAATATTTCTACAACATTTTATATCTGACTTGCTATGCTACACTGGACTTAATACAATCACTTCAATCTATATTCCACAAAGACCTTTACAATATGCATTTATATTTTTGAAAGCACCATGCAATTGCTGATAATGGAATAAAATGTATGAGACTGTGCAATAATAAGAATGTAAGGTAAATCGGTGTACCGTCACGTCGGCGCTCAGGGACGGTCCTTCCGTGGCCAGGCATGAAGAAAGCTTCAGCGAATCGCGTTTCGGGCCCCACGAGCCACCGGGCATCCCCGAAGTTCAGACCCGGTCGGCGGCGTCGGCGGTGCGCATGCGCGGAAAACAACCGATTCCGGGCTCCGGGAGCACGTGCAACGTGAACGGTGCCGAAAATTGCGATTCATGTGCGGCGTTGGTGGTGGATCACCTCACAGTTTTCTTATTCGGAAGCAATGTCTTCTTCAGAATAAAACGCACACTCCTTCCCGTCAGCTTCCAACAGATTAACTGACAGATGTTCACAATGACTTTAAAATTGCACAATTCTCCTGAATTTTTCGTTAAATTGATTCCCGTACTTACGTTCCCTTACATGTATTTTTAAAATCTACATCAATGCATATAATGAAACACTTCTGCCAACAATCACAGCACAATTTTTAATGATTCTTCTTGGAACTGTACATAGTGAGCAGACCAAAAGCAATTTCTCCCATAAATACTATTAAAAAGAAGTTGAAGGACAACACACTTCATGCAGGTTATCCGATAGGCTACACTGAGGTTAAAATATCTCAATCAAACAATTCAACCATTGTAAAATGCCAGAAGTTGTAAAATGGTTGGTTCATTCCGCAGAATGCTGAGTCTGCCCTGGGTCTCTCGGAATGCCATGCAAGTGTACTAAGCAGGGAAGGGGGGCTGACGGGGCCACAGACCTCACCTGTAAAAGCATCACCTTTATTGCAGGTGCAGGGCGTGTGTGCATACTGAATGCATTCAGTTTGGAACAGGTACACTGCAAAAGCTCTGTGGTATTACTGTACAGCTCAGCACCAGGAACAGCCTGGCTAATGTTAGCGCTAGGCTACATTGGCCTTCTGTGAGTGTGTAGATGCCTTTGTTGGGGGAGGGGCTGGGGATTAGGAGTACTATATTTCAGCATCCAGGTCCATGGTCTGGTGTTGGATAACAAACCTGACTGTGATTACTGCAGAAGCAACCCCAGCTCACCAGAAGGAGCATTCCCTTGGATTTTAATCCCCCATTTTCAGGAAACAACCATACATTTATACCTTTAATGTTTGTAGAAAAGTTAAATAAAGGTAATCCTTGAAAAAAAAATTTTAATCCCTTATCAAGGTGTACATAAAAATCTACTGTGTTTCCCTCAGAGTAAGGAGGAGCCAATCAGGGAGCTGCGCTCGGTGCCGCCCACTCTGCAGTGCATGGCTGCCCTGTCTCCCCTCACCTGGCGGCCCGGATGCCACGCTGTGCCCACAGCGTCCTCCATGCGTGTCCAGCTTTTAAACACGAAGCCGCCAACGATGACCGTTTCTGCCTGCGGGTCCGACTGCATGCACGGCGTCGCACAGGACCGCGCCTTTAATACGGGATTCTAATGAGAAACAAGCCGCTGCCCTGGTCATCAGACTGCTCCGCATATATATACATATGCACATAGACGCACAAAACTCTGGAAAAAATTATGAGACCACAGCAAAATTTTCAGTTTCACGCATTTCTCAGTTTATGAGTATGCGCCTCTGTAAAATACACATTTTTTTGCAAAGTCCAACCTGGCTCTTCACTGCTTTTTACTGATGAAGGGCTTCTTCCTTGCTGTATGGGTCTTCAGTCCTGCTTCTAGAAGCCTGATACAGACTGCCCTAGCAGTGCACTTCACGCCTGCACTTAATGTTTCCCATTCTTTTTGAAGGTCACTTGATGTCATCCTCCAATTTATGAGGCACTGTCGGATAAGTTGACGGTAATCTCTGGCAATAGAAAGTTGCTTCTGCCCTCTGGCTGGCTGGTTTTTGGTCATTGCCAGTGTCTCCTGCTTCACATTGTGTGCTGCTGTCTTAGAAAATCTGAGCCTGGAAGGAGCCTGCTGCTCGATCAGTGTAGCCTTCTGCCAGCAGAACCAGGATTAAACCAGGATTTAAAAATGCAGATTTTGAAAAAATATAGTGGTCTCTTAATTTTTTCCCGTGTGTGTGTGTAAGTAACATATTAACATATAAAAAATATGGCATATGATGAAAATAAGGATAAAGGAGTTTAAGCTTGATATCTTCCCACCTGTGTTCACTAGGTTACATGGGTAACTTACAGCTTTTCCTACACTCACAGATTGAAAATAATCACTGAAATAGCACACGGTTACCACAGCACATGGTCTAAGACGACACATTCTCACACACACACTCTGTGTCACTAAGGCAGATTCGAGTAACTTAAAAACGAGGTCAAAATAAGTTGATCAGTAACCTCTGAACATCCACATGAGTCAACATGTTAATTGGTTAGGTCACATGACCATTCTGGATGGCTGGGGTTTTTTGCATTATGAATACCATCAGTCAACTAGTAATTAATCTTAAATGCTAATCCATATGCCACATAGAGATGAGAGAAACATTTTCTGTATTTTTCAAACTGAAATTACACTCTCAAGTGTGCATTCAGGTTTGGATTAGCTTTTCATTTTAAATATTAATGGCTGCACGTACAGACTGAATTACCAATAAAAACACATCAAAACATCTGTTTTTTAAAATCAAAGTGATACATGAAGTAGCCTGGGGCTGAGGTCACTGGAGGTCCACTCACGTTTGTCGGTCTGAAGTGACACATCTGAAGTCTAACCTCACAGGGCACGTCCTTCATCCGGACAGCCTCCTCCATAGCAATCACATAAGAGCGCTTCAGGGAGCCCCTCACGGCTCTGGGCTGCACACCAAGACACTCGTGCTTATTTTCACCAATCACAGTACTTACAACCCCCTTCAAAACAATGGGATCGTTTCCTCTTACATTTACTTATCAGGTTTTAATATTACCGCTCGACCAAAGGAGTATTAGTACTATTACCGGCCTAATAGCAAGATTAAAAATAACAATAAACACTCAGTCAGTGGAACGTTATCTTCAATTTGAAGTCAGATTGGTTTTTGTCCAGTGGAATAAAATGTAATAAAGCCAAACCGGTCTCACATATTCCTTCCAGTCCAACCAGATTTGTTCTGATTACAGACAGCAGAAGCTGTGCACTTTCCCAACCTTAGGCCATTGCACATTTAACGCTGCTGCTCTGGAAAGCTGTGTGATTCTTGCCTGCTTAACGTTAAGCTCACATTGGCACAGGGTGCGTGATACAGCTCCGTGCTTTTTGGCGAGGCCCAGAACCTGGTGCGCGGACTTCCCAAGAACTCCACGTGATACTTCTGCATGCCGCCATCACCGCCAAGCTTCACACATTCCCCAGATTCCGGGTCGGGGCTCAGAACAGCCGGCCACCTGACACACAGGAGAGCTGGCCATCGACCACTTGACAGTACTGATAACATAACAGGGATGCAGCTACCCGCCATGTTGGTGTAAGGAGACAGCGCATCCGCCAAAGCTCCACTTCTGTCTTAAACCTTCTTTCCTATGCAGTTGCTGTAAAACAATCTTTCATCTCAATTAATACATACCGTCATTTGATAACCCTCCCTAAAACAATGTCTGCCAAAGTTGTTTTCTTACAGCATTTATAAACAGTTCCCTTTTGCATGTTGCTTAATAAATGTAAACGTGAAAGGAAGGCAGGTTTTTCTTCAGGCATCTGCGGGGACACTGTACCAGTGCGCTGAACTGCTGCTGTGACGGCATGCGCTGCAGCTACTGAGGAAATGCGTCAGAATGAACGCGCTGAATGCAGAGTCGCACAGCTTCATTTACACCAAGCAAGTGGCTACTCCGCACTAGGGCAGCGGAGTTTGGATAAACAGCCAGAGGAAAGCAACAACAGAACTTATACAAGGAGATAATTACATTTTAAAGAAGATTTAAAAGCATTTTAAAGAAGCTTTTTGTAGTTATACCCTCATACCTCTAGCACGGATCTTCTAAACTGAACCCAGGATTCAACAGTTAGTCTATTCATACGGATTAACGTCTGTTTATTTACATGAAAGTAGCCCAGCGTTTTGTACATGAATGGAGAATCACGGGAATTCCTGTATGTATTAAGACCATTGCTATGCTGGCTGACCGCTGTTTCCATGTGCCTTGAAAGCTTTAAAAGACAGTTACACGTAAAAACCTTGTGATAACAGGGGCATGAAATATCACTGCCTGCAGGTGGTAAATTTATCTATGTAATATGCTATCAATGACCTTACTATAAAAAAATCTGTAAGCGGTAATGAGCCAGAGGGTTTATAGATTAAATGATCCCTGTTAGATAAGTGGATTTCAGGTACGCTTCATTAACTTCAGGATAGAGGGGCTCCTGAGCACTGATCCAGGATCAGCTACATGCCTTCTTATTGTAACAGCTGGTATTATGAGCAAAACTATAAAAGGTCTCACTCTCATTCTTCAAAGAGCCCAGTTTTTAAGAGCCTAAGTTATACATTTCCTCTATGCTTTTATTAAGCCCTTGCACCATGTTTAAAGGATATGCTGTCATCAGTGCTTCTGTTGACACATGACTGTGCTTTTTAAAGAGCTTTCCGACCTTGGCCTCTCGCTAACGCTGTCTTACCATGGCCACCTGCCTGCTTTCACCATCAGCAAGGTCCCAACGGGAAGCTGGCAGTGGCTCCCCCTCAGCTCCTGGGAAACGGAGCGGTGACAGAATGGCTCCGGGTTGGTTTGACCGCTCCACAGCTGATCCGGATCGAATGTGCAGCCATCTCTCACAGACTGCAGGCCTGCCTCAGAGTCATGCTTCACCCAGGCCCTGTCCATGTAAGATGGAACCTCCTCCTGTTGCTCGCTCTGACTCTGGGACTCCATTCCCTCTGGGCAAAAGGAAGCTGCCACTAGCTGGCCTAAAAAATGCAGAATTTATCAGCGAATATTTACTCTCTTTAATAGGTATTATCCATGGCACAACACGGTCAGGTGACCCACTTAACGGATCAGAGATTCTTATTTCTGACCATGAAGAAAAGTATCTATTACCAATTTGTATAATGATGACCTGTTTCAACAGCTATTAACCAAGTAATATACTGCCTTTGTTTTTGCTTAATTTTCATAGCACTTTCGAAGGACTGTTTTAGGCTCCTTTATGCCCATAAATATTAAAAGTGAATTAAGTACATTACCTCAGTACTTATAATAATTATTGTATTCTTTTACCTGAAATCGATCCATCTTCTGTACCTGCTTATCCAGTACAGGACACATACACTCACACAATATGGGCACTTCTGATACACAAATTCACGTACTTTTGGAATGCGAGAGGAAACCCATAGGAATTGAACCAGGGGTGGGAATCAAACCCATAATGCTGGTTGAGAGATGCCACTGTGCTACTCACAGAGCCACCAGGTCTGTACGTCCATCCATCTTCTCATCATTTAAACCGGGCAGCATCATATGGGGGCCTGGAGCTTTACTTTGGAAGGATTCCATTCCATCACAGGGCACATACACACACAGATGCCAGTTAACCTACTATGTGTTCCCCAATCCAGTTCTCAGGGACCCATATTCAGTCCGTGTTTTTGCTCCCTCCGAGCTCCCTGCCAGACAATCCACATTTTTGCACCAGACTGGGAGGGAGCAAAAACGTTGACTGACTGTGGGTCCGCGTGGACCAGATTGGGAAAACACATGCCTACTATATGTCATTGGCATTGTGTATGCACTATGCGGGTTTTCGCAGCAACTCCCTAATTAGATTACTAATTAGAGCACTCATTGGCTGAAGAGTCCTCACACCTGGGTTTGAACAGCTGGGGCCTGTTTCACAAAGCAGGATTTCATGCTTAGCCAGATAACTTGTCAGATTTAAGGTAGTCTGGGCTAAATAGACGTTATTTTCATCAACTTACATTTAGCCCAGACTACCTTAAATCTGGTAAGTTATCTGGCTAAGCAAGTAATCCTGCTTTGTGAAACAGGCCCCTGACCTACAGCTTATCCCAAAAACCTGCATACACACCGGGCCTTTGCGGATAAGATTGCCCAACCCTGAGCTAGAGGAAACCCATGAGGCAAGGGGAGAACATGCATGCTCCACACAAATGCAGACAGCAGTGCTACTCACTGCCACCATGACACCAATATATGTACATGTAGAGCCAAAATAATACAGTGGCAATACAAAATATTTACACTGAGTTTTGGCAAGTAGCAAATGAACATCACACCTAAACCACATAATGTATCAACAATGGTAAGACGAGTTTCAGTGGTTTCAGCCTCCAGAGAGAAACATAAAGAGACCTTTAGTTATATTTATAACACAGTGTAAACATTAATATTGTTCTTTTGATGTTTTTTGCAACTAACTATATTAACTCTAACCAAGGAACCTGCTATTTTGAAGTGATAACCTGGAGTAACACTTACAAGTTATTTTAGTTATTTAATTGAAAAAGACGTGAAAATTATATAGTAAGAAAGATCATGTAGCTAAATACATTATATTTCATTAAAGTCTCAGGTTTTCGCGTTAAACATTCACGAGAAGAAAAATTAGACAGCTGCCCAGAGTCATTTCTGAAATACTGCCTTTTAAACTAAGATCATTAATCATGCCACGGCGTTATTACGGAATGGCACGGTGTCTTAATGCGTAACACTTTTGCCTCACGACTCCGCTGTGAAGTTTGCACATTCACCCTGTCGCGCGGGTTTTCACTGAGTTATTCGGTTTCTTCACCCAGTCCAAATACTTGCTGTCTCGTACAGTATGACTGTGTGGTTGCGTGTATGTGCCCGGCGACAGTGTGGCATCCCAGACAGGGTGTACCTCAGCTTTGTGCCACAACTGCCGCGGAAAGGCTCCGGGCTAGCACGCGATCATGACCAGGACATGCGGTTACCAGGTGAATGACACAAACAAATACATATGTTAAAAATAAATACTGAGTACCTAAAACTGCTGGGTGATTTGACTATCGGTTTAGTCGTGTCACGTGACTACTACGTCACTTCCGCATGTTAGTCCCGGCCGGATGAGCCGTTTCCGGTCCCGTGCCTCATCTTCAGTGTTTTTAGACCGATGGTGGTCGGAAGCGATCGAGTCGAGGGGGGATCGCATTTTTATAGTCTTATTATGAAAACGTGACCTGTCCCGATGTTATTTCCCTATTTCTAATAACTTCCTTTTTTAAAAAAGTTGTATTTTCAGCGACTGGTAAGTGGCTAGCTGGCTGAGTAACCAAAAGTGTCAAAGTTGACAAACTAGACAGCCAGGAAGTCAAACGGAATCATTTATACAGATTCAAATGGTTGGATCTGTTGTTATGTATAAGATATACAGCCGATTTTGTTGCATTTCTCAAATAAGGATATGCCGTGTCATTCCACGGTCAGTCCGTGATCATTCCTATTTTAGTTGTCATCTGAAGTTCTTTGATGGGCATACTGGCGGAGCAGCTATTTTCTGTCTTTTTTTGTTTGGGGCTATTCTGCCAGCTGATTTCACATCACGTTATTAGGGCTGTCGTTTGGTGTGGGTGGGTGTGCGTGTGTGTGTGCGCGCGCGCTATATATATATAATAATAATGGTGTTTCTTTGTTTGCGTCTACTCCAGTACCCGGTTTGTGCACTTTACCTTTCGTTTTCGTCTTAGAGTTGACCGGCTAGCTAGCAACTTCCAGGTCAGGAAAGGGCTCAGAGAGCACCGTGTCATGCATG
Source organism: Hyperopisus bebe (assembly GCA_026777045.1). NCBI lineage: Eukaryota > Metazoa > Chordata > Actinopteri > Osteoglossiformes > Mormyridae > Hyperopisus > Hyperopisus bebe. The sequence goes on along the minus strand of JAODJW010000135.1, from coordinate 27,407,677 downwards.
GCTATTAGGTCATTGTCACAGGATGACTTGAAAAGGTACCTGTGTGATCCCTTTGCATGCATCGTGACTCTGGGTCTTTGGAGTGAAATGCTGCTAGTTGTGGTGGAGCTACTATATAGCTCAAACTCCGGTAAAGCGCTGTACACCTATATAATGTATATCACACACCGGCCAGCTGATCGCACGGCTGGAAAAGGGTGTAAAGCCACAAAACATGCAATGTTACGCCCTTGAGTGCAGTAAATGTGCTGCATATGGATCAAACTCAGTGTGAAAGGATATCGGATCTGTCACGCTGACATTGCTGATCGTGCTGGAGGACCCATCTAAAGGTTCAAAGTTCCAGTTTTTATCATTTGTCGTCTAAACCCATGTATGCCTTAAGGGTTTTGATTAAGCGTATCTAGCAATACAATACTTTTAATAGTATAGTTTAATATTAATAAGTATTCGATGTGCTTTTTGTTTACAGAACCTACCACGTTTATAGACAGGGGAAATGAACTGCTAGTGTCTCTCAAATGTTATTATAGTTTATTTCTAAATGGTTGCCATAGGCTACTGTTTAAAGTATATTTTAAAAGGTATTGAAATATCAAGGCTTTTGTTTGCAGGCAACCTTTCTGAGAGAAGGGCCACTATTTGCAGACAATTTGGAATTATTGCTTATTGCTGATTAATTCATGTTAATTGAATTGAAGAAAAAAAATATATATATATATAATATTTGGTTTTATGGGTGCCAATCAGCTGAGACAACAGCCAAACAAAATTATGTAATTCATTTTTCAAATGTAATTTAAATGAATGGTAACTTTGTCTTCAGCAGGTGGGGCACTGGTGACTGGAATGAAACTCTCAGGAGCTTTGATGTGCCTCTTTCAGTTCAGTTCTTAGTGCCATTGATTTGAAAGCCAGTTAAGCTACAGGGAAAAGTAAAGGATGTTTTTCCCATAATAGAGCTAATGGGTATTTCCTCCCTGGTAATGTCTTAACTACTTTGAAAACAAAGATGTAACTTAATGAAGTGTTTACTGGAACTTACGGTACTTTGGTATAGTGGCACCTATTGCATTCTACATAGTGTGATTTTTCCACTTTTTCATTGGTTGAACTTTACTTTGAGCAAGAAATTAACAGTTTAGAAAAAGTCTGTCAGATGTCCAGAAATATGCAACACAAAACAAGATCCAGGGACTTTGCTTGACTTTCATCGCCTGTTTGATTGTGAAAAATGCAGTCCTTACTGTAGCCCACAAGGAAGGTGAAAGTCAGTGGTATTGTAAGGTAAAGGTGCATTGAAATTAATTCCAGAGCTAGTTTAGATGCCAGCTGTCAGGCAGATATTACAAATCACACACTGATGGAATTCTAAGACTGTAAGGGAAGATGAATGACAGATGAGTCTATTATTCCTGATGATGATTGGTCGAATGCTTTCGCAGGGTGGGGCATGGCCTTACTCTAGTGCTTTTTTATTGGGGGAGACGTTCTTTGGCTGTGTGTGTGGGGGGGGGGGGGCAAAATGAAAAGCCATGCTGGGAAATGGCTCTGCCCCAGAAGCCCATTGATCCGACAAGCTTCAAGGACTTTCCTGGAAGGTCTGGTCATGCCTCCACGTGGTGGTGATGGAGGATTTGCGGGATGGAAAACAGCTTCTCACGAAAAGTTTGGGGTGGGGTGGGGAGGCTCACAGAGATCCCCGTGAAACTTATGGAGTGCTGTGAAGTCAGCCTGTGCATTTCCTGGGGGGTGGTTTATTTTGTCGAGTGCATCGGTTTGCAAATAGGGACTGCTGCATTCCCAGAGGCTCTCTATAAACGATATTACTTTCATGCAGGAGGACGGGAGCCATTTGCCAGAGAATCTAGGCTTTTCCCAAATTCACCCTGGCCTTTCAGTTGCCCCAATGTCACCAAAGTGGAATATAGACCTTGCATCTCTCCCAAACTGCCGTCTGCGCAGTTTTGGACAGCTGAGCAGTTTTTCTGTTGCCTCTCTGATGTTGCAGTGCGCAGCCTCATTTCTTAGCCCTGAGGCCTAATACCTGCTGTTCTGGGCTTTAATCCTCCTCCCTGTGTGTGTGTGTGTGTGTGTGTGTGTGTGTGTGTGTGTGCGCGTGCATGCATGTGTACATTTTCTTCCCCTGTATTGCCGACTGTGTGTCTTGCATCCAGGGTATTACACATGCGCCACACTTCCTGGGATTGAGCTCTAGTTCTCTGTGACTCTGTACTGGATGTGTGTATGAGCATATTCAGGAAAATAACCAAGAAATATGGTTTCCTGGTTGCATGGTTGACCTTTGACTTTTGACCTTCGTCCCCCAGGGCTGGCCATGGAACCGGCGACCATGGAAGACGATATCTGCATCCTGAAGCACGAGACGGCATGCCCGGCGATAGAGAGCCCAGTGTCTGCATGCCCCGGGGATGAGTCACTGGCCTCGCACTTCGCCCTGGTCACCGCCTACGAAGACATCAAGACCCGGCTGAGGGACGCGGAACAGGAGAACGCTTTACTGCGGAGGCGCGTCAGACAGCTGGAGGACAAGGTGCTGAGCGCTCACATCTACTGGAACGTTAGGGGCTAGCCTTTGCTGGTCGCATGTTCTATCCAACATGTTTCTGTGCTTATATAAAAGCATTGCTGTACAGTGTTCATAAGAATTCGCCAAGACCTGTCAATGGTAACCAATTATTTAAAATTGACATCAATTCCAGTTTGCTTTGAATTATCTTTGCTCTTTTGCTGTTTTTACAAACTGGCTATTCCCTGTGCTGTGATGCTCTCATATTTTTATATGTGATGCCTCCAAGAATTGAAGCTCATGTCTTTTATTGAGCTCAAAATGACTCTTTTTATATATATATAAAATACATCCAGTTTCATGTGTGCTATGGATGTTTCCTATCAGTAACCTCTCTGAGAGCTCGGAAGTGCCATTTTTATGTTTTCTTTGCTCATTTTGGCCATCCACATCAAATTAAAACGCATATTTAAAATAAATTTACCTTTTACTTTGACGACATCTGACAGTTTTCACACAAGGCACACTACAGATCCTGCCGATTGTAATTTTCACTTAATTCTTTTGTTTTTTACTCAAGTCAGTGCTTTTCCTTTTTTCCCTCTATTTAAAAACAATCTGGTGACAAAACAGAAATTGAAATTGCAACAAAACAATCTTTGAGTTATATAAGCACTACGTCCGGATCAGGACCGATGAAGTCGACCATTAAATCTGCCACCCATAAAACTGAGGGTGTCCTGCATATGGATTCCTTGTTTTAAAAGCTTTGAAAGCTCTTTAATAGGTTGAAGTTTTTTTATGACGTTTGCGCCTCTGACTCTCACTGAGAAAACGTCACCCCCATGTGTCCGACTTTGTTACTGCACAGCTGTACAAACCAGAGGAGGCCGCTACAGATGGTCAGCGGTACGTCAACAAGGCCTACAGCGCATATCGGGGCATCTACATCCAGAAGAAGGACCTGCAGATGGAGCTCAACAAGCTGGTATGATGTTACCGGGGGGTATGGCTTCGTCGTGCTCTAGTGCTCGTCTCTGTCTTCACCAGGACTCCGGCCTCCTCAGCTTTTATGTCCTGCCCAGTCTGAATGCGTGTCCTCTCTGAGCCTTGCCCCCCTATGTCATGGTTGGAGGGAGAGGCTGAAACTAACATGTAAGCCCCCCACACCCCATTTCAGAAACAGGAGAAAAGTGAATCAGAGAGGCTCCTGACGGAGCAACTGCAGACCCGGGAGCTGGAGCTGCTGCAGCTCAGGACAGAGATGGAGACCAGTCAAGGTGCGACCTCTGTCTGTCTGTCTGTCTGTCTGTCTGTCTGTCTGTCTGTCTGTCTGTCTGTCTGTCTGTCTGTCTGTCTGTCTGTGTGTCTGTGTCTGTGTCTGTGTCTGTGTCTGTGTCTGTGTGTATGTGCTGACCACCGGACTTATGGCAGTGTATTTGCCCTGTCTCCTTCAGTGATGCGGAGTCTGAGTGCTTCCCACATGGGTACGGTGAACAGCGAGCTGCAGATCCAGACCCTGCAGCAGGAACTGGAGAGACTGAGACTGCAGTGTCAGAACCTCCAGGAGACATGCCAGGTGGGACCTCTGCCTGTGTCTCTGCCCGTGTCTCTGTCACTCTGTCTGTGTCTCTGTGTGTCTTTGTGAGTTTGTGTGTGTGCGTGCATGTGTGTGCGTGAATGTATGTCCGCAGTGTGGTAAAAACCTGTTATTTTTCAGGTCCCCACAAAATAAACCAAATGCCAAAAGTCTGTTATTGTTTTTGGTTGCTTATGGTTAAGGTTATGGCTGGGTAAGGATTAAGTTTGTCATTGTTAGGATTAAGGTTTTTCTCATAGAAATTAATGGATTACAGTGTTTCCTCTAGGATTTTCCCCCCCGAAGGGGTTTTGTTGTACCTGGGTGGTGTGCGTACGTGGTTCATTTGAGAACAAGTAATATTAGGTAATTCGCTCACATCGCAAATACTTGATCACGCAACCAGTAAGAGCATTTAAACACTGCTGATGGTACCTCTGCCATTGCATACTGTACAAGCAGAAAACATTTCTCTCCCTCCATAGCTAAAGTAACATTACCTGACCATCTTCCTCATATTAGGCACCTTTCTCATCTTGGGGAAGAAGAACAAACTCCTCTGAAAATGCAGTCAGGAATATTTTATTACATAGCTTGTATAAACGTTGTTGGCAATTATTTTACTGACGTTTATTGAAGTAATGTTACGGGTATTCTGATTCACCGAGTTCGCTAATGTTAACGTTAGGTTAGCTAGACCATAATTTCATGATACATTAAGAATAATAATTAGTTGGCCATGAACATAAATAGAGAATTACGTCACATTGCGAATGTTCTTTTAAACCATAAAATCTATCTAACTTAACATTAGCCAGTTAAAGCGACCTTTCTTTCACTTCTCTCCTGTCAGTCTTTTTCTCTTATTTCTCTTCCCCTCCCGTCGGGTGCATGGATCATAGATATCCATCTGAATACATGCATACGTGTCGTCATGTCTCCCCACTCCCTGAATCTTGCATTTCAAATCGATGCCTTCTGCAGACTCGTGTAATTGCAATTCCATGTCATTGCATAAAATTCTGAAGTAGCAGTGGCAGTAAATGTATATAGCGGAAACACTGGAATATAGGAACTCTGTGTGTGTGTGTGTGTGTGCGCGCACATGCATGCATGCACACGCAAGTTGAGGTGCAGTAGAATATATATTGCACTGTTAGGACCTGTTATTTTGACCAATTTTGAGATATGTGAATGCAGTAAGAAAACTAAAAATGCCAGATGTCTTGTATTTTGTTTGGTTACTTATGGTTAAGGTTAGGGCTTGGGTAGTGGTTAAGGTTGTTATTTTTAGGGTTAGGGATATGCCTATAGAAATGAATGAATGGAGAATGCCTACAAAAATATAGATACCTAATCTGTGTGTGTGCACATGTGCGTGAGACCTTTACAGTCTGCCTTCATCATCCTTGTTCTTCATTGGTGTTTAGGAGCTTCCTGAAATGCCAAGCAGGGGTGCCAAGCAGAACCAGGAAGTGGAGTCTCCAACTGGGTATGTCCTGAGCCCTGTCTGTCTGCGCTGGGTATGTCCTGAGCCCTGTCTGTCTGCGCTGGGTATGTCCTGAGCCCTGTCTGTCTGCGCTGGGTATGTCCTGA
>JAODJW010000135.1:27385545-27397551 GCA_026777045.1 Hyperopisus bebe | reverse complement strand
CTCCCCCCCCCCCCCCCCCTTTAAAGTTGGGCAGCGGCCGTGCACATGAAACGGCCCCTGTTACAAAACGGCTGTTAAACAGTAAAGGTGTGAAGGGGGGTCCAAAGTAGAGACAGTAATTAGGGGTGCTGGCGCGTGTCTGACTGGCCCTTTTGCAGTGTTTATAGACCACCTCAGCAGTGCTGGTGGCCACGGTAAAGTCTCTCTTATTTTTCCTCAATTTATATATTTTCTTATTTATTTTTAGTGGAGGGAGAGATGATTAGAACATTCCGGATAATGATTTTTTTTTTTTTTCCCTGCCATCGCCTCTCCTCCCGGGGGGAGATCGTGTTTTCATTCCCTCGGCGCAGCCGTCAAACGGAGGTGCAAATTAAAACAACGGCAAAAAAAAGAGAGGCAAATATCACGCACATGCAAATTTAAATAAATCATACGAGCCGCATCAGCACCCGGCTTCTCCTGACCCCGAGATCCGCAGACGCCAGGATGCGTGGCTCCTTCATGCCCGGTCCTATCTGCACATTGATTTGCATTAAGAGACGGCGGTCCTCGACCTCCCCGAAGTCGCGGGGGACAGGGGCAGCCGGTCGAACTCGGCGCACTCTCACGTTCAGTGTTGGTGTGAAATAGTGATGATGGGGGGGGGCAGAATGGACAAATGGTTAATCACCCAGATCGAGATACTTCCCCATTTAGCTGCTGAGTTAATGCGGTCACATTAACTGCGGATGCATCAATGTGCATCTGAATACATTCTGTTCAAACTGTACGTTTCTGCATTTATGGATTAGCTGCTGCATATTTCATTTCTCCGTAGGATTACATTTTTTCTGGCCATCTGCCATTTGCCAGCATCATTAACATTTTTAGGTAATAGATGTAATCACCGTCGACCGAGGTTAATGTCACAAGGCGATCAGGTGGCGGGTTCTCACACGGGCAATTTCAGGACTGAATCCCACACAGATTCCGGCCGTCGCTGTCCTTTCAGGCATGCGATTGGCTAACACCAACCCCCCCCACGCCAGTGAGCCGTGCGTCACCTTCAGGGGGACGGGCCACGGGAGTACCAGAGGTGGCCACTTTAGTGCTCCTCAGAAGGAGGCCAATTAAATTCCCATGCTTTTGGGATGCATCCATCTGTGTACACCGCGTTTTCCTGCGCTGCCATCTACGGCTGCTTCGCCTCTCAGCCTGGCTCTGCCGTCTCTCTCTCCAACACGGCGCAAAGGCAGCGGTTACAAACAAGAAGGTTATCGAATGATTTCAGACCATTTAATCGCTAATACACAAAAATAACATTTTTCAGTTTGGCAGTATAAATGCCAAAAAATGGGGGTTGGTAATTCTAACAGCTATGTGTCGTTTTCGAGTCTTGTCGATATGCCACAGAAAGACACACATGGACAGATTAAGAATCTATATTTTTATGGGGACTCTCCATTGATTTCCATGTGCAAAACCCTAATCCCAACAGTGACAGCCTTAAGCCCTACCCAGCCCTAACCTTAACCATAAGTAACCAACCAAAATACAAGACTTTTGGCATTTTTTAGGTTTTTTTTTTTTTGATTTTTAAAAAACAGAGGTTAAGAAGTTACAGGTTTTTATCACATTGAGGACAAATATGGTCCCCACAATGTAATAATTACAAAAGCGCATATAGAGAGACACTAAACGTGTCTGACGGTGTGAGACTCAGTGCTTGATCCTTTTCAGTCGCTCTCATGGTTGTTAACCTGCAACATTAGTTGCATTGCATTTTCTTTAACTGATTTATCTAAGATTTTTAAAAAAAACCTTTGGCCTAACATATGCTCACATCAAGTATGAATCAGTGCAAAATATGTTGGAAGTTACACCCTTATTAAATTAATTTTCCGCTCTCCTTCTTCCACTTGTGTCTCTGTCTCTCATTGTGTTTTATGACTGTCTTGTGTGTCTCTGCATCTGATGTGTTTCTCTTCACAGCCTCCTCCAGTATCCCTGTACAATGTCTGGATGATGTGGAGAGGAACAAGCAAATGCCACGCCCCCCAAGTGCCCCCCCAGTGCCCTCCAGTGCCGGCAGACCTTGCCCCCCCACGGGGCCCCCGCCAGTGGGGGGGGCTAATGAGTACTGCTGGAAAGGAGTTTTCAGCTCCACCCCGCCCGTCCAGGGCCCACCCCCACAGTCCTCTGATTCCCTGGACATCAGCTCCTGGTCCTTCCCCACACCCCCTAAGCCCAGCGACGCCCTTTTCTGGGAGAACCCCTCGACCCCCCCTGCTGATATGGCACACGGGAGCCCTGGCACCGAGTGGCTCCGGCCCTATTGAGAGGCTGCCCCCACCCCCCCCCCAAGGAGACCGCTTGCCCTGCTTCTCACTCCATGGCTGATCTTCCCCCCCCCCCGGTTCACCACCAGTGGGCGCTGGTTGTGGGTCACTATTTTATGGATCAGCTGGTCTCCTTTGGCAGGATTGCGTTTCCAGACCACTATGCAGCCCTGGCACAGTGAACTCCCGCCCAGGTCGAGCATGGGGCCGCCTTCCTCGTCGCTTCCGGCCGTCGTTTCAGCCTAAGTCTCCCTTCTGGACTCAGCTGTGGAGGAAGACCATCCTTTCGTGAGGATGAGCCAGTAATGTGAAGGTTGAACCGGACTTTCAATGGCACAGGATGGAGTGCAGTACAGACCAAATGCAAGGAAGCATGGGAAATTATTTACCCCCATGAAGCAGGTGGTCAGCTCCTCTTCCCCATGCTGACGCTTTTGCTTCACTGAGTCGGTGCCCCGCCCCCCTCACCCCTCCCACTCCCTCTCACGTCGAGGTATCGCGCATGATACAAAGATGGCTGACTGCACACTCCTGTTTCCCAACACACGTGCACGTGCATTTTGGTCACATGACCGCACCTTCGTCACGGTCTGCTCTCACGCCAAGTCTCGCCATCCAGGGTCCATTCGGGGTGTGCAATACACTTCTCTGCTAATGCACATCCTTGCCAGCTTTCGTTTCTTTGCCGGGCTGCCATTTGAGCGTGGTCGTCATGTGACTGGTGTCGGGCGATGCAGCCGATTCACCACCACCTTTCATTGGCTGCCTGGATGCGCTATGTCCTTTACCTTCACTGGTTTTGGTTCTGCAGCAGGAGAAGCGTGGCCTCTTACCATGTAGAATGAAGAGTGTGGCAAGAGATCTGATACCGAGTTTAACGTTTCAGATTCGGAATCGGCGGCTGTGTAAATAAAGCTGAACGTCTGCAACCATCCCCTGCGACTCCTAAGTTGGGATTCGGGCTGTGAATTGCCAGATCCTCCTGCAGGAACCAGGACAGACAAGCATTTTATCATTATTATTTTTTTTTTTTGCTGTTCGGTCTGACAATGGTTCCAGGAATGGTTGCCCAGGGCCACCTTCACATTCAGCAGGGCTTTGAGGAGAACCATGAGTGCAAGTCCACACGAAGACTATGATGTAGATACGCAGCAGAGACCAGCAAGCAGAAGGCTGGTGCCTTTGTTTAGTGATGTGAGGATCTAGATCCATTCTTTATCTGGAATCTGTAGCATTGTGCTATAGAGAGGACCATTCATAGCTGTAATAGTCATCCGCATCCTTCCAATCACACTACTGAGCATCTCTATACCACGTCCCCTTTGTCTTCACACTGTTTTATCTGCATCTTAGCCACAAAATCGTGTGTAGTGTAGCTACCTCTTGACCTCTGTGACAATGTGTCCTGTATTTATTTATTTTTCGTTTGAGCCTATGAGAAAACAAACCACATTTCTGGAAACAGACCACGTCACTAAAACAATGTGATGTATACAAGCTTTGTCCAAACGTCCGTCCAATTTGTCGGTCGTAGCCCCTCCTCCTTTTCAAGGCCTTTGCTTATTCGCACGTCAGTGCCCACAGGTTTCTGCAAAGCGCTTTGTGAAATATTTCGTTCATGTAAAATTTTCCTGGTTCCGTTTTCAAGGTTTTGTTCAAAGATTCCTGTCATAATTGCGTTTTTTTTTTTTTTTTTAATTACAGCAAAAGTTTGAAAACCAAAAATGCAATGTACAGTATGTATTGATTATATTTTAAGATTACTCCAGATGGCAAATACTGTTTGTAAATAATGTTGAGATTAAAAGAAAACCGTGAAAACAGTGTAGATATCCTGTCATTCCTATACAGTTTGGAGTTAATCTGTCATTTTTGTTCCAGCATTAATAGGATAAGTGGTTGTGATGTGTGTCTGTCCATATAGGCGACAATTAGCTGTACTTCAGCTAATGAGCACTAAGGTATTTTTTTAATAGTGTTTTTGAAGGTTAAGGCTCAGGCCTCGATCACATGAAACCCTGACTGCCTGTATGCCCGCTTTTGGGGGGGGGGGGGGGGGGGGGGGGGGGGGATGACCATGCCTTCAGTGGCTCCCCATGGCACCGGCCCAGCCCCCAGCAGGGACAGAAAGCATTTGGTGTCCCTGAAGCAGCTGTACAGGCAGTCAGGGTGGCGTATGATCAAGGCCAGGCCCTTAAACCAGCCTGCATAGCCATTAGCGGCGAAGCGGACCTCACCCCCAGTCGGTGTGCATCAGCAAACTGTCTCCGCAGACACCTTCAACGGGGAACAGCATGCCGGGGGGGTGTGTAAGAGGGAAAACTTTTGTTTTGGCCGCACGTCACCAAAGGAAAGGAGCCCCCCTCCCCCAGTTGAGGCAGGAGGCGTTTGGCGCACGGCGCCGGGGAGCCTGCGACGGTGACGCCGGCGTTTCCCCGCGCCCGTAACGCACGGCGGCGGCGGCGACCACAGCTTTCCTCACAGCGGCGTTTGGCGGCTCCCTGCACCGACGCCTGTGGGCGAGGCGACTGGGTGTGGGCTGGCGTGTGGAAGGGCTGCACGCCGCCTCATTGTCTCGCGTCCCCTTTCTGACGGCAGCTGATACCCAGCATGTCAGCAACCCCCCTGGGAAGGGGGAGGGGGAGTTGGACCCCAAATCTGCCTGGCAGGTAGGTCCGTCCGCATCAAAGCCCACCTGTTTCAGGCTCATGGTTTGTTTCCACTTTGGTGGGGAACCCCCCCAGCCCCCAAAGCTCCCCCACCTCCGGGGTGGGGACATGGACAGCACAGAGGATTGATTCATGGTTCTTAAAACTCATCCCAGTATTTCATGTCAGCGCATATATCAAAATATAAGGTGATTATCCTCCCCATGCATATATACGTAGCCTTTTATTAAATGAAATCTACAAATTCTCCAAAGGCGTAAGATACGATGCAGTCATTCGTCTGCGTGTGATAAACCACAGGACTCATGTCTGGGAGAAGAAAAAAAAAAAACTGCTTTTTCAAAAGTCCCTCAGCAGACAGTATGAAACGTGGCTGGAGGTCAACCTGGAGTTCAACGCTTATCTGTGATGTCCTTCAGGTGCTGAGCTGTACACTCTGCGTGGTGAAAGGTCAACAGGAGGCTGGAGGCTTTGGATTCGGCTGTAGGAAGAGACACTACTGTGGGTCTAGTGAGAAAAGATCACTCGCAAAATATCTACTGTGGGAGACCCGGTTGCAAAATAAGGCTCTAACCACGATACAGTTGTTGCTAATTTTCTGTTACCAGTTAGTGTATTTTTCTTGGGCCTCTGGGCAAAGGCGTTGTCTTGGCACTGATTGGTGTGTGTATTTATAATAACGACACTGTTTTTTTGAGGACTGTGGTACCGGAGGCTTCATACATTTCGCTAAAATACATGAGCAGGCTGATGATATTGAATTTTCTCATTGTTGTAGGCCAAATAGGTGACAGAGGTCCTTTAACCAAGTCTGAATACCTGCTTTTTTATACTTTTGGAACAAGAGACATATGCTAAGTAAGGGATAAGTTTACGTTTAGATTTCAGGAATTCATTGTGTCATTCTCCCGAATGAGAATGAATCTCCACAATGGGGGGGGTTTGGTAGGTTGTGTTTAGTATTGTAAGGTAAAAAGGTAGGAACTCAGTAGTAGACTTTAACTGTATTTCCCACCATAATTACAGAGAGCAGTGTCCACCCAAATTGCTTGTCTGCACATCCAACGCAATTCAAGCACTGGTGCCCACCCAACGTACTGAAATGCCCATCCCAGGTTGGCATTCTGTAACGCCTCTGCCTTGGACCACGTCTGTCACACCTGTGGGAGCACAACTGAACAGAAGGTAGGGTCTTGTTGATACCTGCATGGCTCCTGCTTGCTACATCCTGCTCGTTATGTCGCTGTGTCCTGGTTATTATGTTAAAGTACATCCAGTCCTGCAAGCGGTCCTCCAACGTGCAGGGGAAAATTTGGGGGTTGGTGGCAGGATTGGCACTCCAGCCACCGTAAAACCTTCACACAGTTCCGATGAAACAGACAGGACTCTGTTCTGCTCTCTGTGGAAGTAGCTCTGCTGCAGCTGCCCACAGGAAGGCTGCACGCATCCTAAAGGGGAGGGGGGAAAGCCCTCGGGAGCCCGATCCCCCGACCACCGAAACCGCCGCAGGACCAGTGGGGTTCGGGATCAGTACTGGGGTGGTGCTGAGGTGTCGCATGCTGCACGGCAGCACTCTGGTCCTAATTTGAGGTGGCCCATCTGGGTAGGTGTATGGAACATCTTGTCTCTCCGGCACGATGACCATCTTCCCTTGCTGTCATAGGAGCTTCGTAAACTCCGCATTTCAGTTTTGGCACTCTCCGATCGAGGTACGCAGACTGGAGGTGGGTGTATTCAGGTATTAAACAAAAGTATATTGGTTAGTGATCAAATATTGTGATGCAGAAACGGAGACGCAAACAGAAAATGTATTTATTGATGCATTATGTGTAACATATAATTCCATCTGCTCAATCTCTTTTACTGCATTTCCATGTAACTTTCATGTTAACGCCAGTGCTTATGGTCAACCAGTCAGCAAGCTATGGTATGCTAAGTTCCTCCACTGTAGGCCTAGTTCATGTTTGGACGAAAAGTACCGAGACATGACGAAAGTCCCTGGTTCTGTAAAAAGGTTCTGGTTCAGGAGAAAGTTTCTATGGTGTGAAAGCACCTCTTCTGAAGCCCACAGCCCCCCTCTCTCCAACATTAGCTGCAAAGGCTGGCAAGAATGAAAGGCACAGGATTCTGGCGAGGAACACAGAGAGTAGAACATTCTGGAAAGCACATGTTCTAGGTATTACTTACCTCCTACCCTACAAAGCTCTTTTAAGGTGCTTGAAAGTAGCTCTCAGCATTTAAGGTTGTGCATTTATATTTGTACATTACCGCCCCCGTGTGTCTGCATGTTATTGGCTGGTGGTGAGTCTCAGGTAACTTCACCTAAAGATCTATTCAGGAATGTTAAGTATATATCCTTTTGGAAACGGAAGTACATCTAGCCTGGCCTTCCACCAAGAGGTGTGGGTTCAGCTCCCATCTCTATTTTGTATTTTTGCATGTTCCTCCTGTGTACATATCGGTTTCTCTTTTCCAAGTTGCAATCGACTCTGTATTCAAAAGACATATTCCCTGTGCCTCCAGGGTTTCCACTGCCTCGTGCCCAGTGCATTCTGGGATAGGCTACAGGCTCACTCTCAGTCATCCTGCAAAAACCTATGAAGAATGCGCAGAGTCAATGATGGCTTCCTTCTCCCAGATTCACTGCGACAAACCCGGCTGGGGGAGATTCAGCTGTCTTCATTAAAAGTGTTACGTGTCAAAATTCCTTGCCAGCACTTGTAGTAGCATATTCACTAATGATGGAAAACAGTCAGCCTTTCCCAGTACCTGGGCCCCCCATCCACACTGTCACCTCCCAAACCACAGACATAGTGAGCAGGTCAGGTCAGGTTGGGGAGCATGCACAAGATGAAACACGTCGGGATCCCGGTTGGCGACCCCCCCCAGGCGGACACGTGGTGCAGTCCCACTCTCTGGAAGTGGCCGTCTGTCTGCCACAGTCAGGTGTTACGTGGGTGTCTCCTTGAGGTGGGTGTCCAATTGAGCAGATGGAATTATTTTTGTACCCAAGTTACATATAATGCATCAATAAATACATTTTTCTTGCTTGCATCTCAATTTCTGCATCACAAAATTTGATCACTAACCAATATACTTTTGTGTAATATCTGAATACACTGCTGGGCCAAAAAAAGTCACTGTTTGAAGGTGAATCAGCAAGTACTTAATAATAATTTGATCATTATTACACTCAGCAAGGCTGTGCAGCAATCAAGTGAAGTCTGCTGAGTACCTGAATCTACTGAACACCCAAGTTATCCCTTCACTGGGTTTTTCCATCCCTAACGGCATGGGCATATTCCAGGATGATTATGCCAAGATTCATCGGGCTCGAGTTTTCAAACAGTGGTTCAGGGAGCAGGAGGAATCATTTTCACACATGAATTGGCCACCACAGTCTTGACCTTAACCCCACTGAAAGTCTTTAAGATGTGCTGAGGAAGAGCTTACAGAGTGGTTCAACTCACCTATCATCGATAGAAGATCTTGACAAAAAATGAATGCAAATCTGGATGAAAAAAAAGTGTTGAGATGTTAAGCATGTGGAAACAATGCACTGATGAATGTGCACCATAATCAAAGCTACAGGTGGTCCTATGAAATATTAAAGTGTGTTTTCTTGGCCAGGTACTGTATATAGCTCATTTTGTCTAATATCTGAAACTTGCCAGGGCTTATTAGTGGGATAACGTTACATCGTTCTTTATTCTGTGGAAAGCAAAATATCAGTCTGCTGGCCAGATTTAGTAAGGTTCATAAACATGTTACAGGTCATATAAGTAAAATGTAAATAAAAGGCTGTGTCCTGTTTTGATCACAATCGATCCCCCAAGTAACTAACAAATAACAAAACAACTTTTTATCCTCCACTGTTTTGGAGTGGCAGTGCAGTTTCTATGAAATTATGTAAGATTAACCTACGAACTGCGTTTCCCATACTTAATTAGCATAAATGTCCCAGTTCCTGTTGTGTGGTGTGAAAGCAACACACAAAAGTGGCCAGGAGCTACAAAAGTCCCAGGTTAAGATGGTCCAGGAACCAAACCAGGACCAGGTTCCAGAACATCAGTGTGAAAGCAGCCATATTCACCCCAGGAATCAAGTCTGGGTGTCTCTACGGCAGGACCCATGTCACATCTGCCCTCCCACTCCCAAGGCACACGGGGCCCCTGCTGAACCCAGGGTGACCACCGAGTTGTAGTTGTTGTGCTTGAGCCTTTCACTCGTGGGCATGGTGTGTTCCCGTGCCTCCACTGCTTGTGCCGCTCGTGTTACCAACGCAATGTCACACGCTTGTCACATCCCACAGCTGACACAGCAG
This sequence comes from Hyperopisus bebe, assembly GCA_026777045.1. Taxonomy (NCBI): domain Eukaryota; kingdom Metazoa; phylum Chordata; class Actinopteri; order Osteoglossiformes; family Mormyridae; genus Hyperopisus; species Hyperopisus bebe. The sequence continues at coordinate 27,388,237 of JAODJW010000135.1, read as the reverse complement.
GCGTGTGGAGTGAGAGGAACGTCCTCACACCGTGTGCAGAGTGTCATCCTCCAGAAACAGCTCAGCTTCTGCTGAGGAGCCTGTGCGAGATCCTTCAATGGCTCAACAGCATTTTCCTTTGATGATTCAAACCCACAAACATCTGTTCAGTACAAGGAAGGTCCAAAGTTGCTGGCCTGGCTATGTTTCCCAATCTCATAAGAATCACCAAAACAGACACACAGGCCAAAACACAAAACCCAGCTTGACCTCCACTGACCTTCATGGTGAGCCTCCATGTTAGTACGTCAACATGTCCCAGTGCTGCCCATGAGCGCCCCCACACCCCCAGATCTGTCTCTCTGCCAAAACTTATGTCTGTCTGAACCTCAACTAAATTTATGAACTTAACACAAGTGTACAAAAATACTTCAAGTACCACCGACCCTCAAGTCAAGTACCACCTACCACATCTGCTCTTATCTCTCAAACTTCATATTTCCTCTTACATCCCCAAGCCAGAAGTATGAACCACTGTTGGTAGCAGAAAGGACATGGGCCCCACTCGAGAGCACAAGATCTGTCAGAATAACACGCACCCCCAAAAAAACTCACCACAGGCCAGCCACCAGGAATAGCTAAAATACAGTCGTTCACACAACTGGTGGCACAAAGCAGACCATAAAGGAATGAGGCCTACAATCAGCCCCCATGGTGGAGAAGAAAAATGCCCCATCTAACTGTATGGTTTCATGAAGCCGGAGCCTTTGGGCAGACTGGATGGCAGGTGAGTATCAGGGTAGACGGTCAAGGTGAGCGATCAGGATGGGTGGTCAAGGTGGGCGGTCAGAGTAGACGGTCAGGGCAGACAATAATGGTGAGCGATCACAATGGATGGTCATGGGGGCAGGTCAGCACAGGAGATCAAGGTGGGCGGTCAGGGTGGTAGGTCTGCGCGGGAGGTCAAGGTGGGCGGTCAGGGTGGTAGGTCTGCGCGGGAGGTCAAGGTGGGCGGTCAGGGTGGTAAGTCTGCATGGGAGGTCAAGGTGGGCGGTCAGGGTGGTAAGTCTGCATGGGAGGTCAAGGTGGGCGGTCAGGGTGGTAGGTCTGCATGGGAGGTCAACGTGGGCGGTCAGGGTGGTAAGTCTGCATGGGAGGTCAAGGTGGGCGGTCAGGGTGGCGGGTCAGCTCAGGTGGTCTGGGTGGCAGGTCAGTGCGGGCACGGTAGGCATCACCTTGCTGCTGATGGTTACTCTCCTGTACATGCTACTGCTGGCCCTGGATGTATTGAAGATCTTCTGTGTTCAGAGGCCTAGAAGACCAAAGAAAGTGACTGGGGGGGGGGGGGCTCACACACAGCGGGGCTCCTCCCCCGATGTAGGGGTCCCATAGGGAGAAGGACGCTGGCGGAATTCAGTAAAAATATTGCAAATGTATTGATTTTGTAACAACTTTACTCATTTGTTTACAAAAATATATGTTTACAGAAATGTACATCACCTTTGAAACAACTAGAATCCCAATCAGCTTTAATGGCCAAGCACGTTAACACATAGAAGGGATTTGTCTCTGGTTTTTCATCGCCGTCAGTATACTTGTACAGGACAGACATACAGCATAAAAACTGGACCACAAAAGATGATGACGCTTATTAAAAAGAAAATGTCTGTGCAGAAGATATGTGCAGATGTGTTTAACACGGCTTGTCAATGGACTTTTGTCATTTTTACAGAATTAAGCAAATGTCCCAAGACTTTCTGTGACTGCTGCATGTAACACCATCATGTTCAGTTTCTGGTAGAAAAGCATATAAATTCTGTTCCACTTTGATTTATAACTGCTCACATGTTAGAATTAAGGGAGCCTTCTGCCAAATGAGAATCCGGACGGTTCCCATTCCGCAGGCCACCGTACAGCATGTGTTCCTGGACAGCTACTGGCCGGCTCGAGTGAGCAAAGAGGATGGTGGGGGGAAAACACAGCGACACAAGAATTAACGTGACGGTGGGCAGAAGCGGGCCGTGGACCAGCCCGCGGGTCCGTAAAGCCCGATCTGTCTCATGCCAGTCAGCAAACCGCTCAGGCTTTTAGCTTCTCAAACCGACGTTATATTAACCATCTGAGACGTTTGGGGTGCCTGAAATCCCTGGTGTCAATATGGGAAATTTCTGAGAGACAGCAGTGACCATATAACGCTAAAATAACCCTGAGGGAACACTGAGGAAACGCTGGAAACTGGCTCCTGTAGACTGGGCTGTCTCTGCCAAACAGTACCAGGTCAGTTTTGCTGAGGCTTTCTGTTGAATGTAGGTTTTTTTTTCGGGGGGGGGGGGGGGGAGATTAAATAATGATCCAAGATAATAAAAATCAGAAAGACCATACAGGCAGAGGAACAGACAAGATAAGGCAATGAGCGCTACACCGCCATGGTGAAATGCCTGTAGGAACTCGCTGCTGCCCCCTACAGGATCACAAGGACAGTGATTAACCGAGACGGCAGTGGGAATGTCACCCCATCTGATGGATTTAACTCATTCACCCCTCCCTTCCCCGGGACACCTGGGGACACAGAGAGTCTGGCCGTCAGAGGCTGTACAGGCGCGCACACTTCACGCTCACACTGCGGGGGGCGTTAGCGCTGCGGGGCACCCCTGGCCAGGCCGCAGTGGTCCGGGATGGGTGAGGTGGGGGAGTAAGGGGGTGGGGGTCTGGG
>JAODJW010000135.1:27341903-27356376 GCA_026777045.1 Hyperopisus bebe | reverse complement strand
CAGGAGGCAAATCCAACACGACAGCAATCTGCTTGCCTGACTCCACCAGGAGTTTCGTTTCGGGGGTGACACCACTTTGCTGTCCCCCAGCGCGATGAGGAGCAGGACGCGGTTGGGGGCCAGTGGTTGCTTCTCCGGGGGGGTGGGGAGCGAGGTCGAGTCCTCGGTCAAGTTCAAGGGCCTCGTTTGCATTGGGGAGGGCTCAGAGTATCTCCGAGGGGCAGTGAGCCAGCGTCCCTGGTAGGAGCTGATTGTTTGACCAGGAAAATGTGTGACAGAATTATAGAATGAAATGTTGTTTCTCAAAAGGAAACCTTTGTGATCACGTGACCCCACGTGGTCCTCCAGCAAGCCTAGCCCAATCCAACAGACACAATTCTGCAGATAAGTGTGCATGAGGTGGGATTTTTGTACCCATGAGTCCACTGTTTGAAAGAGCCCAGTAATTAAGGGGTTAGAGAGGTTAGGGTCCAGAACTAGGGTCCTGAAGCTGCAGGACGACTCGGGACGCAAAGAGTCACCGCAAGCATGAGCATTAATATGTCCGAAAAAATGCACGGACGGTGGAGCGCCGGGGAAGGCGACGCCAGCATGTGGCTCGGTCACCGTGGTGACCGGTGCATGGATCCAAGCAACAGGGACCTCACGTGGGCCAGAACCGGGATGACTCACAGGCCCGACGGCATAGGGGTTCTGGGCCGACGTTCGCGATCACATGACAGGGATGCATAAGCCAAGCTGACCGATGCTGTATGTGCGAGTTTGAGCAGGCGGGTGTGCTGAGTGAGTACAGTACACGCATGCACACGCGTGTTCCCATAGTGTGCACGAATGCTATGTTTTCCTGTGTGTGTGTGTGTGTGTGAGACAGAATGCCTGTGTTCCTTTGTGTGTGTATTTGAGTTCCTGTGTGTGTCCATGAATGCGTGTATTCCTGTGTGTATGTGTGTGAATGCATGTGCTCCTGTGTGCGAGTGAATGTGTTTTCCTATGTGTGTGTGTGTGTGTGTGTGTGTGTGTGTGTGTGTGTGTGTGTGTATGTGTGTGTGTTCCCAAGTGTGTGTGAATGTGTATTCATGTGTGTGTTCCTGTGTGTTCGTGAAAGCGTGTTTTCCTTTGTGTATGTGTGTGTGTGTGTGTGTGTGTCTGTGTGTGAATCTGTGTATTCCCAAGTGTTTGTGTGTGAATGTGGTTGTTCACAATTGTGTGTGCATGAATATGTATGTTCCTGTGTGTGTGTGTGTTCCTGTGTGTGAATGCATGTGTGTGCATGAACGTGTGTGTTCCTGTGTGTGTTCCTGTGTGTGTTTATGAATGTGTGTGTTTCCGTATGTGCATGAATGTGAGTCTTCCTATGTCTGAATATGAATGCATATGTTCTCATATGTGTGTAAATGCATGTGTTGCTCCACGACTACATGAGTGTGTGTGAGGGACAGGCTGCCTCCCTCTCTCCTCAGGTCACCTCCTTCTCTATCTCCACCTGCCTCCCTCTCTCCTCAGGTCACCTCCCTCTCTCTTCCTGCTACCTTCCTTTCTCTGCAGGCCACCTTCCTCTCTCCTCTGGCCGCCACCCTCTTTCCTCTGGCCACCTCCCTCTCATCTCAGCCCACCTCCTGCTCTCGTCCAGCCACCTTTCCCTTTTCTACCCATTTCTTGCCCCTATCAAAACTGACGTAACAGACAGCCTTGGCAGACCACACAGGGGGGTGAACTTTCTGGGTGCACCCAGTCCAAAGAGGCACAACATGCCATCCCTGGGCCACTGTGGGAGACCTGATCCGCAAGCGCTTGTCCTCTGATATTCCCGTGTTTTCCTGACTGCTCAGGGCTCAGGGAGGTGGCCACAGAAAATCAAGGGAAAAGGATGCAATCATAAGGTGTCTGAGGGAACACAATACGATGTCGGATTCACCACGGAAGGGACCCCCTCCATTGCGATCGACTCTCCGCCTGTTGGGAGACGAGTGAGTCGTCTTGGATTGAGACTCCTTTTGTCTCACCGAGACAGCGGCATAACTAACGCCTGCAGAAACAAGGAATCCCAGCGGGATGCACACCCCCATCTCCGTGACAACCCCCCCCCCCCCATTCCGTCGTGGGCTATTTACATTTTTTCACACTTAAAAATAGTTGGGATACCAGAAAAAAGCACAAAGAATGACACGTGCAGCTTCTGCACAAGTAGAAAAGCAAAGGGGATGGGATGGCATGCGAGGAAGGGCAGCCATGGCGGCCAGCACCTACAGGAAGCAGGCCGGATGCACAGGAAGGCGCAGCTGCCAGTGGGAGCAGAGGGGGCGCCGCCGAGCCCGACGTCATTGGCTCCCGTGTTTTATTACGCACTTTACTGCTGATGACTAAAATGAGGACAAACGGCAAATGACAAGCTGATGTATAGAATAATGATAAATTTGTGCATGACATTTCCCATTTGTCTTTCCATATTTTTACTGCCAGTAAACTTTTGTTCTAGTGGTCCTGTACTTTTTTACTTAAGTCTTTCCATCCTTCTTTGATGTCGTCCTTCTTCCCATTCCTCTCCCACCCCCCCACCCCCAATGGGCACCATGAGCCACAGTGTCATCCCTCCCCCGTTAATGACTGAGCGCGCAGAGCGCTTAATTAACAAACGCCACCTCACGGCTCTCAACAAGTTCCACGTCTGTGCTAATGAAGGGATTAGCGGCGCATTAAGGCGCGTTTAACCTCCGCACTCTCCTCGTGTTTTTTTAAAATTGTCCATTAAAGTGAGGCGCTCCCCCCAGCGATGGACAAAAGGGGGGAATGCGGTGTGGGGGTCCCGTGGTTAGTGCCCGCCCGATCAGCGGCCGGATAAAAGGACCGGGCAAGCTGGGACCCGGGGCAACGGTGGGGGGGTGGACAGCAGGCCTATTGTCCTGTAGCTCGCCAGCGAACGTCAGCAGAGAGCAGGAGGAATCTTCTCTGAAGTGCAGGGGCATCCATGACATACCTCCTCCATGTGTATGAGTCCCAGAAGAGGTGTGTCTTTGTGTTTCTTAAGTTTGTTTGTTTGTACAAATCTGTTTTTGAGATGAATATCCCCTCGAGGAAAGCAGTGACTAAAAGACAGTTTTCTATTAGTAGAATGGCTTATTTTAAGGTATAGTGCTTATCAATTTGGATTTGTGGGTGGTAATAGAAGCTACATACTACAAGAGTGACAAGAGTCAGAGTCAAAATGATGCCCCTCAAGGTTAAATGAAGGTCACTGTCTATGTGCATCAAACAGCAACCACCACAGACCCAGTTTCTGGACACAGTATCTCACTCCATCAAACATTCAACGACTGTGAAGAATGAAGACCATTTCAATCTTTTCCAGCACATGCGGTCATCAGACCAAACGTACGCTTCATACTCGTCAAACTGGCTCCTTCCGCCTGGCTCTCTTGCTGTTCCCCAGAGCCACGTTAGCTTAGCAGCTTATTAGCTGCCTGAGGTTCTCTACCAAACCTTTTGGGCAGTGGCTGAAACAGCCATTAGGAGGGATCCTGCTGTACATTCAGCCCGCTTAGACATACCCAAGCGGCTAAGCTGAACATCCGCCAAATGCTCGGAGGTAAGAAGAAGGTTGCGGAGCCTCAGAGGGTGAAGCCTGCAGCCAGAGGGCTGTGAGCTCCCCCTCGTAGCTGGCGGGGGCTCCCGGCCCGCCTGCCATCCATCCCGGCAAAGCGGGAACGCAGGCGGGTGTCTACCAGTGACAGCAGACCCCCCGGAAAGCTCGCTCCTGGCTCCCGCTGCCGAACAATGCTCCCGTTGTTCGCTTGGAAAAACAAACCCTTGCAGCCAGTCTCTATCCTAGCTTTTTGTCTTTTTTTTTTTTTGATTCCCCGCTCCACGCCCACAATTCTTTTCTTCCTGGGACGCATAGCGTGGGCCAGCCGCAGCCCAGTGAGGGTCCTCTCGCTGCGCGGAACCTCTAAAATTAGTCCTGCCCAATAACGTCTGTGGCTGCCATTTTTCCCAGCACAGAAGCCAGGTGATGTTTACTGGGGTGCGGCTCCAACTCGAGACAAAAAAAAACTGTTGCTAACTGTGCCTTATTGTAAGACACAGCATAGATTAACAATTGCCATGTTTCATTTGTCCTTGGTAACCATGCATTCATGCCTGCAGATTACCTGCAAACAGCTGTGTCCATTGTGATGTGTCGCGATGCATTCTGGGAAACTGCTTCAAATTTAAGTGAAGGAATTTACTTGAGAAATACACTATTTTTTCATTAGCAGATTTATTGGCCATATATGATTACATATGTCATTGAAGTAACTGAATTTTGATGTTTCAAAATAATACATTTGTAACTGCATAGCTGGATAAATATTTATTATGAACTTCATTTTATTGATTTATTTGTTTTATTTCAAAATATCACACAATAATAATAATAATAATAATAATAATAATAATAATAATAGCAGTCTTTGATAACTTAGGAGCTTTTAAGTGTTCTAATACAATACAAACCGTTTCAACTGTGGTAAAGATGTAATTCCCGGGAGAATCTTATTTCATATAGAATACTGCGAATTTTGTTTTCTATCGACTGTTATAGGTAACCAGGTTATGTTTAAAAACTTTATTTTGAGAACAACCATAAGTCCAGCTCCCAGTATGTCTTACATGATTACACTTTTACACTTTAGCCCATCCTGTCTATTATTATTATTATCATTAATAATAATAATAATAATAATAATAATAATAATAATAATAATAATAATAATAATAATAAAAATAATAATAATGCTTTAACATGTTTACACTTTTTTGTCTGAAACATAAAGAGAATTAAAACAATGGAGTGAATGAGAATATAATACAATATATAGAAAAAGACAATGCAAGAAAGGGGATATTTGCTTCTATTTTGTTTCGGAAACACCTTGGCTGAAATCTGTCCGTTGTTGTAAGATTACAGTTAACAAAATTAAGAGATGTTTATCAAACTTCCCTTTAGTGTGGTGAATTGTTTTCATTACTGGCGATTTGTCTTTCCTTTATGAAACTGAAAAATGTCTTCCTATACGGTTTTTATTGCTTGCGGGAAAGAAATCATATATTTCGCTGCAACTCACTTCATCACAGATTCATGGAACAGCTTTATGTAAAGCCGTTTAATTAGTTTTGGCTTAAGTGTGTTAGAACAGAGCACGAGTCAATGAAATAAAAGGCTTACAGATTACCTCTGGGAAAATGATTAACGACGGCACCAATAAATCAATCAATGGGTAAAATAATCCAGCTACATTTACGTTTTGGATGTCGTGAACTTGCAGAATGACAATGGAGTTTAGAAAGGGGGGCTTCAGTAGATGCATAATTACAAAGTGTTACCAGACTCAGCATTTCTGAAGGCTGGCAATGGTTCTACCGACATGACCAGACCTCAACTTCCAAGCTTACAGACACTCAGATCACAGACGCGCACAGAGGTCTAAACTCGTATATTTCATTACATATGCAAATATATGCAGTTAACAATTTTCGTTTTAACTGCACGTGTATTTCAATTCAATTTCTAGAAAGTTTTAGGCTTTATAATATTTTTAATAAATATAAAATACATAGACTTTAACCTTCGTTTATTTGCAAAAAAAACATATGCTACTATTTCTTATAAATGTCGGCTGTTCCGCACGTGCCACTGTGAATTAAGTGCCGCTGCGAGTCTAAGAAAATCGCCGTAAGGGTTTTAAGCATGAACTGGCAGGAGATTTGCTGAAGCAGGTTCTAGGTTTGAACGTTTTTGCCTGGCACTTCTACTCAAGCTAAAAGACAAGAAAAAAATCCAGGAAGCAAAATTTATCATATAAGGGTCTCGTTTTCCCTGTGATACTGCTTTTGTGCAGGCGTCAGAACTCCTCCCTGGAGGTCATTTACGAAGTTCCGCAGTATTGTTCAGGCATTTTCCAAGAAAGTTTTTAGAGAACTGGTTACAATTGTATAAAGGATGATTGCTTGGCATTTTGTCCAGTGCAACAATCACAAATCCCTTTCCTCAAATTACAGTTGAAAGGCATATTTTAAATACTGATTTAAGAAAAGCAAAACTAAGAAGAATGAAGAGCAGCGATATTAATCCGATTTAGACTGTATTTTTTGTACTTTAAAACGTTTATCATGCTAACGATCATTCCAGCGTTTCTCTGCGACCTTCGCCGGATCCGAGGGCGCTCTGTGGGACCAGACGCTGCAGGAGCGATTCTCTGGCAGGTGGCCCCTGGGAGTTCGGGTGTCCCTGACTGTTCAGTGGGCGGTATATCTGGGGGTGGGGGAGCAAGTGTTTGACACTGGAAAAAGATATTATGATTATGATTATTATTATAGCTAACATGGAGTGAAACAGTAAATCATCCCAACCACCGATCACAAAACTAAGTATTTTAAATTGCTTCAGTGTCTACATTGGGAATAAACCCCACTTTGTCTGGAAAATAATGAAAACAAAGGCAAAACCCTTTTCAGCATTATTAGACATATAAAATCTGAGGTAATTAATGGTAATTTGATAAGAGAAAGTATTATTATTATTATTAGTAGTAGTAGTAGTAGTAGTCGTCGTCGTTGTCGTAGTAGTAGTAGTAGTAGTAGTATTAATAATAATAATATTAGACAGGATGGTATTGTAACTTGATGTGTATCCAATAAGGGGCTGAAGATGTATTGCTTTGGTTTATATCATTTTTGACTGAAAATGCAAAACAGTAAAGTGACTGAAAGTGAACTTAATGTGTATAGAAATCAGTATATAAAAGCTGCACGGCAATAACAGTGTAAGGTGACTTGCTCAGACGACTGGGGTCAGCGAAGCACGCCTTCTCATTCCACAGTAACACTGCTTCGGCCTTCGTATTAACACTGGCAAGGGCTCAAGCCTTCAGCGATATGGTGCTGTCCGGCAGGGACGCCTGTCAGCGCGATTCCCCCAGTAGGATGCTCTCTGCCCGGCCTGTAGCCTTCTGTGTGGGAAATGATTCCCACAAATTAAGGTCAAGCTGTTTAATGTGGAGCCTGACAGGCATCGCCTGGGACTGCCAAGGAGTGTCCATCCGCGTCCGGGGAGGATCCCACACAGACAAAAGCCGATTTGATCAACTTATGTTTAGGGTGGGAACACTTTGTGGGCTGGAGATCAAGCATTAACGCATCTGAGATAGAGATTCTGTGGGGGCGCGGCAAGCTTGGCGTGACATCACACCCCATCTTCTGTCACGTCCTGTCTCAGTCTCTGGGGGGCCCTCACTGGAGCTGTAACGGATACTACATGCTTCCTGATTACAGGAATCCTGGGGGATCTAATGGAAAAAGCAGCAGCACACATCATACATAACAGGTGTGTCCTTAGTCTGTGTGCCCTCAGGACCCAAGGGATATGTAACGGCAAAGAGAAACAACAGAGATTCACATCTACAGTTTACGTACTTGACTGACGCATTCTCAGCTCATGCCTTTTTACTCAAAAATAAAGCTGAATATTTTACTAGATGAATTCAGATTGATCAAGTTTCTCAAAGGTACGACGGCCTGCGGCATTGAGAGCCTATTCTTTATGCTCTGGGCGGCCTTCATTATTTGTGGGGCACTTTATTACAAAGTACCTTTCTCTGAGAGTGGACAGCCAAGCTCCTAGCAGAATTCAGAACAGCAACTTCCTGATCTGAGGTTAACGAAATGTGTCTGTACTAAGGCATTCACACAATGACAAAAACATTATCAAACTGTCATAGGTGTTTGTACTAATAAAATGCCACCAATTGCTTGATCATTTGTGAAAATGCCATCTATCCAATTTCTGTACCCGCTTGTCCTGTACTGGTTCACGAGGCCCTTAGCCTCCCCCAGAGCAAGATTTGGCACTAACTGTCATTTTTATTAAGACATTTGTAACAATACAAGTAAATAATAATAAACTTTACAAATATTTAAATATTAAAATGTATACCAATTAAGAGTGATAAATATTAAAAAGAAGTAACAAAAACAGAAACAGATTGTAGACAGTAAAAAGAGGATCGAATTATTGCACTATTACCCTATTAGCTAACAAACACACTAGTGTTATACCAGCCTATTTCATTACATATATAATATTATTAATATTCTAAAGAGGTGAAACAGCTGCATTCCTTTATCTTCTGCAAGTTCCCCCTCCTCGTCTTTCCTCTTCCTTGTAAACTGGCCACCTGATGCCTTAGACCTTCTCTTATCCATTTGTGTTAATTTAGCACTGGAGCATCAATACATCACCCATCCCCAACGCTGTCGACCAAGAGTCAAGACTAAACAAATTCATCTTGGCGGTGGACAGACCGCCTTTATATTATTATTAACGATTTTGCAGAAACAAGAAAAAAATACAATGATATGTTTGTGAAGCTACATATTCACAGTATTATGAATGAATTATGATTTATATGGTAGCATTTCATCGTGTCATTGATTTTGCTAACTGCATTAGTAGTTATAGGTGCGCTATTTGCTACATTGCCCTGTTCCCGCTATCTCAGGCATCCAGTGGGCACCTCCCCCTTCCCATCTCATTTGCTTGTACTTCTGAGTGACAGCCTGCCTAGTTAACGAAGCAGAATAAAGGTGCCCACTCCAGCAAGGTTAACTGGCCCACACGGTGACACGATATCATTCATGTGATGTGAAAAATGATCCAATAGGAAATCAATCATGCAAATTACACAATTTTGAATATTTTTTTGGGGGGGGTGCCCTGTGTTGCCCCCGGCAAGATGTCGCCCTGGGTGGCAACTCGTATCACCCATACCTGAATCTGCCAGTGCTGGGGATTCGAGCCCCTACCTCACTAGGGACTCTAGTGTGTATGTGTTGAAAATGCATAGTAATGTGTAATACATATCTAAAAAGGCACAAAAAATTACATTTGGGGTAAATTCAGCTTCATTGATCCCTCTTGTAGTGGAAATTATACATTTAGATGTAGTGAGAAAAACTACGTTTACTTAGAGAATATTTGCTATGATTACAAAGTACTGCCTCTATGGATGGTGGAGGCCGCTTAGCAGCCGACCAGGAGGAAGGTCACACCGATAAGTACAGAGCTGGTTCTGACCGGCTCTGTTTGGTTGCACACAGAGAAGACAGTAACTGTGAACCTTTGTTCTTATCTCATGGAATGATAAACATGAAGCAGAAGTATAAAGGAGCTGCACAAATAATTGTGGGCACTTGTATGCGGACACAATGTCCCGGCTTATTTTCTACATCAGATAACCTAATAAAAAACTTGCCCACTTTCATATCCTGTCATTGGCGGTTTTTCCACTACATCCTCTCACTCAGTCTTATTCAAATATCTCTACTTGGGTGCTAGAAAAAGCGCCCGTTCCGGACAGCAGCGCAGCCAATTACTGATACAAGAATTGCACATAGCAACATAAAATTAGCCAATCAGCATCCTCGAACTGGATGCCTAAGGAGTGATAAATTTATTACCCCAGACAGAGTCCTGGGCATTTGATGGGAGCCCCAGACCACTAGGGGCGCAGTAGGAAGGCTTGCAATAGTATTGTCTCCTTGAGTAGGCATCTCGGTGCAGCCATATTCAGATGTAAAGAGAGAATGGATTTCATTGGCTGTGACCCACACACATTGAAAGCAAAATGGTTGTGAGCCTCCGACTGCCCTTCATGAGTATATTGTTAATTACATGGTTTTTCAAATGTCGTGGGTAACACTGAAGCAACTGAAAATAACTAAAGGTAGACTGCTGATAGATTAAGTTTATCCCAGGGTGTGCGGCTTTCATTTAGCTGAAGGGACTGCTTTAGTAATTTCTTTGCTTTCCTCTCTTGATGTCCGTGATGCTGACGGACTGATGTGTCCCAGTTTTGCTGCTGGTGCCCAGTTAATATTACTTCGATGTGTCAGGGAGTATCGTCAAAGTTGATGGTTTGTCTAACTTTCAAGGATAAGAATGGCCTTTAAGATATGTTTCCAGGTGGAATATTTGAAGATTAAGAAATTTTGCAAGTCCCATAATGATCATTTTCATTATTCATTAATCTGTTGAATTTTAATGCTAATGAAATAATTGCTATTTCACAGAGTACTGGTATCCTGCAGTTTGTGTTAAGTTGTATTGGGATGGTTACTGAAGCTTAGTGAATATGACACAAACAGCCCCACCTAGACTATTTTTCACCAGGCTCCACTGCCAGGGACTATAGCCCGTATCACACCGATGAATCTAGCCCTTACCTCACCGGGGATTATAGCCCGTACCACACTGGGGACTATAGCCCCTATCTGATCAGGGACTACAGACCCTACCTCACCAGAGTCTCTTGCTCCTACCTCACCTGGGACTCCATCATGTTTCCACTTACAGGAACTCCAATTGTAGTTCCTCTGAGGCAGTCCCGGAACCATTTTTAAGGCCCTACTCTGTCCTAAGTACTTTTCATTCTACTGCAAACTTACAGTGATAAATTTGCTGAATGGCTGACCACAAGCACCAGCACTAACTTGGAAGTTATGTGAAAATGTGGGGAGAAGAGACAGAAGTAGTGGAACATAAATTGAGCAGATGGAATAATATTGTATCTCAGTTACATGGAATGCATCAATTTCCATCAATGTCCCATTTTTGGACTACGCAATCAATCCCCCCAATAACTAACAAATAAATCACAATATGACTTATTCAACCTCCATTATTTTGGGGTGAGATTACGCATGAAGTTTGACCTATGAGCTTTTTGCATCGCCCTGGTGGGAAAATGCTTAATTTGTGACTCATTTACTTAGCATCTCAGATAATTAAGAGATCACCCAGAATCAGAAGCTCCATCCACAGTGGGGTCAGACACCTCTGACCTATGCTCATTGAGATCAAAGTGCCTGGATGAACCCTCCAGAGAAGTGGATCTGACAAGTTTCATGGAAAGAACTGTGTGAAGAGCTGTAGGGGGCTTTGGTGTGACCATACAGACTGAGAGCACAGTAATGCCTGTGAAGCCATGGTGAATCCTCACCACAGAACTAGTGAGCAGGCGTCCCACACCCAGAGAGAGGAACTCACTTCAGATTGTCCATGAGAAGCTGAGCCCAGGCCCAGGTTCCCACAAGACAGACTCACCTACCACAACTCAAGCTATTGAAGAGGCTTGCAGGATCCACACAGATCCAAGGGCCCCACAGCTGCCCAGCCATGAAAAGCACTAGAGGAACATCTCAGCTTCCCAATCCAGCAGATTGAGAGGTGTCCCATTCCAAGACTTTGCAATCAGCACTGACTGCTCCACTGTACTTGCTGTCACAAATATGACTCAGTTCAGCCTTGGTAATGGGCTCTGTACTGCCGCTCTTCTGCCCGGCGTTGCATCTGCATCTTTAACACCCAGCTGCTCTCCATCTTCTGACCCCATTGTTTCTATTCCCCATTGTTACCTTGTAATGTTTTGCGTTCCTACTTTATCTTGATCACAGGATTCTTACTGAACCAAAAGAATCATAAAGTAAGAATTTAACAATGTAAAACACCATGTTTGGTTTCTTTATTTTTTTATAAATGTTTATGTTTCTATGTTTATGTGCTTCTGTTTCTATTTGTGTCAGATCTGTGTTTACCAAACCCCTCTGCTGTTACAGTTCCAACAGACCTTCCTAATTAATTAGGCCAGGATTAATGAGTATTAATATGATATATTCCCTTGATTTTATCTTTTGTTTTCAGAAAACACAGTCATCCATCCGTGCATAGTTAGTCCATCACAGGGCACGAAACAGGGGACACCCTAGACGGGACGCCAGTCCATCACAAGGCACAAAGTGGGGGACACTCTGGAAGGGATGCCAATCCATCACAGGATACATACGCATACACCCACATAGTGACACATTGTGGACAACATGGAGACACCTATTTGCCTAGCTGCATGTTTTCGGACTTCTAGAGAAAACCAGAGAACCTGGAGGAAATCCATAAAAAAACATGAACGCACGCACACGCACACACACACACACACACACACACACACACACACACACACACACACACACACACTTCAGCCCCCGCCTACAGAGGTGTGAGGGTGCAGTTACCCACTGAGCCAGCACACCACGCAAAACAGGACATACTTAGTACATTTATTTTTTTTTTAGTTTAGTCAATCATTCAGTTTACTTTTTAAGGCTTACAAACACATAATCATTGATTAATTTAAAATAATAAACTGAATGGATGCACTATTGATCAGAAGGTGCGAAATCATGGATATTATAAATACTCCTAGTAATTTTAAATAATTTGGAAAATTACAGGACTAATTTAAATTGAAGCATTATGTTTAAAGTAACTTAACATTAGCATGTAATATTTAAGGGATTTGCTTAAATAACAGCTCAATAAAGCCTAAGTAATCAAAGAATGCAGGTGGGAGTTAAAGTTACACCTGATAGTTGGGGCTAATCAAGAACGCAATTAGACATCTTGCATAATCGGCTTAGTAGGATTGCTAGTGATGGCTGATTGCAGGGGTGATGGAGAAGGGGCAGCTATGGGTGGAAAGGTCAGCAAAGGTCAACAAAAAGTCCTCAGAATATTTTTATTATCCCGGAGGAAATTGCTTAATTTCTTCCTCAGTTTCACAGCGAGTATCGTCATTAATAGCAAGTATACAGGTCCAATGAAGCTGACTTGGGTTCTCACTTCACTTACAACTTTTTTGGAAAGTTCCTTGGAGTGGAAACAGGCAGGCAAAGTCAGAGGGCCATGGCCCAGAGACACAGACAGCTCGGGGGAGGTGTGAATGGACGGCGAGGGCCATGGCGGAGACTGACTGAGATCACATCCTGTCTGGGGTCCACGCGGGGGGCCGAGGACTCGCCGTTCTTCCAAGTCACCAGGGGTGGGGGTGTCCCACATTCGGAGGGTGGAAGTTTGACACTCTGATCAGCCACATTTGACCTTACACACATACAGACACAAAATGTAATAGCACACATACAGACACACATGAATCCATCTGCATAATCACATGCATCCACACATCTTAAAGGACCACACACAGGCAAACCCACTCATACAGGTGACCCACAGAATCAGACCCAAAAACGGGCACTTTCAGGCAAAAATACATGCGTTACACAAACAATCGCACCAATCGGAACGCCCACGCACGTATCCAATTAGTGGAATTTTGCCTCCTTACTCATTTCCACCATTAAAACCAGTCCATTCAGGTGATTCCTGGCTCGCATTTCACTGGTCCTGATCACGCTAATAAAGCCTTTTAGCAGGAAGTGAAGATTTGGCTAATCTGAATCTGCGAAACCTCTCAGGTCCAACATATGCTTCTCCAAAAATAACCCTGTGAAACGGGAACACTTCAGCGCCAGCGCGCCGTTGATTTAAAGGTGTTCTGAAATAACTTCCGTCTTGGAGATTTCGGTAGGGAAGGTAATCCAATTACATCTTGTCTGATGGGGGGGTGGGGGTGGGGGGGGTCACGACATGGCTGGACGTGAGGGATGTGAGCGATCCCGCTGCCCTTTGCTGCTCATCAAGAACCCGTCAGAAGTCCCAATGCGCCATTTCCACGTTTTTCCGCCTTGTCTTCTTGTCTTTTGCGTAACCCAAGGTTTGGAGCTGGCCTTTACAGGCCCTCTGTATATGTATCTATTCATTAGCTTCAAAAGGGTGTCGTGTGTATGAATTATGCTAACAGGATCTAATTAGCGGATGCAAATGAGGATAGTCGGAATTGCACTGAAAGGCAGAAGAAAAGCTCTGTAGGGTAGCTGGAGCATGACAGCTCAGCAACCGCCCCCACGCTGGGCACCAAATGTGATGGTTCGCTCCTGCTGCTGCACTTTACAGGAGACAGGACCAAACCATAAACACGGACGCGGGGGGTACCGGGGGAGGGGGTCGCAAAAAGATTTGACCTTCTGGCGTAGAGGGCCCATCCGAGCTGTCCGCGCAGGCTGCCCATCCTCACGCGAGAGCGCGGCGCAGGCGCGAGGGAGAGAGCGGGCATGCTGGCGCCAGTTCCTGCTCCCTGTGTCTCTGAGCATGCTCTTTGGGCACCGGGGCGATGATGCGGCCCGCTGGCAGCCCTCTCGGAGTCAGGTGGGTGAGGATGCACCAATCACGGGAGCACTGCAGGCCCCTGCCATTATGACATCACCGGGGCAGGCGGCGACCGGGCCTGGCAGAGGCCTGACCTTCTGGTGCTGGCCAGGATGGAAGCGGGCAGACGGGGGGGGAGCTGAGGTGGTGGGGGGCCGAGGCGGTGGAGCAGTCCTCGAGCGGGACAGCAGAGCACCGCGTGAGAGCCTTTATACGTGTCAACAAGCCAACGCGGGCGCACTGCTGCTTCTCGTCACACCGCGGGGCCAGCCCCCCGAGGCCCCCGGGGGGATGGCAGCCCCCCAAACACACACCCCCCACCCCTACCCCCACCCCGAATAG
>JAODJW010000135.1:27314971-27336117 GCA_026777045.1 Hyperopisus bebe | reverse complement strand
CCCCCCCCCCCCCCCCCCCCATATAGTCTACAACAACAAATAAACGCAGGAGAATTGACTTCCAAAAATCGACAAAGGAGGCAATATCTAATCGAATCACTATTATTAGATAACATGCATATTGTGCATAACGATGCTGAAGACAAACAAATTAAATTAACTGGCATAATCGTCGGATAAATACTGGATTCACACAAAGAGCGCAATAACAAGTCGTGACATGTCACCATTCGGCATTTTCTTTAATATTGCGTGCTAAACTTTCACCTTTTCCACGCAGTCATAGTATGAAGGTTGTAAATCCGTTCTACAAACAACAATTTCAATATGCCAACCAAACATATGTCTTTTCTTAAAGCGGTCAGCATATTCTCTCAGCTTGCACTGTAGTCAAAGGCATTTAAGCTAATTATCCAGCACAGATACGGAGCGTGTGACAATGCGGACCGAATTATCGCAGCAACGCAGATATGCAAAACTGGACTTTGCTTTGACTGAGGAACAGACAAGATTATTGCTTGGGGGATGTTATTCGTGCGTGGAATGTTGTTTTCAAATGAATTAACGCCCAGTCATCGGACAATATAAAATTCCCCCTTTTAAAAGAAATAAGAATCGGACGTCTCGGACGAATTAAAATAATTTAAACATTCATCAAGGTGAGTATTGCTTGGTGACCTTTGTAAAGATTAAAATAACACTGACAATCGGTCTTTCGCCACATCATGTTCCTAATGAACGAACAGGGAAAAATCAAGTATATCCAAACAAAATAAAAAAACACATAAAATAAACATTAATGGACAAATATCGAGGTTCATAATTAGTCCAATCCAACGAGGACAAATGTGGAAAAATGTATTTTTTAAAAGTGCAGATTCTTCCTACCGTTTCAGAGCTAAGCCGAACTAAGCTGTTCATACAACCGTGAAATGTATTACGGCATAAAGATGTTAGGCTCCAAAACTTACCACAGATTTTCAGTCCCAGTTTTCTTGTACATCCGTGTGCAACTCCGCACCAGGAGTCATAGGCTATAACAAAATCGGAAAAACTATTGAATAACCTGATTGTATATTTACATATTTATTTTGTTATCTGACACTGAAAGCGCATGACGAGAAAACGATTTAAACCAAGCAGATAATGAATGCCGAATTACAAAAATGTAGATTAAAATTTCAGCTGCCTGGGGCTCCCGCTCTCGAGAACAGTTTATTTTTTTTAATCCCATGGGCCAATCAATAAAGATCATCTGAGACGTGAATGTCTAATAAACATTGGCACGAATCTGATGGCAGTTTAAAATAAATGAGCATGAAATGGGGTCGTTGGAGGGTTCAGAAATTAATTGAGTGAAAAATGGTATTCTGCTAGATCCGACTTGCACTGCCAGCCTCTCGTTCATTTTAAGATTGGCCTGATCAAAAAACACATCAGCGCGTCACACACTGCTGTCCCGCGCGTACAGGGGCCATTAGTCCTGCTATTATCTTATGCGCCACAAATCTCTTAGACTCACAGATAATCTAGCGGGCTTTATTGACACACTAATTCTTGTCTTTATTTTGAACCACTTCATATATGGTATTACTTTTGTTCTTAAAGTACATAGTTAAAAATTGTAGATTGCGTTGGATCATATCAGGCCAAACGCGCATAGCGGGTACAGAAAACGAGCACACTAAAATAGTTTAAGCATAATAGCGCGGAATCATTTGGGACTTAATGCACAATTTGAGTTGATAAGTTACGTGACATCGACTTTTAAATAAATTCTATTCACACAAAACAATAAGTGTGACGTATACTGCGAGTGAATAATTAAAATAAATAACACTTTGTCCTTTTACGATTAATTGCACGATTTTCCGATTTGTTACAAATAAAAAGCTTGGCATTGGTTTACACCGGGACGTCAGTAAGATGGGCTTCGTAGTGGCGCCAGCATAGTTGACAGGGATCTGACACACCGACAAGCCGCAGGCAAAACAAACCCCCCCAAAAAACAGACTGGCATGATAACTGAACCTCCGCCGTATAAATGCAACGAATCAGGCGCTATATAAGCATCGACACACTTTCAATGTTCGCTGGTTATGTAATTTCCCCACATCCATTTCTTGTATCCTTCAGTTTTTCTTAAAGCAAATGCATCCAATTTTAGACCAACCCAGCATTCTCGTTGATATTTAAATCTAAAGAACAGACACATCTAGAAAACCAGACACAAAATGCAATTAGAAAGTATTTTTTTTAGTTATGTTTGTGCATAATATAATGCTGAATATTATCTGCATCAACGAATTCTGCTATTTATTTTTCCATAATGGTCATATTTGCCAAGCTTCAGCCAATGGTCTTTTTAATTGCATCGTTGTATTACTGGGGGAGAAAATTATACGATGGAACACATTTTCCTTTAATAGGTGATAGGAAAAAATCGTTGAGCCGTAACGTCTGGCCGTTTGCCTCTCCTCTGCCTTCGCTCCTTTCCTCTGACATCACAATAAGTCAGCGCAAAGCGAAAGCCATTAGGGCCAATTCAGGGCGCCAACAATTAGCGCCACTTTTCACATAATTGCTCTTGGAACCGCTCTCTCAAACGTTTTAAGTCATAGCCACAGTAATGTGTCATTTCCCCCTTTCTGGGTCGAATGTAAAGTAACAACAACAATAATACAACTAATAATAACCCAATCGGATTGATATAATAATAATAACAATATTAATAATAAAATAATAATAATAATAATAATAATAATAATAATAATAATAATATGACTGTGTTTTTTAAAATGTTCAATGGCACATGTCGTACTTAAGCGACACAAGTAGCAAAAAGAAATTCACAAAAAGAAAAACGTTTGAATTACGCATTTAAAATATTGTCATTCTACTAATGAGGAAAATGGGGGAGATGGTAACCTGAGGGCCTCCTTCAGAGCGGTACCTCCACCACCCAACCTGAGAACAAGGTTCATCTTTCAAGCAGACGTGGGAGGTCGACCCACCCGTGTTGGGTTGATGTATTGGGTTACAATGGAACGTGTGGCACTGTTTTTTTGTTTTATAAAAATAATAAATTACGAAGCTTAGCATAGAAAACGGTACTAACTTATAGCACATATTTATCGGTGATATACTAACCTGAGAGCGGTGGTCGTAAATTAGTTGAGCTGGGATCCGGGTCGCCGCTCGAGGATGAAGGAGCAGACGTCGCCATCAGTTCTAAGACAGAGATCCGTATTCCTCACGCGATAGTACTGTATACGGACTCTAATTTCATCTATGATGAAAATATACAGTTCTCTGCAGATGAAAGGGGAATTGGAAAAATCAGATTTGTTGTAGGCTATCGCATGCAATACTATACACAAAAAATACCCAAAAATCAAAGAAAGAAATGTAGGGACAAACCAGCGTTGGTGAAATTTGGTGAAATCGGGGATATTAATGGAGTCTATTTTTAAGTTCAATGGGCACAAAAGTTGATTTGGCGTGAT
Source organism: Hyperopisus bebe (assembly GCA_026777045.1). Taxonomy (NCBI): domain Eukaryota; kingdom Metazoa; phylum Chordata; class Actinopteri; order Osteoglossiformes; family Mormyridae; genus Hyperopisus; species Hyperopisus bebe. The sequence goes on along the minus strand of JAODJW010000135.1, from coordinate 27,332,611 downwards.
ACAGTATTGAATAGCATGCATATTTAGTTAACGCTTGTTAGACTGAGAAAGACTGAAAAACGGGAGAGAGCAGCACATTTAGGGAATCTTCGATAACATCAGCACTTTCAGTTATATGGATATTTGGAAAGTTTAACTGGATTGAAAACTCGTTACATATATAATTGCTCGTGGTAGGTGCAGATAAAACTAACAGCTAGAAAACTAAAAATACTCTAGGGTTTGATTGAATTGCTATGACAATTTGTTTTCTAAACTCGTATAAAGGTTGATTTCACTGAGAATCTCTATTATAAATGTTAGAATGCTATTGGAAGGATTATATTAAATAGACATATATGAATTCGCATTTATAATTCTATGGTTTATATATTTGTGCAGTTTTCTTATTGTGACACATTTGATTGACCGATTTGTTTATTAAGCAAACGATCTGTTAGAAAACCACCACATCACAGCCTTTAAATATCTTTTTTTAAAATGGTTACAAGATGAAAACGTGATGTATTTCTATGGCATTAATTGCCACCCCGTACGTAATATAAAACAAGGCATAAAATCGCATTCTTTAATCGTGTTAACAGTTTTCTTTAAAAAAATGACATTTTCAACGATATTAACATGCACAATTAACCAATACTATTCCACTTTAGATTTACAAGGAATGTTCAATGAAAGATATTCGCTGTTACAGATATTAGGAAATCCAAAGGCATTAAATATAAGAGACATCTTACCGTGCCGGCGAGCAGACACAGGTGTATGCTGTAGGCGGTAGAGTCCGACAAACTATTTCAGAACCAATTTAAAACCACAGAGTCATACAACGTTATGTGCGATTATAACATTCCCAGGAAAACGTCGTCTGAATATAAATAGATTGCAAGATTTCCATCCGTCGTGACCATTTTGTTGAAGCACGTTACATTTACTGTTTTCAAAAGCGTGAATCGCCTATTTATCAGTTACTACGCACGTATGAGTCACGCCAATATACCTCCTCTGGTGTTGTGCAGAGTTCATCCAATATCAAACGGATTCACTTTGTCGGCAGAAAAATATCACGAAACGTGTTGCCTTTGGAAGGCATGACATTTGGATGCGTTTGACTGCTGACGGGGATTTGTACCGTCATTAGCAATCCCGATCACGCAGATGGACTTTAGACATTTCGTCCTGTGAGTAACTCATCACGTCCCAAAACCACCATATAAGCAGACAAAGAGGAGAGAGGGAAGTCATCAGGTGCCCGGTGCACTAGAAGTCAATCTCTCTTGGAATCGAGGAAAACTACTGCTCCTGGGGGGAGGGGAATGTTTTGTTCGAACCCCTTGCCACTTATTTAAAACTGTCAATACCCATGCTGGGTAATTTTAATTACAATGAGCCATCACAATTCGGCGAAGTGGAATCTCGCATTCGTAATTGAATGTCTCGGTTTTCGGAACAAAGCTATAACCACAAGATGGCAGCAGAGAATCAATGAGCTGGACCGACCACGATTCTGTTCAAGACTGAAGGTTTTAAATGTCAGCACGGTTCCAAAATCACTACAAGTCCTCAAAATTATAGGGAGGTGACAAACACCATAAAATGAATAGGAATTCTTACTACATTGATATTACATATTAAAACATTTCGGAAACTGCAAACCAGTTCCAAAATGTGAAAGCTACACGCGCTAATTACTTTTAAAGTCCGATGTATTTTGTAGTAAACAATAAAGAATAGTACAGTTTAATACAAAACGAGTCACGAAGCAGCCATTTTTCGACGTTCCGGGGATCCTAGTGGAGGCGTCGCTTTGTGTGGATTTCAGTACTTGGACAGTTCCCGTAACGCCCTTCAGCCAGACATGATCATTTTTAATATATTCAAAAATGATTGCATGACGTATACGCTTGCTACAATGTTTATCTGAATCAATTAATTATTAGGTTGCAAATATATTCATTAGATATGAACTATAGCAAGAAGACATCCCGTCACTTGTTAACTGCTATATGAATAGCTTTTCTTAAGCTTAATGGATACTGTAACACGCCACTTCATTTCTAAGACGTTCTATCGTAGAGCTTGTGTCTGGGTAGGATATGCAGGCAGTGCGCACATATCATAACATTTATTATACTGCATTGTGTGTCATTGCGACTTCTGTAAAAAGCTGCACCTCCTGCCGTCTCGCAATGTTTTGTACAGTCAGTGTTATTGTGTTGTCACTTTCATTACACATAACCCCGTGGTCCAACGTAAAAGGCTTCAGTTTCTCTGGGTGTTTGGCGAAATGACAATAAACATTAAAATAGATTACAAATATAAACAGTTTCTGCAGTATGTCTCACTCTATCTTGAACTAAATTTCCTGACTATACCGGATGACGTCATAAAGTAATATACATGTACAAGTCGCCATGTACGAAACTAACGGAACTGCATTTGGGACCCATTAATGAAGAAACGGAACCATGTTTCTTCCAAGAACATTTGTAATACAATAATGTTGACAGCAGATGGCGCTCGTTCACGATACAACTGAGGTACTGAAACTCGCCAACGTTTCTTTCTGCCGTGTTAATACAAGGCTATGTAAGTCACGATCCAAAGCCATCCTGTATCCGAATGTCAGTTATTAATCTGCATCTGTATGACAGCATTACAAGTACTAGAGATAGTCCGAAATTAAGGTTGTCCTGGGGTGGCTCAAGGATTCATAGGTGAGGACATTAAATTCCAACAAATAAAAAAGATTAAAAGTGTCTGCATAACAAATATTACGTTGAACTGTAATATTCTGAATGAGGGACACAAAAACAACTACTTAAGTGATAATTTGAAATAAATAGTTATCTAAAAATACAATCTTTTAGATAATTATCCTTAAAAACACCTGCATTGCTGGTGACATAGATCTCTGATATGAATTTACTGACAGATTGAAAAAGTATTGGCGTTGGGATGAATATTGAGCAGAACGGTAATAAACAGCAAATACTGGGTAGTACATGCTGACAGCTTAAAGAGACCCTCAGTGTGCCTGGCATGACAAGCCTGTGACGTGTGAGTCAGTGCTGTGCGAGTCAGTGCTGTGTGAGTCAGTGCTGTGCGAGTAAGTGCTGTGTGAGTCAGTGCTGTGCGAGTAAGTGCTGTGCGAGTAAGTGCTGTGCGAGTCAGTGCTGTGCGAGTAAGTGCTGTGCGAGTCAGTGCTGTGCGAGTAAGTGCTGTGTGAGTCAGTGCTGTGTGAGTCAGTGCTGTGCGAGCCCTCAAATGGCGTTTATGAGTCTGCAGATTGTCACTGATGGACTGAAACAACATTACAGACACACTGTCTGACAGGATTCACTAGAAACACAAGAACTAGGTCGGATTTTTTTAAAGGGCTCTGTAAAAGTCTGTGAACAAATGTCAGCATGAGATAACATTGCTAGAAGATTCAGCACACAAATGATCAGATCACGGTACGTCTAATGATCACGGAAACGAATGTGATTTTTCTGCAATTTTAGCATTTTAATGGGAATCATTTACCCTAACATTATTGATAATGATGCTGTCCATATACGACATATTGAAAAACTGCTAAAGGGTGCCCTGAGGCTATTAAATAAAACAAACATAACACAGATTCAATTAAGCGTCGACAACTACGTTAACAAAATAAATATCATGCTATCCACCTTTCAGTCAGCATAGGTAATGACCTTGTTACCCAGGGCTTGCTGGTTAAAATCCCACATAGAGCCAAACATTGGTAATCGAGGTAAAGCGAGGTAACTTTATATTGCTCTTTTTTAGTAGCTGTAGTAACAGATTTTAAAAATGAAGCTGTTCTGGCCAAATGTTACGGTGTGACGGAAGGGAGAATCCACAGAGAGGCTTGCAGACAAGGGGTTTTATTGGAACTCACAAACTAACAAGACACAAAGGGGCTGCGAGGGGTCAAAACAAAGGCAGGAAATAAAAGCTTGTGTCACTTCATCTGTCTGCACGTCCATTATTATTAATTTTATATATTCTTTTACATCTGTCAACTATTACGCAATACTCATAAGCTGAAAGGAGCCATAGCGCCACCTATTGTAGTGGAGTTGGACATGCTTCGGTCAATAAATTGATTCCCCTCCCATGCATGTATATTGGGACAAGGACAGTAGTCTGATTAAATGGCATAGTTAAGCTATAAGTGTAGCTCGACTTAGCTTTACATGTAAGCATTACTAAATCAACCAGAACACTAAGGGCCACGATGAACAAGACACAGGTGAAAATAATCAATAATCACTACAGACTCAAACACTAGGAAAAACTAGAAACAAGACTACAGAACATTACTACAAGACTAGATACAAGTAAGGATAACAAAGAACAGTGGCACAAAACCACTTACAGAAATACTAGAACAATACTAACCAAAACTCAAAATTTTGAACAGAGCCCACCACATACTGAGTCCATTCAGCCACACAGCAGCTTGAGAAGCAGGGAAACGCACTAAGGACTGTGACAGACACTAAACACAGAAAGGAACAGGATGGCCAGTGACACCTGCTGGCCAAATGGAAAAATGACAGACAGCAGGTACTGATCCTGCCACTAAAGTCATTGGCTATTAAGTCATATAGAATAAATTCATATGCTACTTCCATTTCTAAAATGGGGAATATATTGAACGTATGAAGCGAGTGCATAACAGCCGCCAATTTCCTACAGGAATTTTGGCTTCCTCTCAGATTCCAAAAGCACATTGGTCCTCGGGGACTCCCAGGTGTTCCACCTTTCTCTTCCTCCCAGCTCCCTGCTGGACAGTCCGGTACCAAAAACGTGCCTGGGGGTCACCAAGGACCAGGTCAAGAAACACTGTTTTACTGAATAAGATGTATAACAGCGAGAATGTAGTGCACAGATGAAGATGCATATAGTGTCAAACATTTAAGGTGCAATGTCAGGACAGATGTAAGATATCTTGAGAAACAGTAAATGTTAATATTATAGAAATAAATATTTAAAGATTTAAAGAACAATATATTAGCAGATGATTTAGTGAATAAGAAACAATTGAACTTTTGATTGATGAGAGTCTGGAATACAGTTCTTTCAGACACTTGCTCATAGGCAGACATAGTAATTTCAGGTCCAGAAAGTACAAATCCAGGCCAAGATTTTGTTTCAACCCACCAGCTGAGCATAAAAAGTCACAGTCCCAGAGTACTCAACTGGTTGATTGAAACAAAATCTTGGCCTGGATTTGTATTTTCTGGACCTGATCTTTCCACGTCGGACACAAAGTGAATTCACTCATATCAACCTCCACAACACACCTCCACACAACAGACCACCACACAACACACCGCCACACAGCACACCGCCACCCAACAGACCACCACACAACACACCGCCACACAGCACACCGCCACACAACAGACCACCACACAATACATCACCACACACAAAGAGAAAAACCTGTAGCCAAACACACCCACAAATAGAAAATAGATGGATAGGCCCCAGTTGTTTTTACATCACTGCCTGAGGTCGAGATTTAGTCAGGTTTTATAACAGATCAGGGACGGGGAAGGGAGAGAGGGCAATGGGACGCAAAGAACAATGAGAAGTATATTGTATCTTTTTTTTCAGATATCTTGTTACAACCCTGTCCTGGGTTCTTCCCTGCCTTGTGCCCCTTTTGCACCCTGCAGATGCACAATTGCCACGTTACGCTGGAAGCGAATGCGGTCTGAGTCAGAAAGCAGATCATCAGACCGGATTCCTGATCTGAAACCCAGATGAAATCATTTCATTGTATTACCTTATTAACCATTTGTGGACCATAACAATTAGCCATCACATTTGATACCACTCATGTTCAGCACAAATTTTTAATTACAGTATAAATCAAACCCAGAGTTTCTAAAAATCAATACACGACGTATGCATTATTTATTAATCTTTCAGTGTGCAGTTTTCATTCATTTGCTTTTAAACACAAATATTAAACACTCACATTTGGATATCACCCAAAAGACAACCAACAGTTCATCAGCAACAGATCACCTAGGATTGAGCTGACAGCATTTCACCTGCTTGTGTGGTGCCTTAACCACAGCACCACCTGCTGACCAATCCCCTTCTGATTTCAGGCTTACTAAGGTCTCTGACATCTTTCTATTCTGATCAATGAGCATGTGTCTCATCCACAGAATCTCAGTACCTAGGTCATGAAACCCATGCAGTTTGTGAGGGATATTGTAATTCTGGGGGGCCAGGGATGATCTCTCACTCTCCAAGCGGCAAGCAGGAACATGGAAACGTGCCTTTTGAAGGCATGAGGCCAGAGGTCTGTGAGGACAGAGTGTACAAGAAGACAGGAGTCGAGTTACTGATCCTAGATCAGGCCCCTGAGGGAGCCTGACTACAGAGAACTAATGAAGCATTTAAATGATTGGTTATTAACAAAAGTGAACAGCATTCCAACATTATTATTATTGTTGTTATTATTATTATTTACTCCCTGTGATGCAGTACCAGATAAACTGTTGATAGATTGCTATCATTATTATTATTGTTGTTGTTGTTTTTGTTGTTGTTGTTGTTGTTGTTGCGATTCTGCACTGGATAAGTTAAGAAATTCATTATTGCAATTATTGCTTCAATGAGTATTGACAAAAATAGTTGTTCTATTTGAATTGACATGCAGCTTATATTTTTTACGTTTCAGTTTGCTGATTACTATTATTTCCCTTTATGGGGTTATTCATAATAATTAACATGATTACAATACTTGAAGGGTACACTGGGCTATATAAGAATTTGAATGCGAAATATTGTGTAGTTTATAGATTTGGCCTGTTATATAGATGCCAAAAAGTTAACGGTGTTCTGCTTATCAGTTCGGGATTAAAATCCTAGAAATTCATACGAGGCAAGTTTGCGAAGCGCTCTGCTTTTGCGTGTTTATTCCCTAATGATCCGCGAGGGCTTATCGCAGACTCCAAGAAAAACTCCCGGCCCCCGGCCCCCTGCCTGCAGTTAGAAAAGGACGTTTTTAAGCTAATGTCTGCCGTTATTTGAAAGCGATGAGCCTGAGCCGGTGAGGCGGTATGTCTGTGTGCTACGCCACTTCATCCGAGATGGCTGCTGCGGTACCTGAACGGGTTGTAACGACCATAGAAAGTTCTTGCCCCTTTGCAATTTACGAGGACATCAATCGCTAAAAACAAGGTCGAGGGAACAATTATCATTGGTAATGGGTTTCTGTAATTTAAATGAGGCACCTAAGAAATGTAAAATAACAAAAACGTCAAAGAAAATGACGAAGATGAGTTAATGAATGGGCCTAAAATAAAGCATAATTACAAACGCATTTTATTAACATTGTAATAATTCAAAAAACGCATCTAAGTTTATTTCCCACGTTAGTGCTACGCAAGGTCAGAGCGGTGTATCTGGCTGTGTATTTTTGTGTATCTATGCGTCCTCTCTGTGTCAGACGCTGACTAGCATCGGGCTCAAATCGCGCTTTTTCAGTTCACCGACGTTTTCCGGGCATCCGCGGCCAAACAGAGCTCCTGGAAAGCAGCGCCTCCCCGCCGCCTCTACCTGGCCACGAGCGCCCGGGTTAACCTTCACGTTCGCCAAGTCACTGACCTGCGAGCTCCGGTGGGATTTACTGCGTTATTTTAAATATATATTTTTTTTCTACAGCGACACTGCAGGAGGAAATCCGCAACGCTAGACCCGCTGGACGTGCAAAGGCAACGCGCAGTCCTTTATTTTTCTTTCGATAATAAATAAATAAATAAATAATAATAATAATAATAATAATAATAATAATAATAATAATAATAATAATAATAATAATGCACACGCGACTCCTGGGGGTAAGGATGCCACGTCTCGGAGATAGGCATGAGGCCGCCGCAGTTGTTTCAGTTCCCAGTGCCCCTCCCGCCAGGGGTCTTGTGTCCAGGGATCCACTAATGAGACGCAGTTATTAATCCTTGTGGCGGGGGTACGTGAACTCAGCCGTCAGCGAAGGCTGCTGCAGCCGGCTTGGCCCGTAAAACCTGGAATGCTTCCCTTTCATGTGCTCTGCTGATTATCCGCTCTGACAACAATATGGTAAGACTTCCCTTCCCCTGTCGTGCGGCCCCTGGCCCCCGGCCACGGGAGGTCATGCTGAACACACTGAGATTTTTATAGGTGGTCAAGGAACACGCTGACAGGTCAGAGGCGACGCTCTTTTACAGGGAGACGTTAACTTTGGCCCCGTTTGCGCTTACATTTGCGCGTAGGCGCTATATAAATCACGTTTAATTTGTTTATTTGGACTCCACAGGACCCTAGTGATAATTGATGGAAATTAGACCAAAAAAACGGCGAAATAAAACGCTGCGAGGGGACTTCCAAGCAGGTTCATTTGCCTTATTAAATTAATACGTTCGCGGCGAATTAAATAGGATTGATTATGAAGACTGTTCGTGAATTTCTTTGTGTTTAACATTTTATATCGAAATGCTTTGTTAATCCCCACAAGTATGACTTGGATGACCGGTTATAAGATGGATGGATCGCTATTTTATTACGCCTTTGCAATAAACGATTCCTCATATGCGTTTTAAGGAAATTACAAATTAACTGACTTTTATGCTACTTTAAGCGCAAATTGTGTTTTTAAAAGAACCTAAAGGCGTGTTTTAGTTTAATGTAATTTTATTATTATAATAAAGACAATCGCAGACAGTGCGAAAGGAAGCGATGGCACACGAAGACAACCAAACGCGTTCCACAGAGGCAGAGCAGAACCTGATCTTGCCGGTGGTTCCGTCCCGCTTTGTGTGGCTTTGACCTCCGAGCCCTCGGCCGTCGCCGCTCCGCTTTGATAGCCTCGGCTTACGGCCCTAGTGGCGCGCTGCTCGGCGTACGCTGAGATTTTATCGTCACATCGTGTTGACCGGTGGAAGCGTGGTGTGACAGGTCTGGCTGCAGACCTCCCAGTGATTGTCTCCTATTGGTAAGGATTTACTCCCTTGAAAATGTCACATTATTATTATTATTATTATTATTATTATTATTATTATTATTATTATTATTATTATTATTGGTGCTGATGAATCGGTAATCATTGTATCGAGACAGAAATAGATCTGTGAAATCAATAAAACATTATTGTCAGAGTGAAGGAGAGAACTATATATAACATATAGTATATAAACTATATTAAACAGTGCAGCCATTAAGATATTTACTGAGAAATGTGTTTGAATACATGTGTGTAAATAGTATATAGTAAAATAATAAATAGTATATTTATAATCCCACAGGGTCAGAGTAGTCAGAGTAGCGTAATGCTTCAATTAGCAACTAATTAACACCTGAAATACCAGGTGAGGCTACTTCCTATACTTATTTACATAAAGAACATCAGGAAAATCACCAAGGTAGTTCAGAAAGCAGCAGACTCTGCAAGGAGTACACTCTTCAGGTTTCACAGTTTTCGCTTTGGAACGACATGCGACGGGGCAGTGAGTCACATTACCTGGAGCTCCAGGTGTGAATCTGTCACACACAGAAAGGTGCTTCCGAACCATACAGGGCACTGGCCTCCAGCGGTGAGTTTAACCCCCCCCCCCCGCACACACATCACTATCTACCCCCGTCGCCACCATGGCTACATTAAACGTTTTCCCGATTGCAGCAGATCTCACAGAGCCACCCGAAGACCGACGCGGCCACGGAGCGGACGGAGATGTGAGCTTTCCGGAGGGCAGCCCTTCCGCGACAAGCCGCCCGGGATCTGAGGAGACTCGCCGCAACGTGGGAAGGTCCCTGACACTAAATTATCACCTCCACGCTCCACTTTGATAGCATGATGTGGGTGCCTAATGTCGCCTTTTAAGTCCTGTCAGTGTTGTGATTAGGCCCTACGAAAGGCTTCTTCTCCCTATGCTTTGTGAATTGAGTATTGATTAGCCCTCTTTTATGATAAGTGTCTTCTGCAGGACCCCGACTATGAAGGCCTCCCATTAGTGCATGTACTCTCAATACTCTTTAGTAATTAAAAGCTTCCAGCAAGTCGACACAAAATGAGACAACATTAAACATGGTGTCATTATGCTGCTCTTCCATAGGAGGCCGATCTCCAATCGAACATCCGCGTCGGGGATCGTGACCAAGAGCTGGGTGCTCTCTTCATCTCAGAACCCCACGGACGCGTGTGGGACGGGTACAATGGCTCGGTCAGCCCTATCTGCTGGCTGATCCTGACAAGGCGTCACTCACGCTGACAGAAGGGCACCCCGAGTCGGGTGAAGCTCTCCCGCCATTCACCCTCCGATGCAGTGGTCTCTGCAGGTGCCCCCTCCACACTGCTCCCTGGGTGGGGCTCATGGCTCTGCAGAACGGTGCCTGCTTTTGGCTTCCTGCCCTTCTACTTCAGGACAGCGTGGCATTGCTTTTGTCGCTTTTCAAATCAAAATATTGATTTTAGGGGATTTTATTTTCTAGCCTCTCCTCCTCTTCTCATTATGACGTGCAGCCAGTCACCACCCCCCCCCCCCAGACTGGTGATACTGGCCCCAGCCTCTCTGATGTTCCACCTGGGAGGACATATTAAAATCCGTTTAGAACTTCCTTTTTGAATTGTGAGACAGTCTTGCCCCACCAGCGTGTTTCCATGAAGCATTTCACAGATCTTTGTCCCTTTTCCCTCCTTTATCTCACTCTCTCCCACGCAAGCGCACGCGCATGCAGACAGATATACCAAACAAATACGTGCACACGCGAGCGATCGGGGAATCGTTTCACGGAAGGTGATGTAAGCGCTCCTAGATCTTCGGGATAAGGAATTGCAAAAGAATACAAATCTCTAAAACACTTAAAGACGTAGTATCTTAGAACAGTTTCTGAATAAGTATGTCATAAAATCTAAAACGTTTAGTGATACATACTTTTTTGAATATATTCATGTAAATGTACAATTTAACAAAAATAATAAAAAACAATAATAATTCGGGTAAATTTAAAAGAAATAGATCAAAGTTTTTAATTAAAGGAAAAAATATGAACGATTTAGTTACAGGTCTTTGAAAACATTGATGTTAAAATATATTCAAATCAATAAACAATACGGGGAATAAAATATGTATATATATAAAATATGAATTATATATGTAAAACATTAAAATGCTAAAATATATATATATATAGTTTTAAAAAATATATGTCGTGCAATTTATATAAGCGCATGACATGGCGAGGTCTCGGCAGCCGAGGCCAGAGAGCGTAATCCCGGCCACTACTATACTGCGATGCGCCGCAGAGCACTTACCTCTAATGGTCCCGACATTTAATTGAACAACGTTTAAATTCCTGCAATGCTGGAAGCACGATTGTAGGTAGTACTGCAAGAAATATTATAAATAATCGGACTCTTTTGCTTGGATTAGTTTTGTTTGACTTTTAAGTCAGTGTCTTTTAATTTTAAATGTAGCATTTCCTGCAAATATTTTGCCGAACGTTCGCGCAATTTAATTACTTTTGTCGAATGTATTTAATACGCCTACCACTTTCAACATTACAACAGATTTTCTGTTCTCTGAATCCGAACACTTCTGATTTCAAGTCTATTCCCATAATCACTTAATCACTTTATTACCTGCCGTTGGCAGTGACTGATAGCCCACTATTACTACTGGGTAATCGTGTTTATAGTTAATTAACCATTATACATATCAAATGTCGTTTGAGGGTAAAAAACAATCAGTCTGATAGTTTTTTAAAAAAAATTAAATATCTACATATATTGAAAGTCTAATTAAATATGGGTGTAAGAGTAGACGTCTTAGATCACTATACTCGTACAGCGAATACGAAACCATACTGTCGGGGACCTGAGAGAAAAAAGTAAATGCACTTTACTGCCACATGGGGGCGCTGGAGGTGACACAATACCCTGGACCGTGACCCTTTAAGAACAAGCCGTTTCTGCTTTTCCTTCAAAGCGAAAAAAAGATGTGGTGAACAAAGTATAAATTAGCGCCGTTTCTAATTCCTTACGCACAGTGCGAATGGCCCTGGTTGATTAACGGCAACTGTGAATTTACAGTCCCCTTAAAATATGGTTGTTTTTACAAATGCAATATATCGTTCTCCTTAAGTGCATTTGTACGCGTTGGTAAATTAGACGAAGAACAGCACTGGTAAGTTTATTTTAGTTTGTAATAACCGTGTGCATGATTTAATTAATCGTTAATGTTATACGATTTAAGACATTGGGCAAAACGAGAATCAGGCTGTTTATGGGAAATGCTGTCAACTTGTTGGTTGTTGAAAGCCGCACGCGGCTTTATATGAGTTCGCACCGTGCTCCGGGGTTCCTTCGCATTTTGACGCAGAAGGGGACCGGCTTCCATCTAGTCCGATTTCATCGTGGCTTGGTATCACCGGCGAGCAGCTGTTTTAATAACGCCGTGTCCCCTCGCTTAGCTGTCTATCCGCGCTACATCACAGGTTCCTTCAGACGGAAAAATAATTGGCCGTTTTCCCTCCTAGAAGGGAAGGGACGATCCGGTGGGATTTGAATCCGTGGTTCCCCTTCTATGAAGCCAAACTAGCTGCTGATTATCCACACAGACTGTATTGAGTTAGACGCGGTATTAGCATTAAATTGCTTTTTCCGCGCGCGTGATTTCCTTCAGACATACATTCATACGTTTTTAATCGATTTGGAAAAAATATATATTAACTTTCGAAAATATTGTCGCTTTATTTCCATTTGTTTATCGAGAATGTTATTTTAACATGTAAATAGAAATTAATTAATTATGGAATTTGTTTAAGCCGGATTTACTTTATACGAATTCGTAAAGACTGCATTCTAAATGGCTGCAAGGGGGTACAAACGAAAATAATTGTTTTCAGTAAATACTCACTATCCAATATTACTGAAAAATACACACCAGGGTCGGAGAAGCGACTGAGAAAAAAATACGTCAACACCTTTTTTTGAGGTAAGGCAACTAAACAGCACGGGCGACAAGTTTCCACTGAAACTTTTCACGCTTTTTTTTCAAACACCCGCGATTCGTTTATTCTGTAAACAAACTATAATTTGTCACTACATTTATAAGAAAAGAACTGCTGTAGAAAAAGGGGAAAATCAAACTATGCGCAAAATTGTATATCTTTAAATGTTAGATACTGTTTTGAATATTGAAATGTTAAATGTTAGAAACAATTAATTAGCCGTTTTAAAAATGTTTTATTGGGTTTATAAACACCCTTATGAATAATATTGTACAGATAAATTTAAGTAGGCCTATATGTTTGTTTGTTTTTATTTATGCATATATTGATGTCCCCCTTTTCACACAAAAAATATTGAAACTGATGGGGCCGTTGAACGCGATCCATGATTAATTAGTGAACCACGAAGAAAGGCTTCGGCGCATAACGCACGTGTCAAGGAAAAAAGGCCCCGTAACAGGCTGCTAATGAGAAACCAGTTATCTTTTAATGCGCTTGTGGACTCGTCATTCAAGTTAAAGTATCTCCAAATACGACGCGTCTGGCTTCAATACACAACTATATGTATAGGCCTATATATACATATATATATGTGTGTGTGTGTGTGTGTATGTATATGTTTATACAGACAGGGAAGATACAACTAAATTCCTGCGAGTTTCGGACGCCCAAATTTCAGTCGTGCATTGAGAGGCGAAGAGTTGATTTCGGGGTTGAATCAGATTTAGAGGCCGTGCGCGCACAGTCCCTGGTAAATGTTCAATCATTGAAGCTCCCACATGGTGGTAAATATATTCTAAGTATTCATCAAAGCAGTTTAAAGAAAATAACTGTAAAGCGATTATGAGTTTTAGTGTAAGTCCTTTTGAAATTCAACACGTAGCCCACTTGGCACAAACTAGTTTCTCGAAGCAGAATGATGTTTAAAAGTGAAACTACGTCTTGAAATGTTTTCTTGAAGAGTTCTGAGCCGCTCGTGTTAATTAGCGTGTGTCTAATTAAATTAATGTCTGCTTCGTTCGGCCAATGGGCAGGGGGAAAAAACGGGGGAATGTTTGCCACGGATGTCCCGAAGCCCCTCCCATGACGCTCATGGCAAATTAAGAAGGCGATCGTATATAAGAACCCCGAAACGATTTTTTTAAAATCACTATCAGATTAGTGGGAGTCGTGGAAAAAAAGCTGGAGGTGTGGCTGCGTAGGGCAACCACGGACAGCAGCGGGGAAACGGGGGACAGTCTCGCGTCTGAAGGCAGCCTTTGCGTTGCGTGGAGGGTTTTCTGCTGCGCCCTTCTTAACGTCTCTGTGTCGCTTTTCAAGGATGCAGTTGGGAGAGGGGATTTTGCCCAGCGCTGCCATCAACTTGCCCAAGACTTTTTACAACCTTTCGTCATCGGACGGCAATAACAGCCCTGGATCATCGCAGCTAGAATTTCAGGACGTGGATCGGACGGAATCCGAACCAAGCAGCTTGCCCAAAAAGTACTTAAGCGGCGGAGGAAGCACTATGCTGGGCGAGGGAGAGAACGAGAACTTCTCCGGAACTAAAACGACATCTGATGGAAGAAAAAGTTCTCCGGTGGTCGGAGAAGACGACCTTTCAAGTGGTAGTCGGTACAACATAGACGGATTCGGTTCCGATCGCTATTTCATTTCATCGTCGTCGCAGCAGACGACCGATGTGGCTAGTCCGTGCTCCCTGTTCCCGTATGCGAGTCAGGCTGGGACTGTTTATCCTGGGTCCAATGGATCCAGGTATTCGGCCTCTCTTCACTATGGATCTGTCCTGCCACCGACAGGGTTTTCCTCTGCTGTTTGCGCCAGCCGCAGCCAGTTTGGCTCAGGGTATCAATTTGGACAAGGTCCTGGGTGTTTGTACCCGTCTTACGCGGGCACGGGGTCGGGTATTGGCTCCGTACCGATCACTGGGACTGGGACGAGGGCTCAAGTTTACCTCTGCAATCGGCCTCTGTGGCTGAAGTTTCATCGGCATCAAACGGAGATGATCATCACCAAGCAGGGCAGGTATGCTGGTGACCGGCACTTGCTGCCTTTAACACTACGACCATTAACCGTATATCTTTTAAACGTGCGTGTGTGTGTGTGTGTGTGTGTGTGTGTGTGTGTGTGTGTGTGTGTGTGTGTTCCTTATTAGTATTTAAATTACTCGTCGGTTTTAATTAAAATCATGCGTAATATACCCCAAATAAATGCATTAATTAAATGTCATACTAATTCGTGGCATTGTTCTCGCTGCTTTATCTGAATTAATGTTACACCTCCAACAAAAGTGTGGCTTAACAAATTACCACATCTAGATCATAGGGAGTTTCAGTGTGTATTTATACCCGTGTAGCCTCACATATAAAATTTTATTTCTTGCCATTTCCGTTAAGGTATTTTTAAGAACACTTAATATTTGCTCGCGTTTTCTTTCGGCAGGCGAATGTTTCCATTTCTCAGTTTTAATATCACTGGGTTAAACCTCACGGCCCATTACAACGTCTTTGTTGAGATCATCTTGGCCGATCCGAACCACTGGAGGTTCCAGGGAGGCAAATGGGTGACCTGTGGAAAAGCCGACAATAATATGCAAGGTATTGCCAACTTCTGGAATTTTGCAGCAGCCGAACATGGTCACTGATCTGCGCGTTATAATCGTTATAATCGTTATAAGTTATAATCGCACCATGTGGTATGGATTGTCTCGATTTCATTCCTGAGGCTGATCGATTAAGAGCTGGCAATTTATGCAAACTCTGCTACTACACGATTATCCTGAAGTGTGATAAAGTGTTCAGTTTTTTTTGTTGTTATATTTTTTGTAAGGTAACAAGATGTATGTCCATCCGGAGTCTCCAAACACGGGGGCCCACTGGATGAGGCAGGAGATCTCTTTCGGCAAACTGAAACTGACTAACAACAAAGGCGCCAATAACAGCACTCAAGTGAGAATGCCCTCTGCCACGCGCTTCTGCTCGATTCTGACGACACTCAGTTCGTTAAAAAAAAAAAAAAAACTTGCATTGGGAGTGCAATTCTGTTGTGGCAAGACTAATGACTCATTTTTAAGTATTTGCCCATGTAATGCAATATTCATTAAGGTCGGAAACCTACACCCCCCCCCCACCCCTATTACCTTTTCACTTAATGTGAATTTTAAAAATGCCACAGACTACTATGCTGTGTGTGTTCCTTAACTCTAGAATGCCTCACACATTTCTAGTGTAAACTGATTGCTTCTTCCTCACCTCTGTAACCCCTGTATAGATGATCGTCCTTCAGTCTCTACACAAGTACCAGCCGCGGCTGCATATTGTGGAGGTTACAGAAGATGGCGTGGAGGACATGAGCAGTGATTCAAAGACTCAGACCTTCACTTTTCCTGAAAACCAGTTCATCGCTGTCACTGCCTACCAGAACACTGATGTATGTGGAACTGTTCAGCATAAGTCACTGGCTTGATTCAGCCACATAAGTGCTTCATAGTAGTATTGAAAAGTTCTAAAAGATCTTTCATTTCTTGTAGATCACACAACTGAAAATCGATCACAATCCTTTTGCAAAGGGCTTCAGAGACAACTATGATTCGTAAGTATTGGTATGCATGTGCATTGGGGGGGGGGGAGTTAGTCCTTAACATTGTCAGTGTTCGGTTGGCTGGTGAATGACCGCCTTCCATTGCAGCATGTACACGGCCCCTGAGAGTGACCGGCTGACCCCGTCACCCACCGATTCGCCACGCTCCCACCAGATCGTGCCGGGGGCTCGCTACACCGTCCAGCCCTTCTTCCAGGACCAGTTCGTGAACAACCTTCAGCAGAACCGCTTCTACAACGGGGAGCGGGCCGTGCCGCAGACCAATGGGCTCCTGTCACCGCAGGGGGAGGACGGGACCCCAGCCCAGCGCTGGTTTGTGGGGCCCATGCAGCAGCCTGGCTCTGGGAAACTGGAGCTGGGGGCCTACGAGGGAGACTACAGCAGCGGGGGCCTACTGCCCTACAGTTTAAAGCCCCTCCCACTGCAGAGTCCACACAGCCTTGGATACTACGCTGACTCGGCGTTCACCTCCATGGCCACCAGCTGGGGTCCGCGGGGTCCGTACCAGCGGAAGGTGGCCACAGGTCTGCCCTGGTCCCCGCGGCCCAGCCCCCCAGGCTACTCTGAGGACCACCTGTCTGGCAAGGACAAGGCCCGGGAGGAGGATGGGGCAGCGGCTCCCGGCCCAGCCCCCACCTGGATCGACACACCCCCATCTCTGAAATCGCTGGACTCCTCTGACTCGGGCATTTACCCCATGGTGTGTAAGAGGCGCAGAGTGTCTGCTGGCCACTCGAGCACAGAGAACTCGCCCACCATCAAGTGTGAGGACTTGACCGCTGATGAGTATAGCAAGGAGACCACTAAAAATATGGGCTACTATGCCTTTTACCCGAGCCCTTAATCTTATTTAATTTTAATGTCGGTCAGATTCCTTCCCTAAATGTCCCCTGGAACCCTCCAGCCCTGACGTCCGTTTCTGAGCAGCGTGCTACTGTGTAACTGCATAAAGATCCACTATATTTCAGAAATCTTTTATAAGTCCAATGCTTATCATCTTACACAAATTATTGAATCCAG
>JAODJW010000135.1:27294854-27314871 GCA_026777045.1 Hyperopisus bebe | reverse complement strand
TTCCCCCCCCCCCCCCCCACTCACCCCCATTTATTTTGATAAGCATGCCCCATCCCTTATTTTATACAGATGTGATCTATTTATTGACGGCTCTTTCCTGTACAGTATTTGTGCAATGTACAATGTGCGGTATCTTGTACAAAAATGTCTACATGCCAGTGTTACAGAAATCGATAATAAAAACGGCTCGCGTGCTTTTCAGAGTTTTCGTGGTCCTGAAGCCATAATAGTTAAGGCTGCGTGCTGGAACACATTAAGTATTTGTCTCACCTCGTGCCATCCGTGTCCGAACTTTTAGAAGTAGCCTACCAGCTAATACTGGTGAAACGGCGAAGCTGTGCTCGCGACGTTGAGGGGGGGTATGCATTTGCACCCCTCTAAGTAACGTTTCTTCAAGTTTTGATTAAAATTTTAATTTTGTGATCAGGTTCGCTGTGTTCTTTTTTTTTCTTTTTTTTTTTTTTCTTTTTTTAATAAAAGGGTTGCGTTTTACCTAATCGCTGAACATGTTGTGTTTGAGATGACACGCGTGAATGAGTGAATTTGCGGGGGCAATTGCCGTTTAAGTTTTTATTAGTTTCATTTTTAAAATCAGATTAACCTTGGAAACGAAAGTTGGAACTGAGTGGGTTGTAGGGGGTGGCTCTAAAGTGCAATGTTATTGCGTCCTCAACAAAGACCTTTTTGAAATGTACGACTTAAAATTATCTAAAGAGATTTTGCAGCGGTATATGTAATTCTACAATTTCTTGCGTGGAATTTTTTAAATTGCTGCGAAGTCGGGGTACTCATTCCCTTTGCAATGAACACAAAATCAAAAGTGCTACGTGGTTTAAACGCTTCTGAAAGTTTGACAGGACTTAAAAGGGAATCAGTATTAACTTTCAGTTTTTCGCTTCGAGCTTTACACTTAAATATTTTTTTGCCTTCAGGGAAAAATTTACTTCGTCATAAATACAAAAAAAATCCGTTTATTTAAAAGTGAAAGCGACCTCTTTAAGCTGTGTTTTTAAATTTTACTTTGGTAAAGGCGATAAATAAGCTGATTTTATATTTGGTATATGACATATAGGTATTGATTTACCCCCGGTCTGTTGTATAGCGTTAAGACAAAAAAAAATGAATTTCAAATATACATGTGCTTAACCAAAAATGACAAATTAGATCGCCAAAGTAATTGCGGGGCATAGTTTACTGTAATGTTTTGCCCATATTCTGGAATATTAGCTGCTGGTGTGGTGGGTATTTAACCGTGCAAAGCTTCAGCGCTGCCGTTACTCTGTGGCTGCGTGACCTCGCCTGTGATGCTCGCTTCTCTGATGTTGAGTGTCCGAATGGCAGCGCGTCTGCAACTCGCAACTTCGCTCTTGCTCGCTGGAGAGTTCGATTTGTCCCCTAGCGCTGCTTTTCTCGCAGCTTAGTCGTGTAGGTTTGTGCTCATGCTTTTAAATTATTTTTACTGGTCTTTATCATGTTCACTGACACGCCGGAACCTTGGATTTACGCCTTGCTGTTTACCGTGACGCTGCGGCTATAGTACAAAGGAAACAGCCGAGTGCCGTTTTATATCTCGTTTTATCAACAAATACCGGCTTTCTATCGGAAAACCATTTTGCATACTTTTTTTTGTAGCCGGAGATATCAAATTTTGTAAAGGTAGTGAGTAATAATCACAACCAGTGTTGCACGTAAAACAGCATATAAAAATTATACATTTGTGAAAATGTCCGTAAATGGTGTGTGAGTGTGCGCTGCGATGGGGTGGCGCCCCATCCAGGGTTATTCCCTGACTTGCACCCTTAGCTCCCGGGACAGGCTCCGGCCCCCCGCGATCCTGCATAGAACAAGCGGGGATGGAAAATGAAAGGACAGATGCATGACAATGTATGTGATAATATAGGAACATTACAAAATAATTTCCCTCAATATAAACATCTGTTTCGATATTTATACTGTTTTAGTATCAATGAGAAAATGTTGCTAATATCGATTACATAGTACATGTTCTGACTTGCTTTCGCTGTAAAATTAAACCTGTTAGACGTACTTTCAGAAGAAAAGTTGCCTGTTATACGCTTTAAATTTACAATCATTTTAATCATCCTGTGTTGATAATGTACGATCGCTTCTTGCCCACGCTGCAGGTCAATGTGTGTGTACGCATGTACACTCATACCGCCTTACCACCTCAGAGATTTCTTTCACCCACAGGTTCAAAAGGAAAATACTTCTGAGATTATAACCGACAGGGAAGAAAAACCCTTCAAGCCACAATCAGATCACCTACGTTTTCTTCAAATTTACTCTCTTACAAGAAATCATAAGACTGAACATTTTTACTCTTTAGAATATAGCAGAATAGCGAACGGACGCTATGGTTTGAGAAAACACAAATGTGGACGCTGAGTATTTTTGGAATGACCCGTACAAATTTGTAATATAAATAACGAAATAAAGAAACACAAAAACACAAAGGAAACACACTACAAATACTATAATTTGATTTAAAAAAATAACGTCGATATTTAGGGAATTGGCGAAAATTCCACAAATAACCCATATAATTAATATCAATTTATGTTACTATTTGGTGATTTTCTTTTACTTTTTAATTTTTACGTTATTCTTTGTTTATGAAATAATGTGTTATTTTATAAGCAATTGCACATGCACGTAACATGCCGCGTTTAGCTTATGGGCAAAAAATATTTATTATGTCGATATTTTTACGTAGGTGTTAATGAAACAGGATGTGGATAATAAATTCTTATTGTAATACATTTTAACACCTGGTAGGCCTAATTTAATTTTAGTTAATATTGTAGCAAATGCTTAATCGCTTAATCTACTAGACAGCAGCTCAGACATTGCGACAGCAACGGGAACATATAAAGCGACAGTGACTTTTTACTTCGTTACTCTTTTATAGGCTATATGTGTTTTATACAGTTGGCTATGTTTGACTTACGTGACTCATATTCTTTAAGGTTATTTTGCTAACACCTAGAATACAAGGGCTTTGGTCCAAGGCCTCAGTCGGTAGGAATACAGTAACAGCCTGATTTTTTTTTAATCACCGATCTCTACCTGCTCCCGGTTTTTCATCGTTATTTCGAAGTATGTAAGCGAAGCAGAAGCGAGTATTAAGGATCCTGTTAACTCTGTGAGAGGTTAGGTCGCTCCGACAGGCCTTTGCGTTTGAATTAATGTAACTGCAGATTATTTTATCTGCATGGCGTACAGGACAATTTTATTTAAAGAGTTTAGATCCATCAGCTTCCGTAAGCGTCCAGCGACTGTTTCTAAATTAGCATATCATTCTACAGGCAATTTCGTTATGGCACAACACTAAAGCATGCACTTACTGGTCTGACTGGAAGATTTGTAAAACAATACTGTAAATAAATGAGATCAAAATCAAGTAAATCCAGGCGGTAATCCAGCATATCAATTGTTTTCTGTCCTGAGCGATACACCTATTGCTGGTTACGTCATACACTGCCAATGACTTCTTGGTGTCTCATAGCAGAAAAGCAAATATCACATCAGTCAACTGGCACAATGGCACCCAACTACTGCGCGTGACATCACTGGCTAGTTTTTCATGGTTCTTATAGGACCTCGAGGCTGCCATAGTGCAGCTTACATAAGGGCAGTTTTTTTTTTTTTGTTTTTATTTGTTTTGCTCGCAGCTTGTGTCCCAAATGTGCTTCACCGGACATCCCAACACCATAAAGATAACACCTGTATTCAGGGGTGCACATATACCAAACGCAGCTATGGCTTCTCCTGCCCAGCCGTGTCATGGTGTTTTATGTTGCATCGAGACATCTTGCGCCACATTGCATTCTCAGAAGTCACCCCCTCCTGGCCGAAGACAGTGTTATCTTTCTGAGCCTAGCATGGCGCCCCCAGCCCGAAGTTTTCTCACTTCTAAAAAGCAGCGCTGTTATTTTTTAACAACAACAACAACAACAACAACAACAACAATAATAATAATAATAATAATAATAATAATAATAATAATTAGTATTATAATTAGTATTATTTTATTAATAATAATAATAATTATTATTAGGCTCCAGGCCTACCCAAGTGATGGTAGATAGATGATGACTGCTTAATAGTAGTGTTTAATAGTATTAATAGTACTGTTATTAGTATTATATAGTAATTATAATAATGTCGAGTGGTCAAAAAAAAAACCAGCCTACCTCTTCTACCCCGTGACGAGGAGAATTCTGCATTAAACAGCTGCAGCGTATCTCTCAGTGTGCTAGAGGAGGCTTCTCAATGCGGCTGCCATTAGCCCTAGTTGTGCTTAAAGCTGACTGGTTATAATTTGCCCCCCAATAGCACCCTGCTTCACTCTGTTTCTACCCTGCTTTTGTTCTAGCGCAGAAGTTTCTAGAAGCCCAGAAGGCTTCCTGTAAAGGATGACAAACATCCTAGAGGAGCAGACGGAAGCGAAAGCCTTTAGCAGACAGTTGAGGTCTCTAATAAAAGTTAAATACTGTCACACCCCCTTCAGTACTCTTGACTTCGTTTGTTAATTTAACGGTTTCTGTTTCCATGAGGCAAAAAAAAACAAAACACAAAGCCGTGTAGCAGATGACGGCCTGGCCTGGTAATACTTCCGTTTTCTGCACTGTTATCCTAATTTTCTCCTGTTTGAATTAATTTAAATACCTCAGCACCTCGCCTTTCTTATTTTAGTTGAGTATGCTGTTGAGCTCCTTGACTGAAACGTAAGTGTCTGACTCACGCCAATTAACACCTTCAAATGGGGTTCTGATGCTCCGACTGGTGTCAGACGGCCCGACTTGTGCATAAATGTAACTAATTAATCCTCCTAGGATCGCTGCCAGAATCAGAATCTCGGAGGTGCAGTGAGGGGGTGCGGTTAAGAGTTAGGGCCAGGGTTAGCTTAAGGTTTGACCGGTTTATCTGTCTCTTTAAACAGTGGGTCGGGCTTTTGGGACCCGGGTGTGGGAGGGTGGTATGGGCTGGCTTGGAAGGATGGGGGGAGGGCGGTTGATGTGTGTAAACAGCCTGTAACATGGGGGCCTGATTTGTGCAAATAGGGCATAATGTAGAGCCTTCATTGGTGGATTTGTAGAGTGCAGTGTTGGAGTTTGATGGCTCAAATTGCATGTCAGGGCACAGAATGGGGACTTAATGAATTTCTATCAATAGGGTGTAGCGCTGGGGTTTGATTTGTGTAAATGCTGTAATGGTGAGGTCTGATATATTTAGGCACATTAACACATGGGATAATTACCCGCAAACAGGAAATGTCTCATTCCCTTTCTGTTCAGTTCTTCATGCCGTCTACATAATCTATTACTCCACTTTGTCAAAGACTTGGCACACCGTAATATGAATGTTAGGCTTGTCTAAACAAACTGTAATTAATAACAGTAAATGAGGCCTATAATGATGACTTATCCACCTTGGTCCTGGAAGGTCACAGTGCCTATTAGGCTAGTGAAACAAAAAACTTGACCTCATTAGTTGTTTTCCCCTTGTAATCCAGCCTACCCCGTGACGAGGAGAATTCTGCATTTAAACAGCTCAGATTTGTCAATTTACATATCTTACCTCTCAGGAAAGCACTTCATGATCTTCACAGCTTCCATTATCACTGAATCATACTTAGCACATCTGGGATTATAACTTGGAGGCAGTGGTGACGTCCGCTGGATGGAGCACCCCCCAACCCCCCCCCCCCCACCGCGTTTCAGGCGTATCGCGTGTCAGTCTCATGCACAGCCGACAATCCCGTGAGCAATCAACACTTCGCTCTGAAGCAGCCCAGTAAGACGCATTTGCCATCTTTTTCGAGCTGCGGGCCAAAGATGTGAAGCACAAGGACTCGGATTGAAGGGGGCGCAGGCAGCCAGGGCTGCGCTGTTAAAACAAAAAAAAAGAAGGGGCCTTCTTCCCTACATGGGTAGGGAGACATCAATCCCTTTAGCCCTAAGACAGTGGTGTTAGTAGAGTTACCCCTTGATACTGAACCCTTCCCAGGATGCTGAAACTCTGTGAGGTGTGAGTGGCTGGCATCTATGTCAGAAAAACAATGCATCGTCCAATCAGATTTCTAGGAAAACTAGACAACGGTCTGTCGCCAATGAACATTCATGGCGAACACTGAAGCGCCGTCAGTCCACTTAAGTATTTAGCAACGTGACCAATGAAAGTACTTTTTCTTACTTCTGTAAAGTGAATGCTCTACAAGCTGTCGTCCACTTACAATCTTTGAGATTTATGAGGGATCGACTTTACAACCGTTCTGAGACCGCAAGTACGTGGCCTGGACTGCGTCACGTCTGGAAGCGCCTTGTTTCCCAACGTGACTGTATGACAGTCTCCGTCCCAAACTGCCAGCAGCCCTAGCATCTCCACAAGAAGATAGTGATTAAACGGTTTAAAACACCAAAAAATATGACTTGAAGATGATATCATTTTATTATATGGTATACTATACACGATGATTTTTGCATATAAAATAAAAGGTCAATTTACAACCAAATCGACGGTCGGTCGGAACCGACCGCTGTCATAAGTTGACGACGACCTATATAAAGAACCAGCAAGGCTTCAAGACAAGAAATAATAACATTAATGTCAATTCTCCTATGTAAGAAATACAAAGTTGTTTTCATAGGTTGTGTCATGGCTGTTCTGTAAAAGCGGCCTCTTTTCTTGTGAGGTGCCGGACTGGCGTTCTTGCCTGTTGGTTGTACCTTTGCAGGTGTCACCTCACAGCACAATAGCAACTAATCCCAATTGTGGACATGGCTGAGACAGCCAATCAGACGAGATTGCACCTAGAAGAGCAGTTGTTTAAGGAGGGGCATGGCTGAAAGAGCCAATCAGGGGATGTGCAGTCAGGTAAGAAGAAGGGCACAGCGACGTAGACTAAGGCCTAACCTGCTCTTCCAGTCAGGCACATTCCTGGACACCCCTTGATGGTCTGGATTCAGGACCCTGGAGAGCGTTAGTGTGTCCCAAAGTTTATCATCACAGCAAAACTCATATACCCTTGCAGCTGGTATTAGTTGTTAAATATTATAATAAGTTACAATTTCATCATGTAATTATAGTTTCACTGACAAATACGCACACATTGCATCTCATTCTTCTGATCGAGCACTCTAATCAGAAATAAGGAAAACCGTGTGCATTTAATCAAAAACATTTAGTGACAAAAAATCTGAATTTTCAAAGTATATATGGGAAAAACAAATTCCCCAAAACGATTCAATGAAAATAAAATGCTTTTTCGCTTTTACGTTCAATGAAAACGGTGCCATTTGCCAAAGGTGCCACAAACCACAAAATTCAGTGATTGCTTTTTGGCCGGTGTACTGTAGGTAAACTCGCCTGAGATCAAGTCGCTGACGATCGCGTTTCGGTTTCTGTTTTCACTTGCATATGTCGGGACTGGGCGACGAAACAGGAAACCTTACCCAGTTCACTTAAAGTCTGCCGTGCTGAGCTTTCGAAAACGCACGGTGTCGCAGGATTCGAACCGTTCGTCGTTTACATAAAGCATGAAAGAGTTACGGTTGCCTTTGCTGAGTGTTTACCAGTAAAAAGAAAAGAAAATCTCAACACAGTACTAACCACTAACACTTTTTCATGATAAAGTGGATTTGTGAAGCTTTTAAACGATGCTTTTAAAGAAACAACTTAATAGTAACTCAGTTACTACTCAAGTACATGAACAAATAGCTTGTGGTTAATTTATACATTAAGTAAGAGTGAGTTCATGATTAATTAAAGGTATATTTGTGTTTCCTCAAGTGAAGTGTTACCAAAATGTGATATATACCTTATGTTTGTAATATATTTAGTAGGAATTTTTGTAGGGCTATTGTGCACTACATGAATGTGCTAAAGCACTTTATACTGAAAAATAACTTGCATGAAGACTGAAGATATAATCCCCTGACTGATTCTTTGAGTGTTTCAGCACTGGGGCCTCGTACCACCAGCATTATGGGTTTGGTTCCAGTCCCAGTTCCGCATATGTGGCTTGAATCCTTTCCCTGCTTCCTCCAGGTTCCCTCCCACGGCCCTTCGCTGGGCTGGCTTTAGCGTGCTTGTGAGTGTGTGTATCTATGTGTGCTCCGTGACAGACAGGGCCTCCATCCTGGAGGGCACGCTGCCTCGCCCTCACGCCCTCCACTAACTGGGACGAGCTCCAAGATCACTGTGACCTTGAACTGGATGAGCAGTTCTGGGAAATGGATGACTGTGGTAAATACTGGAAGCTGAGAGACAGACGCAGGCTACATGTAAATATGTGCTGCTGACAGTATACAGTGATTATTTTTCTTCATGTCAATCTTTTTCAGTTAATCCCTTTTACTATTTATATAATTACAAGCAAGATGATGCACCGGGAGCTGGACAGAAGGAAGGACGAACCACGTCTAGGTGCATATGGATGTTTTATGGGGTTTCCAAGCGGTCAGAGGCACAAGCGCATATCTTGACAGTCGATGGGATGTGTGCATAAAATTGTAAGTTGCTTTAAAGACATGGGGTGGAAGCTGTCGCTACGGCAGTGTGATTCATGTTACATCACCTGTTCTCTCACAGGTGCGTTTCCGTTCTAGTCAGCGGTCAGTGGTCACAGATCTAGGTTTGCCAAATTGACTCCTGGGTGTGTGTGTGTGTGTGTGTGTGTGTGTGTCTGTGTGTATGGAGAGAGGTCTGTTTTAAATGGGCAGGAGCTTTATGAAACACAGGAAAGGCTGCAGGAAAGGCCACGGCAGACAGAGGACCATGAAAAAATTTAGCAGCACAGTTTTCAAGCGACCCCTGTTTTAAAAATAAATATTTTAGGTCTCAGAAACCTGCAGAGTTCATGCTACATTGTTTCTGTAATCAGCCGCCTGCCTTGGTCATGTGATCCAGGCCCTCAAGTGAGCTACAAGCAGAATACAAATTGATTGTGAACTTTATCTGATGAGTTACATTAAATAAAAGCTAATTATGCATAAATATGATCTTCTTTTAGAAGTCAACAGAGCATTAGGCCACCACAGCGTATGTGGTCACACCTACCTGTCCTTTGCGGTGTTTGTACACTGCAGTATGCATATGGCTGTCACTGTTTGTTTACCTGTTATACACGTCCATACGTGCGTACGCTAAAAGTTAGCCTCTCTGTCTTTGAGAGGTCAGAGAGCACAGGGGCACATGCACAGGCAATAGAAAGCAAGATGTCAGGCTAACAGATGCCTCAGCTGGAGACGACCCTCTGCTGACTGTGCTCTACTTTCAGGTTTTGCTGTTCTCCATTGAGTCCGAAGAGAAATAAAGTTACAGATTCAAAAAGGAATTAATAGCTGGTCAATAAGCAACGGCCTGAGAATTTAAAGCAGACAGGCCACAAGTGACACACGGAAAGCATCTACAAGGAATACCACCATGGTCAACAGGGATCATGAAGGTTACACGAGAACCAGAAGACAACAAGACAGACATGGACAAATATATATAAATCACATGCACTCCCGGCCAAAATTGTGGAAACACTTCCAATTTTTAGAGATTCCAGAACTTTATTCAACTATTACACCAGGTACTTATTTAATCATCCAATGTATGATATTTGTAAACATTTCTTGTTTATAAACACTAACGACAATATTCATGTAGTAATTTTTAAAGCGTAATGCCAAAAATGCTAGGTGTTTCCACAATTTTGGCCACTTGTACAGGAGACCAGGGATGACTGTAACATTTTTTTACATTTTTGCCTGTAGCTTGTAGCTTTTTTAAGGAATCACATTCAAAATTTGATACAAAATACATGACTGTGTCTTCTATTAAACGACACTGGTTTCACACACACAGTGAATGGTTTAGCTTCAAACACATGGCGTGAAATGCTACATTTTACTCCATAATCAGTGATAGTTGTAACATAGCCATGGGTTAAATGTTACATAATAAATAATGTCAAACAAATTCAAGTTATTCAAAGTTACCTCTCAGTCAGCCAATAATAGAATGGTGCTTCTCAACACCATCTTAGGGAGCCAATGTTACTAGCTTATTGAGAGGTCATCCCAGTAACCCACACCAGCCCTCCATGGATCAGGTTCCCCGCCTCTGGTCTGTGCATTTCACCCTCTGACTTTGAAATGCAGAAGGTTCCAGGGCATGAGAAGTTGGAGAAATACTGTTACAACCATCCCAGACTGTGATAGTCATGAACAAGTTTAGCTTAGAATTAGGTGATCAGTGGTCATCGTTAACACACCACAGCACAATATATCCTCTGCATTTAACTCATATGTGACATAGTGACATAACAGGGGGCAGCTAACTCAGCGCCCAGGGAGCAGTACCTTGCTGAGGGTACCTCAGTGGTGTCTTGCTGGTCGGGGATTCAAAGCAGCAATCCTTCAATTACAAGTGGGCTTCCCTAACCATTAAGCCACCACTGCCCACAAGGAGCAACAGTATTAGCACTCAGAACTTGTGTAAAAGATATTTACACTGGCACATAATTTTAGTTTGAATAATGTAACTACAGTACAAAGCTTGCAGTGCTATCACAAAAATAAATGAAGTAAAAAATTACTTTCTTGCCTCAAGTTTCTTTTTTCCTTACAAATCTGAGTGTGTTTGTTGCAGGCTGCTGCTTCTTCACACGCGAAACAAAGACTGAACTGAGCATGTGCAAAGTGAGTTTCATTTGTACCTCGTTCCTGATTCGAGATATAACCCATGTTATAATCATCCCCGGAATCCTCTATGTATTTATATATAGATTTGTGCCCTAAAAAATCTTGTGGTGTGTGGGATGACACTCTCACCAACCAAAGTCACTTCACCTTCCCCTGGCTGGTTAATTTCTGGGTTTTTTTTTTTTTACTTTTACACTTTTACATTCATCACTACATCCGCTGCATCTTTCGACAGCTCGCTACCTGTGTCTTTGTGTAGTTTGGAAGAATGATGAGAAATCAGCCAGGCCCTGAAGGTGGACCAGCCTGGAGTGTGTCTGACAACCATAGGGGGCCAGCAGTAGTTGGTCATACAGGAGTCCATGAGCCCCACCGAGGAGACACGCCTCTCCCCGCGTGATTTTCCACCTGCAGCTTGATTGCGTTTTTTTCTTTCTTTCTCAGATGCACTGCATCCTAAAGCGTGCGAAAGCTCTGGGGAGGTGGACGCGTGCAAGCTCGCGCCTTTTTGGTCTGTGCGCCTGCAGGCGACGTGTTGCTACCCGAGAGGAAGCCCACATAGGTACAAAAAAACATTACATTTTTGCATGACTACAATGGGTTGAAATAAAATAAACTGCTCTGTATTCTTCTATTAACTATTTTGTATTTTAAAGGGTTACCGTTATTATTCTTATTTTTTCTTTCATTACGCCGTGAAAGAGTAAGATATACAACAGCCCAATAAATAATTCACCTCCTCGGTGATTCGGGGCCATGTTTAGGAGTTGCTGCTCGCCACCTCCTGGCCATTCATAGAAATTACATCTCCACGTTCTTTATCTCCATCTCTGTTCCTGTCCTGGGCGATAAAAGCTTTTTTGTAAAGCCAATAAACATCCGTGTTCTTGATTTAAAAATGAATAAAGGCTTCCCCCGCACCACCTGGGCATTTCGGGGTTTAACTGTTGTCACTTTCTGCCCTACTTCGGTTTGCTTTTTTATGGATTTCAAGGCCATTGTCGTGCAGATGAAGAAAAGAGACAAACAATGAGTTCACTGATTGGTTTTAAATGATGTTTCCAGGGGAATTTCCTTTAATGGCCAATGAGAATGCTCTCATAATATGTGTTTAATGGAAAACAAATTTGCATGTTCAAGCATTTGCAACGGTGCTTATGTCGTTGTTGTTTTTAGTGAGGATTTATGGGTACAAGACACTGTCCCGCGGGCAACACTAAGGTGAAGAATTATGAGATAGACTTGGGCTAATGTTTTAATATGATCCACATGTTATAGGTGTTTTTGCGTTAAGCTTCACACGGCAAACCCATGGAAATGAAGTTTAAACCGCGACTGGAAAAGGCTCTTGTTTCTTTTACTTTCACAGTTTTTCCTGTCAGGAGATCAGATGTTATCCTTTCACTTCCGATCGCTGTAGTTCTCTCTCGCTCGCATCACATCAGTAATAAGGGAAGGTGGCCCTTTCTGTCTGAGGATGGCAGCTATTCTGCCAGTATGATTTTGTACTGGTCTACTTACTGGCGCCTTGGTCTATAGTAATTCAGTGTGGGAACGATATGGCCTGCTCACTCAGGTCAGTGAACGCAAAGATTGCTTAGGAATTTGTTGTCAATTTGTATCAATTCTGAAATCGTATGCAAGTAGGTAAAACACTTGATTTTCTGTATAAAGTCGACTGTTTTAGTAGTTAAATCACATTTTAACAGGAACTTCCCAAAAGGCCTAATGAAACATATATTTTTGTTTGAAAATTGTATATTAATCTATCAGTGTTTGGTTGGATGGAATAAAATTTTAGCGGTATCCATCCAACTTCTAACCACTTATCCTGACTGAAGAAGGGGGAAGTATTTTTTAAGAGGGCACGTGGCTAGACAAAGCAGATAGGCCTACGTAAAAAATATACCCTTGATCAGTTTCTGGGGAAACACTTATTGGCCTTATAGCAATGGCTTTTTAATACTTCAGCAGTTATCTCGCTATATTTGTGAGGCTGAGGGGCGATTCCAACTGGTATTTTTTATGCCAGTAATTCGCTGCATTACAT
The DNA here is from genome assembly GCA_026777045.1 of Hyperopisus bebe. NCBI lineage: Eukaryota > Metazoa > Chordata > Actinopteri > Osteoglossiformes > Mormyridae > Hyperopisus > Hyperopisus bebe. Next base: position 27,302,106 of record JAODJW010000135.1, on the reverse strand, counting down.
TGTCAATGCTAATCATTTTTGTATCGTTTTAATGATTAATTTTAATCAATTTTATTCTGTGATTTGACTGGTGACCTCTCATCTAAAGCACAATCAGTTACATAAAGGCGCCGTATGAACGCCAAAGGATTGCCGGCTGCTTATGTATTAAACGCGTCGTGTCGCTTTGACTCGGTGCGGCGACGCAGCGACAGCAATGGAAACTCAGCCATCCGCGACGGTAATAACTCCGCCCGGGGCGGGCGGTTTCAGTCATCTAGCCGGGTCTCAGGACTCGGGAGTTTGCGCAGATTTGCCTAAACCTCCGTCTCAGAGGACAAGTCGGTAATGAAACCCATATACACGCGGCTTCATATTCTGCCTTATTAAGCAGGGAAAGGCCGCGAATCATTTCCTCGCAATCAGGGACCTCAGTTAATTGAACTCGGCGGATTAAGATTAGATGGATTGACTTTTTGATGATCTTCTGGTTTCAATCACTCTCTCGACGGAAAAAAGTATTATAATTCCTATTCAATGAAAGTAATACAAAATCATTTTTGTTGTTGTTTTAATGGAGTTTGTGGCAGCAAACGTGCGTAATGGTAGAGGAAGGCATCGTTTGCATGCTGAATCCTCCGAGGCTGTCGGCCGGCTTGGCGCTGACACAATTTCTCAGATATCCTGCAGTTTAGTCCTGGGATTAATGCATGCGGCTCGGGGGCCGGCTTTGTATTTGCCCGTGCGGATGTAGAGCCAGGGACAGACCAATATAAAGACAATGATTCGGACGGATGATCTTTTCCGGTGAACTGCCTACCTTTCATACACAGCCTAGGCCTGCATCAGAGATAATCAAATGATATTCGGAGAGTAAGATATATGTATGTATATATATATATATATATAGTATTTCCGCAGTGATGCCCTTGTATATATTTATGAAGAAAAGAATTACGAAATTGGACGTGCGGATGCTTTGGAAGAGAATTTATGAAACAGAAAATGAATATCTGATTTTTTTTCTAAATCTAAGGCGGCGGAAAACGTTATCAGTATTCATAAGAACACGTATCCGTGTCTAATTCGTTCTCTGAAAATAATGCGCATATCCAAGTGCGTATTCCATAGTGACAAACCAAAAGACATATGTCTCTGACTGTGTCTAAAGGTATAAAATCATGTATAAGTTTATTTAGTTCTACGTGTTAGTTTGAACTGTAGAACAGCGTGGCAAGAAGTCTGGAGCTCCGGCGTTTGGCTTTTAATGACGCTATCAGATAAAAGGTTTTCTGGAGCCCGAAGTTATCAATAACTCACAGTGTCTTATTCACTTAGATGGTGTTACCGTCTAACTCGCAGGCGAAATCATCTCGTCATTCTTATTAATCATACTTTTTAATCCCCCAATAACTTGTTCTAGAGAAGCAAGAGATTCCGAAGATGATGCTGGTAACAATACGGTTATATGTTTGGTGACATTATATTAGCAGGCTTGTTTGCCGTCCGACCCGGAATCCAAATTCCCAAGCTGAGGGAAACGCGGGAGGGGCAGCATGTTCGCCTCGGCAGGGCTCGGCGTCCCACGGCAAGATGAAGCCGAAACATCTGGATTTCCGCGGTTCGCTGTCGCCTCCGTTTGCATCCCGGCAGACCGCCCCTGTTCCCAGGGCATTACCAGGGCATCTCAGTACTTTCACTCTCACGGGTGACTGTGCACCTCTGCAGAAGATTGCACATGGTCCTGACATCCTGACATTACCACGACTTTTTAAATTTGCGCATTTGTCATCCTAGGTTTCCTACCTTGTCACAATTCTGTACTGGATAAATTGTTATGGAAGATTGATAGATGGGTAGGTGGACTTCTGGTTATATAGCAACCATTACATTTGCTCAAGTTTTTTTTAATCATCATTATTCTACCCCACTGATAAATACACAGCCGCGCCTGACTCACAGACTCCCTTCTTCCGTACTCCTTTCGCTTAGCGTGGGACCTTCTTTCGCATCATTGATGAGCCTGTGTTTCCATGTGTGGCCACAAGATGGAAGCAGAGGACGTATATAAGCAACACAGCAAGCGGCCTGCATTTGTAAACTTTTTAAGTGAAAAGGACATCTTTCTGGATATAAAGGTCATAATCATCATCGTCCAGTCTTTGTGGCGTTTTCACTAATGAAACTATTAAACCAAATTCAATAAATATTTAAAGGCGTATAAGTAGCAGATTACAATTTGCAGATGGTTGCAGAAAAATAAACTTGATTCGTAGATGGTGAAGATTTTTTAGGTTTTGGTTTCAGGAGGTAAGTCTTTTATATGACCACATTTCCACAATCCCAGAATTTGAAATACCTATAGTGAATCAAATAAATGGTTCCTATGAATTTATATATCGGTAAAAGATGGTCGTATTGCTAGCTGAAGAACGCCAGTCTTCCATATATATGCATTGATTCGCAGTATAAAGTTAAAACGGTCCATAATTTCTTGCCATAACAGCAACGATACGTACTCATTTTATGCACATTTGTGCTGTTATGACAAGACAAGAAATTAGCGTGCATTTCACGCTTCATACCGAGAATACTTATATATACTACTTGCATACCAGTTACGTCATGTCCTGTCAGGCACGTGCAGGCGTTTGACGACCAGCCAGTTGTGCCCGCACTATATGTAACGTGAACTTGCGCGTGAACTTTAAATGTGGTGAGTGTCCCTTTCTTAACCTTTGAGCACCTGCCCCCCCCAAAAGTCGCCGCACATCCCTGAACTCTGACGATATAGATCATTTTACCCCAAGGTTAGCTATATTTGGAAACCAAAGATTGAAACCGTGAATTAAATCTATAAGGCAGAGTAGAAGAACGATGTAGGAACATTTTCAGTGTATTTCGATAAAATGCTGAACCCATAGCTGCTATGAAGGCCCCTTTTCATGAGCTGGTATATTTCCCCGCACTAGTGTACAGTCTTATGCTGCTATTTCACAGCAGCGATGCATGGTGCAATAAGAGGGCGATTATGTTTCTTTGGAAGTCTAAGTATGAAAACGTACCACAAACCTCGCCAAAAACATGTCAGCAACGGAAACCGAATTTAATTTACTTTGAGAAATCTTCACCTTTCACTGCAGCCTCGATCTAAGTGTTTGATGCCGGGGTTCTGAAATTCTTTCCTACCCATGAAAATGTCCTACGCGAGTCCTACCCAATTTTTAGTGCTGAAAGTCATGTCGTGATTATGCCTTGAACATTTTAACCTTTGCTTTACAGAAATGGAAAATAAATGGGAAGAGGTACATGCTCTCTTGACTGAAGGCATATACCCTTCAGGTTATGAAAAGAGTCTAGGCGCGGATCCAGAGGGGGGCGCACCCGCCGCATGCCCCCCCTATTTTTCCATGAACAACAATTTTTTTTACTGTAAAGTCAAATGCCTACGGCACTCGCTCTAGTAGCTGCGCCCCCCCTTTCCAAAAATCCTAGATCCGCCCCTGGAGTCAGAGACAAAACCTCAGAAGATATACTTCCAAATTCAGATTACGGGGTTAGTATCACATGCATATGATGCATGATATTTAAATGAATGCAGTACATGGTGATATTAAAGATATGCATTATTAAAGTAATATATTATTAACAGATGAAGACCTCTGGGTTGGCAATAGGAAGGTTGTCAAAACCAGGGAGGAAGCCAGGAGAATCTTCAATGAGTTTCAGTCATCTCCAATGGCAGGGCACACAGGCATCCTAAAAACAATGTCAGCGATCTCTACCAGGTTTTACTGGCATGGGATGTCTGTTGACATAAAGAATTGGGTATGTTTTTTTTTTTTTTTTTTTTTTAATAAACCGACTATACAGTGGTACCTCAGTTCTCAAACTCATTAGAACTCGAATTCCTTAAAAGTCGAACCAACCAGTTCGAAAAAAATTACCTACAGCTCGATCCGAATCTCAGAAGTCAAACAGTAAACGCTGACCTAAGATAACTTAGTGTGACGCTCACTTCTCGTCAACTCACGAGTATACCTTTATACCTGTCGCTGGGGTTCGTTCTGGCTTCGTGGTTATAAAGGAGGCAGGCGACATTTATTGGGATATAATCATATATTTACTCTCCTTCTTAAAAGTACAAACCTTCCCGGCTCAGCACTACACTAACAGCCATGCTCCCCGCTCCCGTGCCAACTGTCTCCCTCTCTCTCTCCGCCTCTCATCTCACCCTTACGCTCCATCCGCAAGCTCAGAAAAGTAGATCCACTTCCCCATCAACATAACATAGCCAAATTAAACTCTTACATTAGCCTCGTGTTCGCTGTGGTAGCCTCGTGCATGTTTACACTAGCTGAATACATATATTTAGACAGTAAAAATACATTTAGACAATTATAGACAGTAACAGTAATAATTATTATATAATAAAATGCATTTAATAAAGATTTCCCATTCATTATTTTAATATTAATAACAAACCATTAATACATTTCATTATAATAATGTCTTGTCGAGCGGGGACGGAACGGAGACAAAGGCGCAGACGTCAGGGTATCGGGGAATACGGGGTTTAATTACAGGTAAGGCAGGCAAAATGCAGACGGACAATACAATGAACGGACTGGGGAAACAAACTGAAACACGGACGACATACTGAGGGCTAATGAAAACAACCTGAAACAGCTGATCACACGGGAATTCCACACGGTTTTAACGAGGGGGCGTGGCCCACGGAAGGAGCGGACGATCGGGGCAAGACACGTTGTTTTTTTTTTATTTTACACATTGGATACATTTATTTTCTTACTTTACAAATTACTGTTTTGATAAACGTCCTTAGATGTGTTTAGTACAGTATATACTCTTCTTGTTTTATCTTCTTCTCTTGTTGTTCATTTTTTCTTTTAAATGCTAAAAAAACGCATATTTAGGTGTAATTTTTTTGGGACCGGGAAGCAATTAATTGGTTTTCCATTGTTTCTTATGGGGAAAATTCCATCAGAACTGGAACTTTTTAGGATTCGATCCGGAGTTCTGAACGGATTAAATTCGAGTTCTGAGGTACCACTGTATTTTCTAATAAAGCTGACAAAAATTCTTAATAATCTGGTGCATGTTTTCAAGGTTTTGGAGTGTGACCGATGCCAGAAGGTTGGAAAACCATTGATTGCAATGGTGGAATTACAACCTATAAAGGTACATTTCAGAAGAGGACCAGCAACATCTAAATGTTCCTGGAATGTAATTTTGTGAATATGATGAACAAAATGTTAATACTTTTTTTTTTTTAGGTATTTGGTGTGTGGGATTTGATCGGAATCGACCTTACTGGACCACTTCCAAAAACTGTAGATGGCTTCCAATACATTTTGACAGCTACAGCTTATTTTTCAAAGTGGGTTGAAACATTTCCGATGAAAACCAAATCTGCTGCAGAAGCAAGATGCCTTTGCAGTATTATATACAGGCATGGCCACCCAAAGCGCATTCTATCCAACCAGGGAAGAGAGTTTGTTAATGAAGTGTGTACATTTTAATAACAAGCATTCAAAGCATCAGCACAGTTGTGTGTTAGACTTAATATCAGATAATTGGTTGGATTTTTACTGATGTCTCTGTTTTAAGCTCAACGTGTCATGAGTGTGATGGCAGCATATCAACCACAAACAAATGGCCTGGATGAAAAAACTAATGATAACATCAAACGGTGCTGTTGTAGTAGCTGTAAGTCAACACATTCATTATTGTTTCAAATTTACTGTTTTTCATGATTATGGTTTCATTTTAGAGCCCTCAAGAAACTGGTCAATGACCAACAAAATGATTGTGACATTTATCTCATTTTCTTTGCGATCTAAAGTTCACAGTACTACTAAGTACTACAAAGTACTCCCCCTTTTTTGATGTATGGAAGAGAAGCAGTATTTCCATCAGAGGTACCTGCTGAAATGCCAGTGAATGTATTATGATGTATGATTTCATTTTATCTGTGTAGTAAAGTTTGTAATACTTGAGCCTGCAGATACCTGACCCCTCCCTGAACTGTTTGTAAGCTGTTGCATTTTCGCATATAAAAGATGTAAGCACTGAGAGAAATCAAGTTTCCAGGAGAGTAATGAAGAAGTACAAAACTTAAAGTACAGTGTTGTAGATGAGGTACTTTTGTGCAATATGAGGAAGCCAGGAAGGAAGGGAGGCAGGACTGAAACGGACTTCTCTGGCCCTTACATTATTCAGACTATCAGCGGTAAACTTGTTACTCTAAGTACTCCTGAAGGAGCTATGCTAAAATACAAGTACAACATCGACCACATAAAACCTTATAGAAGAAGCCCAGCTGCAGATGTACCAGGCCAGAAAGCCCCAAATGCCTATGTTGAGAATATGATGACATCTGGTGTGTCTCCTGAAATCCACCCTCCAGATTCACCTCCACAATCTCAACGGCCTTCTGTTATTCATCAAAGATTAAACGCAGCATTCAGCAAGAAGGTCTGATTTCTGCAGTGAACTTGGTTCTTGAGTTCTGACCCATTGGTCAAACCTCCTCCACGGGTTTGTTCCTCCCACCATCCTCAACATAATCACATGTTTCTCTGTGACTCAGCTGACCTGTATGACTCTTCCCACTCCTACACTTAACTCCACTCTACTCATTCGTCCACCTAATCAAAACCCTCTACCTCCATCCACTCTTCCACATGCCTTCACCTATTCCACAGACATCTCCGTCTTCTCCTTCTCCTGTATCCACACCATACTTCCTATTACTAAGTCAATTAGTAGAACTAATTAGCAAACGGTGTTTACTGAACTGATTGGTAAAACATTGATCTACTTTCCATCTGTGAAGATCAGATGATATGATTTCAGGTGAAGTAAAGAGATCAGATGCAACCAAGAACTGTTCAGAGGTCTTAAATCAAGAAAAACAGTAGTCATAAAGCTCACATTAAACATGCCTGTATATTATATAAATGTAGTAAATCAAGTATACATTCATAATTAATTTTACAGTATGCTGAAGAATTCCTTCTGAGTGGAAAAATGTGTCATGTACAAACACCACCAGAAGCAGTAAGTGGACATAGGATGGACATATCCTGTTTGCTACTGGAAGGTGGAGGTAAATTATAAAATTTTTCTTTCTCTATGCAAAGACTACATTTTATCCCAAGACCAGAGGTGTGAAAAGTACTCAAAAATGTTACTCAAGTGAAAGTACAAGTAATGAGTGAAATTTTTACTCAATTAAAAGTAAAAGTAT
>JAODJW010000135.1:27252949-27269522 GCA_026777045.1 Hyperopisus bebe | reverse complement strand
CCGCCCCCCACGCTGACACGCTTTCCCTGCAGACATGGTGATCGACAGCATGGTGGCGTCTGCGCAGCTGGACGAGGGGCTGCGTGAGAAGGTGCGGGAAGCCATGCTGAAGCGACATCACCACCAGAGTGAGAAGAAGCTGAGCAATCGCATTCCGCTGGTGCGCTCCATCGCCGACATAGGCAAGAAACACTCCGACCCGCATTTGCTCGAGCGCAACGGTGAGAGTCCTGGCTGTCCTGCTTACACCTCACATCTAACTGCGGATTTTGGGCCCCCCTGTGGGCATTAATGCTCTAAACCTGCGACAGAGGGGCCGGTGGGAGTTAATGCCTCTCCCTGCTCTCCTCTGTTCCACAAAATGCCCGCCTCGGGAAAGAAGGACTAAAAATTGGGGTGTGTATCACTCGGCTTGCGAGCTTGTTTTTCGCAGATGCCGATTTTAAGCTTGTTTTTGGAGAGGCGGGGTAAACAGCCGCACGACTGGCTGATTGGCTGAATTGGCAGGTGATTGACAGCTGGGGAATTCCTTTCGCGGTTCCTGCGTCTCGATGACGCCGCCTCTCTGCGGCACTCCCCGGCGCAGAAACGGCACCGGGTACATTTGCATTGTAAGGAGAACGGGAGCTCAGAGTTGGTTTGAAAGTCACGCCATGATAATGTGTCACTTCTGAAGTTTGGAAGGTCGGTGACTGACTGAGGAGGCCCTGTTCATATTTGAGCAAAACTTATAATCAATAATAGACGCTGGGAGCTGAATCTTGGGCAAAGCCGCTGACAGAGTCTATAACCCTGTGCCTGATGTGAGAAGTAGGCAGACACTAAGTCCTGTTATACAAGTTCTAAATCCTGCTGTAAGGTGTGAGCTTAGCGTGTGCCTGGTGTGTTTGACACGTGCTCTATGCTGCCATTGCTGTGAGGAATGTAACCTTCAAATGGACATAACTGTTCCCAAGATTTGAGTGACTCAAACCTCCACCCCCCCCCCCCATCCTCGCCTGCATTTTCTCACATGTGAGTGGTGGTCTCTTTGTGCCCATGCAAGCCCATTGGCTGGTTTTTGTGCCATGTGACCACTTGCACTGCTTGCTCCGCCTCCCCTGCACTGCCTGCTCCACCTCCTGTGCACTGCTTGCTCCTCTCTGATGTGTTGTTCCCTTCCAAGCAGTCAGTTTTCTCCATCCTGGTTTTTCTTTCTCCTCCTTCCTCTTCTTCTCCCCCTGCTTCCTCTGCTCTCCCTCTTTTCTTCTCCTTGCAGGGGAGGGCCTCTCCGCCTCTCGTCTTTCCCTGCTGCGCCGAGCTTCTTCCATAATCCTTCCTTCTCCCAGCTCCACCCCCGTCCCATCCCCCCAAAGTAGCCCCTGCCCCCCAAAGCGCCTCCTGCCCCCGCCTCGGTCCTGCCTGGAGCCCCCGGAGCCCCGCCCCAGCTGGGGAAGCATCCCCGAGGTGGTCGTGTTCCCCCCCGAGGAAGACAAAGAGCACCCCCCTCCGGAGGAGAAGCCGCCACAGGACATTCACCGTGTGTCCCTGCTGCCCCCATCACCAGAAGGCAAATACAGGGGTGGGGGGGCGCATGGTGTGGTGCCTGCTGGAGTAAGCCTGCCGGGGGGGGGGGCACTGTAGTGCCAGGGCCACCAGCTCATCATGAGCTTATATGCGTATATGCGATGCTAATATCTGTGCATGTGTCACAGTGAACTTCCGTGTGTGTGTGTGTGTGTGTGTGTGTGTGTGTGTGTGTGTGTGTGTGTGTGTGTGTACGTACAAAGGTTGGCCTGCCGCCTCTCACTCTCGCACGCCTGCACGCTGCCCCCCTCTACCGTGTTCCTGCCCTTGTCCTCCCCTTGGCTCCTCCCCTCTACCATGTTCCTGCCCTTGTCCTCCCCTTGGCTGGAGTGGCTTTCCAGACCTGTGGGGACCGCCCTGCGTCTTCGCCCCATCTAGCTGGGCTCCGAGGCGTCTTGGTGACCGTCATGGCCACTTCTTCATGGGTGTCCATCCTGGGAAACAACCAAATCATGCTAAATTACAGTAACATCTTGGTAAATGGGAGTCCTAAGTATGGTGTGGATCTTGTGGAGAAAGCAGAACTTTTCTACAATCTTCAGGGCAGCTTCTTGGACGATTCATAAAATTTCTCCGAATCAGGAGGTATGGTTGGTTTGCAGCCTGTAGGAGATGATGTTTCTTGTTTCTGCCTGACGGTGGTGCTGTTCCACTCTGTAAATGACACATGAGAATCCTGTTCGGCTCGGTATTGTTCCTCGGTGATCCAGTGCTGCTCGGTGTTGTTCCCCGGTGATCCAGTGCTGCTCAGTGTTGTTCCCCGGTGATCCAGTGCTGCTCGGTATTGTTCCTCGGTGATCCAGTGCTGCTCGGTGTTGTTCCCCGGTGATCCAGTGCTGCTCGGTGTTGTTCCCCGGTGATCCAGTGCTGCTCGGTGTTGTTCCTCGGTGATCCAGTGCTGCTCGGTGTTGTTCCACGGTGGTCCTGCGCTGCTCGGTGTTGTTCCACGGTGGTTCTGTGCAGCTCGGTGTTGTTCCCCGGAGTTCCTGTGCGGCTCGGTGTTGTTCCCTGGTGGTTCTGTGCAGCTCGGTGTTGTTCCCCGGAGTTCCTGTGCGGCTCGGTGTTGTTCCCTGGTGGTTCTGTGCGGCTCGGTGTTGTTCCCTGGTGGTCCTCGGTCCTTCACTGTGAGCTTCAGCAGGTCTCTCGGCTGAGGTACCAGGTCTGACGCTGACACCCTGATGTCAGAGCAGCTGGCCCCGTTTCATGGCACTGGTGGACACGATGCTCTGTGAAGCACCCCGCCCAGTCCAGGACGCATAGTGACAGGTGCTCCCCACGCACGGCTGTGAGGGGGTGGGGTCTCTCTGCAGGCGAGTCGCACACCGATCTGTCACCTCGCATCGTTCTGTCACTCGCCTGCTGCCAGTCCACCATCCCCCACCAGCCACTCGATCCCGCTCGAGTGGGTGCCATGTCTTCATTATTGCTAATCATCCTCCTCTTTGTTTGCTTGGTGGATTAACAGCTCAGTCAGAACGGAAGAAAGTAATTTCTGCGTTATTTTCAGCTTGTATAGAGGGATGGGGGGCAGGGGATCATCTCCGCTTTTGCTCACACAAGATTATACCAAAATTTAAGTCGCTTGGGGCTGTACATATATTCTGTTGGGGTCCTTCTGAAGTGCCATGTAATGTATTGGGAGAGAGACTATTGCCAGTTAAAGGAAAGATGTGTTTGCAAAGAATATGGTCATATTTTTGTTAGCCAGACTTTCTGTACTAAGCATCTTAGGTCAGGATCCCTCTAGTTTAAACAGTTGGGATTGGCTGTGGCTCGAGTGACAGTGTTGGGATTGGCTGTGGCTCGAGTGACAGTGTTGGGATTGGCTGTGGCTTGGATGAAAGGCAGTGTCCTCCTTGTGGAGCAAAAAAGAGCAAAAGTTTAATGAGACTGTTATGCTTTAATTCATGTTAAAGAAGATGAACCTGATTATTAGGGTAGAAGAAGCAAGTTTGATTACAGGATGATATTGTGGCGATGTTTTTGGTTTATATTTACATTTGAATTTATTTTTATATAGCAAACACCATACAAGTGAGGTAATTAGCACATTAAAGAGATGCGGCTGTCGGGAAGCCAGCTAGGCAGTGAAAACCAGGGTACAGGTGTGAGCAGTATTGGAGCAGGAACTACACATAATGGTGGCCTGATTGGTTGCCATAAAATGCCCTATGGTGCCCTCACTGTCTTGTATTGCCCCATGGTAGCCTCATTGCCCTGTATTGCCCTGTATTGCCCCGTGGTGGCCTCATTGCCTTGTATTGCCCTGTATTGCCCCGTGGTGGCCTCATTGCCTTGTATTGCCCTGTATTGCCCTGTGGTGGCCTCATTGCCTTGTATTGCCCTGTATCGCCCCGTGGTAGCCTCATTGCCTTGTATTGCCCTGTAATGGCCTGATTGGCTTGTATTGCCCCGTGGTCTTCTCACCTCCCTGTACTGCCCCATGGTGGCCTCACTGCCTGGTATTGCCCCCTGGTGGCCTAACTGCCCTATATTGCCCCGTGATGGGCTTACTGCCCGGTATTGCCCCGTGATGTACTCACTGCCCGGTATTGCCCCGTGATGTACTCACTGCCCGGTATTGCCCTGTGGTGGCCTCACTGCCTGGTATTGCCCCGTGATGTACTCACTGCCTGGTATTGCCCTGTGGTGGCCTCACTATCCACTATTACCCAGTAGGGGCTTGATTGACCTGTCTTGCCACACGATGCATGGATTTTTACAGGCTGCCTTTAACTTCTGCCCATAACTGGTCTCCCCCCCACCCACCCCCCCAGGTCTCCTGGCGTCTCCACAGTCGGCTCCAGGAAGCCTAGAGAACAGCAAACTCAGCGAGTCTCGGATCAACAGTGGCAGTCGGGAGAACAGCACCGTGGACTTCAGCAAGGTAAACGTTTTCAGCAACGTCTGCCTCTGTTCTTCCGGACATTTCTGGATGGATTCCAGAACAAAATTTCAGTGCCCACTCTCACCCTGCGGGATGCGAAACTAGGCTGACCTCAGGAGTCAGTTCTGTAACACAATTGTGAATTTGCAGTTGCTCCATCAGGTCCTTATACATGCCAGAGACCTCAAACATACCTCTGGAGGTCATCCAGCCTCTAAAATGGAGTGGAACCCTGCCATGCTGGTGCAGTAAGGGTTAAGAATCCCTGACAGCCTGCTGGGGGCGGCCTTGAGCGAATGGCCTTTGACCATGTTTCCCGTCATCATATCTATTGGATTGTTCCTGTTTTTCTTGCCTCTTGTACAAAATGTTTGGTGATTCCAGTGACCTTTAGGTTATATAAAAACTGACTGGCTGTGGCAGTGAGGCGCTGTGAGACCCTGTTTCTGTCTGTCTCGCCCCGCCCCACCCCGCCCCGGTCACCCAGGACTGCTACCCCTCCTTTCACTGTAGTTGTGGCTCAAATGGAGGGAGCCCCAGGAAAGCAGCCGTAAGTTTTGTCACTTGGGGCGACTGTGACATCGTGATCGTGCCCATTCTGATTTGTTTCTTGTGACCGTGCCCGTGGTAGTGCCCTCTGTCTGTGACCGTGAGCGTGACCCCGAGTTTTCGGTGTGGCTTCCGTTTAGCCGTGGACGTGTATCTCTGGTGATGGAATGGCAGTGCAGGAGACTATACTGTGCTGCATTCTGAGGCAGTGACTGCGAGTCGAATTAATGCGGTTGACCTGAGGTCAGTGGATTGCCCCCAGGAAGGTAGAGAGACTGTTAATTTCATCCCCTGGGGTGTTTTTGCACCCTTATTGGTGTGTGAGCTGTCCAGTGCCGCGCCTTTGCGTGTCGCGTGGAGTGTGTTTGCCGAGGTGCTACGTCTGGAATGTTGTTCTGCTCGCTTCTGATGTCCTTGCACGTGCTTCACCGCAGAGCCCCACCCTCTCCGTGGCTCCCAAGTTGAAGGTCAGGAGTCCAGTGCATATCTACCCCCCCATCTCCATTTGAATCTCTGACCTCCAGGCTGTTCACCCAGGTGGACATGAACTTCATGAGGAAGATCCCGCCAGGAGCCGAGGCCTCTAATGTGCTGGTGGGCGAGGTGGACTTCCTGGAGAGGCCTATCATCGCCTTCATCCGCCTGGCCCCCGCTATTCTCCTCACGGGCCTGACGGAGGTGCCCGTGCCCACCAGGTACTGCTCGCCTCTGCCCCTGCCTTGGGTCACGATAAAGCCATCTCTGTCTAACCAGTTCACATGTCTGATGCCTTCATTTAGAGAGGCAGAGAAACAGGAAGTGGTTCTGTGTTCCATGGCACTAGTTACATAATGGACTTGGAACAGGAGCAGCTGGCACCTGTGTTGTTGTGTTCTAAGGAGCTGGGAATGTGGCAGAACTGTTTTCTGTAAGACGGCCGGGGCCTTCACACGCTTAGCCCTGACGCCAGTGTGCTCCGTCCTACAGGTTCCTCTTCCTGCTTCTCGGCCCATTTGGCAAAGGGTCTCAGTACCATGAAATCGGGAGGTCTATTGCCACGCTGATGACAGATGAGGTGCGTCACACGGCAGGAATGTCTTAATCTAAAACATCGTGCGTCCCTAAGCAATTCTTAGAAAGGCCCAATGTTCTCAAAAAGGCTCATCGTGCGTGACCCGTAGTTTTTCTGTTTGAGATTATAATGTGGTGTTGTGATGTGTGCTTTCGATAAACCCTGCCTCAGATTTTCCACGATGTCGCGTACAAGGCCAAAGACCGGAATGACCTCTTGTCCGGCATTGACGAGTTCCTAGACCAGGTAACCGTGTTACCGCCTGGGGAATGGGACCCCAAGATACGGATCGAGCCCCCGAAGAACGTCCCGTCTCAGGTACGCGGCCATCTTGTTTTTCAACCACTTCAGAGGAGGGAACACATGAATGTGGCCGGGTGCCTGTGCTTTGGGGGGAACAGAGTGGGCGTCACCATTTTTTTCCCCATTTGGCCCCCCCCCCCCCCGATTGGCAGGGGCGTTAATGAAGGGTGGGTACATTAGCTGCCATCTGCTTCTTGGAAGGAAATAGGGGGCAGTAGACTTTTGGAATCTACTAAATTTGGGCAAGGATGAAGGTGAAGGACAGAAGGGCTGGTGTGAGATTGGTCTGCACTTCTAGAGAAGTGTTTGCTATCTACCCTCAACTTCCAGCATTAATAACTGCAGGAGAACAAAGTGTTTAAAAGTCTGTGTAGGAGTGGGGGGGGGGGGCGGTCAGGGTAATGCCTGAGCTGCACTTAGTGCTAATAAGACCCAAACTCTTGTGCCCCCCCATCAGGAGAAGAGGAAGTTGCCCCCCCTGCCGAACGGTTTGGTGGGGGCCTCGGAGACAGAGAAGGAGGTGGAGCATCATACAGGGCCAGAGCTCCAGCGGACAGGACGGTGAGGCCGGATGGGGGGCGGTATGGCACAGTCGCTGAGGTTACCGCAGTTGCCACGGCTACCGCAGTTCATTCACGCAGGGAGCCAGCGGTGTCATGCCAAGCAGCCAGCGCAGACAGGGTGCGTCAAATGTAGAGACGTACATAGAAGAGCAGGGGGACGTTTAAGGAACAAGGGGGTCTTTCAGCTGAAGTCGCCCTGCAGCCTGGCAAACACCATGGAGAAATTACCGCTGCAGCCTGATTCCCCACTAAGTACCTTTTTATGAGGCTAAAATTAACCACCCACTGCGACCAAAGCAGCGGCCTAATGAAAGCAGCATTAGGAGGGTGGGGGGGGGCAGATTTAGGGACAGAAAATAACCGATAATACAGCAAATCCTCAGAGCCGAGAGGCCGAGCTGAGGGCCAGTACAGGCTTTGATGTGGGGCTGACCTCCCGGTACTCCGGGTGCCTGCTGATAGGAATGGACCCCCCGCCCCCCCCGGTAAGAACGGATGTACACGTGGCCCAAAGAATGAAAGCACGACAGCGGTCAGTGTGGATCACAGTGGTCAGTGCGGTCAGACTGGTTGATGCCGGTCGGTGTAGTTAGCCTGGGTGGCAGCGGTCAGTGCGGTCAGCGCGGTTGGCCTGGGTGGCGGCGGTCGGCGCGGTTAGCCTGGGTGGCGGCGGTCGGCGCGGTTGGCCTGGGTGGCAGTCAGTGCGGTCGGCGTGGTTGGCCTGGGTGGCGGTCACTGCAGTCCACTTGGATGACGGAGGCCCCTCCTTCCACAGGGTCTTCGGCGGCCTGGTGAGGGACGTGAAGCGAAAGACCCCCTTCTACTGGAGCGACCTGCGCGATTCGCTGAGCCTCCAGTGCTTGGCCTCCATCCTCTTCCTCTACTGTGCCTGCATGTCGCCTGTCATCACCTTCGGCGGCCTGCTGGGCGAGGCCACCAAGGGCAACATCGTGAGTACAGAAACGACAGTGCCAAGCCAGACACATAATATGGGCAGGTTTTTGGTCACTAAGGAATAGTCGCTTTTTCTCTGGAATGGAGGTTCCGCTAGACCCGTTACCCTGGTTAAAACCCACTCTTCCCTGCTGTCCCCCCCCCTTTGACAGAGTGCCATCGAGTCCCTGTTTGGGGCCTCTCTGACAGGTGTCGCCTACTCCCTGTTCGCGGGACAGCCTCTCACTATCCTGGGCAGCACTGGGCCCGTCCTGGTCTTTGAGAAGATCCTCTTCAAGTTCTGCAAGTAAGAGCCGTTCTGCCCTCCCAGAATGGGCCTGTTTGCCTCGGCTTGCGTCTGCAGGTGTGTCTGATAATGCGGCAGGGAAGCGCCCCATCTGCGTCTGGACCCCAGCTCCCTGAAACAACTCGGAACAGACTGCTGAAGCGCCAGCTGTCTGGTTTGTTTTAACACAGCACCCTCTCCTGGCCGCTTTGTGTAACAGCTGCAGCTCCTCACAAACTCCGCGAAGGAGGCGCACAGACTGGATGCGCTTACCAATACAGGGGGATGCCCCAGATCACTGCGTACACTTGCAGATTGTTAGTTGTCAGTAGGGTTGGGTTTAGGAGTGAGGGGTTTGCAGAGTTTCACGCGTTAAGGCGGCATGGAGCAGTTTCCGCTGGGGGGAGGAGGAGGTGTTGGCAGGAGTGTTGGGGTTCAGCTTATGCCTTTGGTCAGTCGGGCTGGCATGTTGTTCTCTGCCCTTTTTAGCACTGTATGTATGTGACTGAGCTTCTGCACTGCGACTGTGACTGAGCTTCTGCACTGCGACTGTGACTGAGCTTCTGCACTGCGACTGTGATCCAGATGGGCCAGATCGCTGGTCCCAGTCATTCTATTGAAGACGTGTAGCATCAACTGGCATCTCTCCCTCTCCCTCTCTGCGTCTGTCTCTCTCTCACCTCCATTCCCTGCCTCTTCCCCCTCTCCGCACAGGGACTACGGCCTCTCCTACCTGCCCCTGCGCACCAGCATAGGCCTGTGGACGGCCTTCCTGTGCCTGCTGCTGGTTGCCACGGACGCCAGCTCGCTGGTCTGCTACATCACCCGCTTCACCGAGGAGGCCTTCGCCGCTCTCATCTGCATCATCTTCATCTACGAGGCGCTGGAGAAGCTCTTCCAGCTGGGTGAGATCTACCCCGTCAACATGCACAGCCACCTGGACAACCTGACCTTCTACACGTGAGTCGCCATGGCAACACGCCCATCCAGAGGAAGCTGGACTGTGTGGTAATAGTGAACCTGCACACACACCTTCTCCCCCCTTGGATCACCCCCAGGTGTACGTGTTCTCCACCTGTCAATGCCACTGCTGAGGCCGTGCAGCGCTGGAATCAGTCTGGCTTCACGGCAGAATCCGTTCCCTGGAGCGATCTGGACGTGACCGTGAGTGACTGTCAGCAAGTGTGTGTGTGTGTGTGTGTGTGTGTGTGTGTGTGTGTGGGTTTTCTGACAGCAGTGACCATCTACGTGTCACCCCGATTGACTTTTCCTAATTGTGTCACCGTGACTCGTGTTCAGCTTAAATCTGTGCATAAACCATCGCGTTAATAGCACCCCCTGGTGGAGGACAGAATTCCGGCGCACTGCTGCACACGCGGAGGCTGACCTAAACACGTGGCTGCTCAAAGCCACACATTTACCAAGCAAACCAGGAGCCTTGCCAGTGAACAGTAATCACAACCGATAACTGGTTTTATGTCACACAGGTACTGTGTTAGCCCCAAACTGTTAGATGTACAGCTCACAGAATGAGATGAATAGAGTTTAGAACAAACCTGGGCTGTGGGAGCAGTAGTGGCGTATTTGGGGCTGCAGTCTGGTTTAGAGACTTGGCCTGTGCTCTGCCATCCGTGGGGGTGGCCAGGTGTAAAAGGCTTAACCAGAATGATTAGTGCAGTTTTCTTAAATCACTGGCTGCATTTCTACCTGCCTCCCATTATCTGTGACACTGAGCGAGAAAGGGCTCTGACAATGGAGTCTTTGTCCTGTCCGCTTTTGTTCGGAGGCTTATGGTGGAGTCTGGGTGCGTGACAGAATTCATTTAGCACAGACATTCCTGCCGATCAGCCGCCTGGACCTGATGCTGCACGTCAATCCACTGCCGTCTGTTTCAGTGCGCAGTGGAGCGTCAGACACTGGCGGGTGTCCCTGTTGACTCTGAACCAGTGAGGCCGTACTGGGGCCGAGGGGTGGGACTGTCCAGCGGTTACTATGGCAACGCATCACAGTTCGATGGCTGTCAGATAACCAAGTGTTACAAGATTAGTCTGGAAAGAATTTGGCTAAATAAATGTGCCCAGACAGAGGCGGCATGGCGGTTAGCGCTGTTGCCTCACACCTCTGGGATCTGGGTTTGAGTCTCCGCCTTGGCTCCGTCTATGTGGACTTTGTGTATTTTCCCCGTGTCATCATGGGGTTTCCTCCGGGATTCCCAGTTTCCCCCCACAGTCCAAAAACAGGCTGAGGTTAAGTGGAGTTGCCAAATTCCTCATGGATATGAATGTTTGTCTGGATGTTGTGTGGGTGCCCTGCGATGGGTTGGCACCCCATCCTGGGTGGTTTCTTTTAGCTCCTAGGATTGGCCCTAGACCCTGTGTGACCCTGAATAGGACAAGCGGTTACAGAAAATGGATGGAGGGACGGATGTATGCATGGATATGACCAAGCATGTTTCTCTCCACACACACAGACATGTAAAGAGTTTGACGGCGTGTTTGTCGGCCTGGCCTGTGGACACCATGGACCCTACATCCCAGATGTGCTCTTCTGGTCTGTCATCCTCTTCTTTACCACATTCTTCCTCTCCTCCTTCCTCAAGCAGTTCAAGACCAAGCGCTACTTCCCCACAAGGGTGAGGCCGGCAGCTCGTGCACCCATTCACACTCACCCTAAAGTGCATGCCTTATTAGTGACTCCATAAGCACTGTGTAGCTGAACACTACTGTTGACTCACCAACATCACATGACTGGTCATGTGACCCACAGGTTCGCTCCACCATCAGTGACTTTGCAGTGTTCATCACCATCATGGTAATGGTCCTGATTGACTACCTTGTGGGCATCCCTTCTCCCAAACTGCGTGTCCCCGACCGCTTTGAGGTAGGCTGGGGGGCTTGCAGGCTAGACCCAACAGATTACTCAACTAGACCAAATAAGCATGAATGTGCATAGGTTAGTCAGGCTTGTGGTTTGAGATCAACTCTCCCTGCAGCCCACCTCCAGCAACCGAGGCTGGCTCATCTCCCCGCTGGGGGACAACCCGTGGTGGACGCTGCTGGCGGCTTCCATCCCGGCCCTGCTCTGCACCATCCTCATCTTCAT
This sequence comes from Hyperopisus bebe, assembly GCA_026777045.1. Lineage (NCBI taxonomy): Eukaryota > Metazoa > Chordata > Actinopteri > Osteoglossiformes > Mormyridae > Hyperopisus > Hyperopisus bebe. The sequence continues at coordinate 27,258,282 of JAODJW010000135.1, read as the reverse complement.
GGACCAGCAGATCACGGCAGTCATCATCAACCGGAAGGAGCACCGGCTCAAGGTTGGGAGTCCGTTCTGCTCTGGCCTCCCAGGGTCTGCACTTGTTGATTGCTTTGATGGGCTGCCATGGATCGTAGACCTCAGATTCTCCTCATCCCTGTTCGCCCCAAACAGAAGGGCTGCGGGTATCACCTGGATCTGCTGGTGGTGGCGGTGATGCTGGGCGTGTGCTCCATCATGGGCCTGCCGTGGTTCGTGGCCGCCACCGTGCTCTCCATCTCGCACGTCAACAGCCTGAAGCTGGAATCGGGCTGCTCCGCCCCCGGGGAGCAGCCCAAGTTCCTGGGCATCCGCGAGCAGAGGGTCACCGGCTTCATGATCTTCTTCCTCATGGGGCTGTCAGTCTTCATGACCTCTGTGCTCAAGGTGAGGGCTCTGCCCTTTGGCCGAGGGGCTTGACAAGAGCTGAGGGTGGGGAGAAAAGCCAATCAAGTGGGGTGTCTCAGTTCGTAGGTGCAGTGATGTACTTCAGTACCAGTGTGTTGAGGGGCAAGTTAAGGGATCGGGAAAAAATCACGAGACTCTTTTTTTCCCTCCTTATTTACAGTTTATTCCTATGCCTGTGCTCTATGGGGTCTTTCTGTATATGGGTGTGTCATCGCTGAAAGGTATCCAGGTAAGGAGTGACCAGAAGCAGTCAGCTGTTTGATTGGTGATGAATGTGTAGACGCACACATCTCACACACACACACACACACACACTCAGCCACACATAGGTACACATCAACGCACGCGGACGCAAATAGACATACACATCACACACACACACACACACACACACACATTGACACACACGCGTACACACAGACCTGTACTCATATCTTTGTGGGGACCGTCCATTCATTTCTGTGGACAAAACCCTAATCTCAACAATAACAGCCTTAACCCCTGACCAGCCTTAAACTTAACCATAAGTAACCAAACAAAACACAAGTCCTTTTGCATTTATATGTTTTTCGATTGCAGTCCCAGATATTTATTAAATCAAACTCAGTGTCCTTCCTGCTGCTGTTGAAGTCATTGACTTGCCGTTTGGAAGTTCCATCCATGAGATGTTAACCATGTTTTGTCCTGGTTACGTGTGGCTGTATTTCATACGCTGTCAGAACATGTTCATGGCTGAGTCATAGTTGCATTTTATAAAATTTCAGAATTTCAGATTTTCACAGTTGGATGATAAAAACATTTCATAGAACATGATATCTTCCGCTCGCTGATATGTTCCTGTTAGACAGTCCTGCTTATCTCTCTCCTTTCATGATGAATCCCATTTCCTCAGTTTTTCGACCGGATAAAACTGTTCGGCATGCCAGCAAAGCACCAGCCCGACCTGATCTACCTACGCTATGTGCCGCTATGGAAGGTGCATCTCTTCACCATCGTCCAGCTCACCTGCCTCATTCTTCTCTGGGTCATCAAGGTGTCTTCGGCCGCCGTGGTCTTCCCCATGATGGTGCGTGTCGTCTGGCCACCTCGACGCTTCCAGGTCCTCGTGTTCCCGCAGAGGTGACGGGTGGCGACCTCTCACGACACACCCCTCTGTTCTCCAGGTGCTTGCGCTGGTGTTTGTCCGGAAGCTCTTGGACTTTACCTGCTTCAGCAAGCGGGACCTCAGCTGGCTGGACGACCTCATGCCCGAAAACAAGAAGAAGAAGGAGGATGACAAGAAGAAGAAGAAGAAGGAGGAGGAAGAGGAGGAGGTACAGTCGCCCTTCACTGTCGCTGTATTTTTAGACATGAGCACATGAGCACACAGATGAGAACGATATTTGCACATAACAATGAGTAGCATTCTCATGCTGATGTCGCCGTGGCAACAGGAGTCGGAGCGCATGCTGGAAACAGACGAGCTCGACTCAGCCAGGATCCGCTACGGGGAGCAGGATGTGTTTAAGCTCCCAGCCAAATCTCTCAAAGACAGGTGAGGGAGGTCGCTGGCGCCCCCTGTTGTTCGCTCTCTCATTTCATTTCGTTCCTGCACTGTTTCTTCAGCATCGGGACTCCTGCCTTTCACCGTGCTTGTCGTCAGCGGTAACAATCCCAACCACAGGTCGGCTAAACGCCATTAAGGCGCCGTGACGGGGAGTCTCGCTTGACGCTAGGTGGCGCTCTCCAGCGCGCAGGGCAGCTGCAGGAACGTTGTGGTGGTTTTGGCGGCCCCTTGAACCCCTGTCGTGTTTCTCGGCACAGATCGGAGCCCGTAGTATCCGACACGTCTTCCCAGGATGAGGCCACCGCAGGGGTTGGTGTCACGCTTTGCCCTCGGCCTGCGCCTTTCACACTTCTCCGCCTTGTGGGATTTTTTGCGTCTTTTCTTAATGATTAACTTTTGATGGTTTTTAACCTTACCATCAGAATGCTTGCATGGGGCAGAGAATAGCATTATTATTAAGAAGGCCCCATCCTGTGTTTGTGTGTGTCTGTGCATGTCCGTGGCCATGTCTGTGCATGTGCGTGGCCATGTCTGTGTGTATGTTTGTGCATGTGCATTACTTTGCGTGTGTGTGTGCATGCGAGTGCCTGTGCGTGTCTGTGCATGCGAATGCCTGTGCGTGTCTGTGCATGCCAGTGTCTGTGCATGCCAGTGTCTGTGCATGCCAGTGTCTGTGCATGCGAATGCCTGTGCGTGTCTGTGCTTGCGAGTGCCCGTGGGTGTGCGTCTGTGCATGTGAGTGCCTGTGCACGTGTCTCTGGCTGTGTCAGTGTCCGTGTGTTTGCCTGTGCATGTGCGTGCCTGACTCTTTGTACACCTACATTCCTGCCCTGGAGGCTGTCAGTTCGGGGCTGGGTGCTGACCCCATTCAGCTTCTTTCAGAGCTTCAGTAATACAGCTAAGCACCCAAAGCACCCTCCCCCCCCTCCATTAATTAAATAATCGGCTTATGAGGTCACAGGAAACTAGATGCAAATAACGTGGCACTAATGTTACGGCAGGTGTCCCTGGGGCTCTGTGTCTATGTCTTTCTTAAATGTTCTTTTACAGTGCTGGAGATATTTGCCAGTTTTATTAGTTTGCGTGACAACTTCATTGCATTTGCAGTACCTGGAGAATATTGCGTGTCATCTTAAAGGCAATGTTTCTTCTAGCATTTTGATGTTGTGGGTCTGAGCTGGGTTTGCGTGCTTACTGGAGAGACTGGTCCCAGTGTGTTCCCGCTCGCATGCCTGGCTGAAGGTGGTCTGGTCTGTCTCCCACTCAGCTCTGATCCTTCCGTCGTAAACATTTCTGACGAAATGGCCAAAAGCGGCGTGTGGAGAGCTGTTTCCTTGTCTACTGACAGTGCCAAAGGTCTGAAGCCTAGTGCAAGGTAGTTACATCTGTTTTTATTCGCTGTCCTTTCCATAAACAAACCCACATACAGTGACTGGCCCCACCCATTTCACATAGCCGCACCCATTTCACTTAGCCCCACCCACTACTGACTTCGACTGCAAACATTTGATTGGAATGTAAGTATGAGGTGACAAGCAGGCAGTACCTTTAGCCTATCCATGACAGACCCAGGCACTCCTATCCTGAAGCTGATGAAGAGGTTGTGGATGGGGAAGAGGTGGGGCTTTTACTAAGGATCTTTCCTATTGGTCAGCAAAAAGGAAAACTTTAGTGGTCATGGAGTTCAGTATAGCTAAGCAGTGACTTTATGTGACAGCTATGCTACAGCAGGTCCCTGCTCAGCTCTGCATGGCTGCCATGCACAGGACCAGCATCTCCATCACCATGCGGCGCCCCCTGTGGTAGAACCCTTTAATACGGTGCCAGCGAGGCATGATGCATGACGTGTGACTTCTTAGGAATGTGATTCACACATGCAGATGATGGATGTGTCAGGATGAAATATAACAGGAAGTCTGGTGATTTAAACTAGGGCTGGGTGATTAATACAGTGTCACAATCATGCTTGACAGAGAGAAATTTAATTATAGCGAGGTTTGAGTCACAATTTAATGACAAGGCGTGTGCATTTTTCTGACACAATGCTTACTCAATGAAACTGGGAATGTTTTGCATTGTATTTTTTATCACCTCACCTGGTTGGTACATAGACTGAGGCAGTGAATTTATATATGTTCGTCCTGTATTTTGTATGTACATGCTGAATATACATTGTCTGTCTTTGACATTAACATAACAGAGCAGCATTTTTCAAATTATCATCAGTGCTAATATTACCACACGTGTGCGCGCACACACACACACACACACGCGCGTGCGCAGTGCACAGGGTCATGTGACATTACTGTGGCTCTCGCTCCTAGTCAGGAGAAGATGCCTGTGAAGATCAACATTGAGGATGAGACCAGAGAGAAGACGGTGGATGCGGAGACTTCACTCTGAGCCACAGGAGGAGAAAGATAAGAGCCTTGGGGCATCAGAAGAGAGGACGACCCCAGCCTAGCGGGGGCCAGTGCCAGCCAAGCCAAAGAAGGCCCCGGGGGGGTGGAGGGTGTCACTCAGTTCTTTTATTTATTTTTTTTATGGGCTTGAATCATAATTTTACCTAACTTATAGTCACATTGTTTTTTATTTGTTGTTAATTTTATGTGAAATACAGCTTAGTTTCAGATCTTCATCATGCTGAATCGACAGGGTTTTTGTGTACATTTCCAGTAGTTTTGCGCATGTTCCGTATAAACATTGTGTTCTGCTCTTCACAAAAAAAGATGAGCGAAAGAGACATGCTGTTCTTTGCCAGTTCTGGTTTCTTAAAAGCAAGGGTACAAGGCATTTACTTACCACATTAGTTCTTCTAAATGTTTGTTTCCTTTTTTTTAGTGATCACATGGTCCAAAACTCATTTTCCGCAGTTTTTCGCAGGCAAAGTTACCTGTTTAAATCGGGCTTGCGGTTAATAGCGAGATGCTTGTCTGGTCAGCGGTGACCCCCAGATATCCTCCAGCAGGCCAGTAACAAAACGTGCTGCAACCTCAAGGAACAGAATAATGGGCATAGGGAGAGCAGGTACTGGAAAAGTTTGTCGGGAATGTCCTCGATGACCAGCAGGTGGTGCAAAACTGCCAATTCTGAGATTTATTGCAGATAATTTTCGTTGTATGAAATCTATGGCTGCTCCAAGTTTCAAAAATGAACCTCAGAAATTATTATTAATATCAATAATAAAGCCCCCGTTTTTTACTGTTAACCTTACTTTAGTACTTAAAAATCTGCATAACGGGTAGAACTAGACAAAACAGTGTTAACTGTTGTTGATTAGGGGGGGAAGACAAAACTTTTTATTAATTTAAAAGGTTTACATATGTAATATTTACTGTAATGGGATATA
>JAODJW010000135.1:27206165-27216662 GCA_026777045.1 Hyperopisus bebe | reverse complement strand
TGTGTGTGTGTGTGTGTGTGTGTACAGATGTATGGCAGAGATCAATGTATCATATGTGTTTGTTAGACGGAGTCAAGAGGCCGTGGATGTGTGACACCTGTTGATCAAACAAAGCCTGCTGACAACCGCCAGACCTTCTGAAATCCTCAAATCTGCCAGACATATAAAGAGAAGCTGTTGTCCTCCATGTTCTCCCAGATGAGGCCTGCAGCCCTGTAACACGATTAGCTGATTATGGTGACCTATTGTCAGCCAATGCACAAAGAACGAGGCCCTTCTGTGGCAACCCAGCTGGTCCTATTTCTCTAATGGAGGGGAGCTTTGGACAAGTCTCTTTATATGTCCATCACAGGCCGATAATTAGGCAACTAAGAAGAAGGCCAACGTGGGTTTTAGAAGGGGTTAGGTTTGGTTATGCTCCAACTGAGCTTAGTCAATAGGACACACTTTTACAACCCATTCCTTGGCCTAGAAGAAGTTGTCCAGAGCCTTCGTCCCTGTTCCTGCTGGATCCCAGGGAGGAGCCATGAGACACCCCTAAAGAACAGGGGTGCACAGAGAGATTCCTCTGACTGTTTAACCTCCTAATTATGAGAAACTTTCTAGATAAGCGGTTTACTGACAGAACGACCCCAGCCACTCTTCAAGCAACCTGGAAAGCCAATTATTTTAATTACCATGGCAAGAGCAGAATGAAAGCCTATGGTGTTCGGCTACTTTAGAGACACACACTCTCTGCAGAAGTTCCTCTGTCACCTGTCAACACTCAGACGCTTTAATCTGTGTGCTTCTGAGGGCATTAGGGGATTACCGGGGTCCATGCGAGGTTGAAGGCAGGATGTCGGCCTTTCTCTTCACGGTCTGCTGGATCTGGGGGGGCGGGGGGAGTCTACGCTCCACCGCTATTTACAGGTTTTTTGGTCCTAGTTAAATATTCCGTGAACGTATTTAACACTGTACTTTTAATCTGCAGAGCTGGCTGTGTATTTCAGACAATTCCACAACCCCACCTTTGATCTTTGGCGCAAGCAAATGTGTTTGTGTATTTTTCTCAGTATGTCTGTGTATATTTTCACATGCCATGTGTGTGAATTCATGTGTCTGCATCTTGTGTACATCTGTGGTTTGGTGGGACTTTATCTGCGTTACTGGGTGGGAGAGGATGCCCGTGTGTTTGCACGTGCGTGTGTGTGTGTGTGGATCTAAGGCCCGCCTGTCTTTCACAGCCTGAATCCCACACGCTCTGCCTCCTTAATGCTCCTGCTTGTTATTCTCTCCTTCTGCAAACAGCGAGGTTCAGGCTTCAGCCGGGAGGCTCACAGGTAGAACCACTACTGTAATGGCTTCTTTCAGCACCTTAGCAACACGGGGCCCTGTGGCCATCTTTCAGCGGCTTGGCTCAGACCAGGTCTCAATTAGCGGTTTATTATTGCTGGGGTGGGGAGGGCAGACCTGGGTGCTGAGTGCCAGCAATGCAGAAGAGATCGCTGCATTGGGGCGAGAGGCTTTCTTCTAGGGCCAGTGGGTGGGTCAGGGGGAGGAGTCTTGAGAATGACACCTGTCACTCATGTCAGAGGGCGCCGTCGCCGTGTGGGATTCCGTCAGCCTCTGGTGAATCACATTTTCGCTTCTGTTTATCAGTTTAGATACAGCAGAAGCTATTCAGAATGCTGCACTAACTGATCCCAGTACAGTGAGCATTGTGAATGACAGCATGCAACAGCATCCGTATGTAACACGAGGAGCTCCGCATGTGGGTGGCAGGGGTGAACATCTGAACCGGGGCTGAGGGCAGCACAGAAACCAAGAGACGGCTGCAGATCTGGTGAAAAAGACAGGGCAGGTGCTTTGCTTAGACGCACAAGTTTGCGCTGCAGTCCTGGTGGGGACCACAAAGGCCTCTCGCCTTCATTAAAGCAATTAACAGTTTTGTTTGGTTACTTATGGTTATGTTTAGGGCTGGGTTGGGGTTAAGGTTATCATAGTTAGCATTAGCATTTTTCCTACACCCCATTTTGACAAAGCTGGAAGCCAGATGTACACTGTAAGTAACGGGAGGTTTTGGAGCGTGTCATTGTCACCACATCTGTTACTCAGCAATTATTATCTTTGTTGAGACACAATATGACTGAACCTTGACATACAGTTACACAGCCTGTGCGCACACACACACACACACACCCACACACACACACACACACCCACACACACACACACACACACACACACACCAGCACTGCTGTCCGCTTTCCTCCCGGGCTCCTATCTGCCAATGTGCTTGTAGAGATATTGTTATCATTCCATTTGCCATTTACATTTTCCCTGCTTGACATAATTGAAAAATGGATGCTCTTATGAAAATTAAACCTACGCTCCACCCGGGCTACTGTAACCCTGTTAAAATGTAATGAGATTCTTTATGCGACTTCTTGTGATTTTTTATTAAATAGAATATCAGTATGACTAATTTCCCCGGGCCTAAATGTAGACGAGGACACGGCATTATTGATAGGCCGGAGCGTAAGTGCTCTCCTCTAGCGGCTCTCTAATGGCCTAATAATACATTATACCAGTATCAGTGGGCCTGTGGCTTCCAGTGGTTATTGTCATTATTGAAAACACCTGGGTAAACCATTCATCAAGGTTAAATCAAGAGGGCCCATTTCTTCATTAGCCTGTCAGTAAACATCTTCATTTAGCCGGGGGCCGTCTCACACCGAAGGAGAGTCCCGAGCTGGCCTCGGCGTGCCCCCCCCCAGCGGCGGATCTGACCGCTCTCGCCCGTGAGGAATGACGGAGTGAGCCGGGGCTGGCCGCAGAGAGCCCGTTCCGGGAACGGTGTGGATCTGCTTGTTTACTTCACTTACTTACCGAGCGTATTTGTCTTACGAATGATCGCAGTGCAAGTGGGAGGGGGACAGGAGAGAGGAGGGGGTTATTTTTAATCGAACCGGTGCCCGGAATTTAACTTGATGCAGTCAGTTTTTGGCATATGTATTAAGTAAAAAATAAGCCTTCATTTTGTAAAGGAAAAATTAAGCAGTCAAGGCGGTGGAGGAGGGGTTATGGAGGAACAGGAATCCAGTGTAGCTCTGGAGGCGTGTTAATGTTCAGCAGATAAATAAATAATTTGGAACTGTTGTAATTGTGTAACCATGTTGTAAGTAAGATGCTGTAAGATGACTGGACTGAAAGTCACTGGAAGTAATTTGTAGGCAAAAAATAACTATGGCATGTAAAATGAACCATGGGGGAAGATTTTACTAATATTTATTGAAATAAGAATCAATAAACCTTCCACAGTTTAATTCTCTAGAGTGGCCACCCCCTCCCCAGATAAAAACAACAATATGCCAGATAATGAAAAAAAAAAAGTTAAAACAATGAACTCTTGGTATTCATCCAAAGCCGAAATGATCGCGGTAGGGCCCTGGTTCGATATTTCTTTAAAAAAAAACTCTGGTGCGGTTTTTGATCGGCCGCAAAGCTAAGAAATAAGAGGTCTCATGAGCAGTCTTTCAGCTCTTTAATTAATCTTCACCTGCCAATATCATTATCTCCTCCCTAATCAACGACGGTGACTATGAATAATTGTCTTCAATTAGGTTCAGACCCAATGTAGCACGTCGTTGCTCTTCAGCACTTGCCCGCTTACTGCCTCTTTAACCTGAAATTAGGTGTATTTAGACATGTACCTGCTTACACGGCTCTACCACCCTATCCTGCTGAAGCTCTTAATGTCCATGAGGAGAAAACAAGGCTGTCCTCACTGAGAGGAGGGTGCTAATGATGAGAGGTCTGGCTTGTGGGACAACAGGAAGCGGAATTGGCCATCTATGGGACAGGGTAACACCGGGAGTTGGTCCGACTCCAGCGCTGGTTTTCACAAAGTGTGGCTGGTAGCCTATGATGACTCTAGAAGGAGACAGCATGTAGAACGGGAACAGTAATCAGGGCAACTTGGCTAAGCCGCCTCGTCCTCCTAGGAAATTTCATGTCCATTTATATCTAATTGTCTTAATTATGTGTACTCTGGAACAAACCCCTATGCATTTGAGAAGGATACCCAAAGGAACTTGGAATCCTACAAGGCAAGCAGCATTTATTCCTGCGATTTTGAGTTTGCTGAGGACAAGCTGCAGGGTAATTTTTAATCTATTTTCTCCTTAAATTCCAGGGATCATCAAGGCAAAATCAGAATCCTACATCGTGTTCCAATAACATTTCAGTTGGCTGTTTCCACCTAGAAAAAAATAATAAATTACGTATTAAATAACTGAAAAACATAGTGAGGAAACAGACTATAATATGTCAGATATTCAGTGCATTTTTTAATTGAGTTGTGTTTTTGTGCCATGGTCTATGTTAGTATTTCTCAAGCCAGTCCTCGGAGACCCCGAGACGGTCCATGTTTTTGCTCCCTTTCAATTCGCAGGGAGTTGGGAGGAAACAAAAGCATGGATGGTCTGGGCGTCCCGAAGGACTGGTTTGAGAAACACTAGTCTGTGTAATGCATGTTTGTCTTTTGTACCCAGGGTTGCCATAAATGGGGTGGGGGGGGAGTTAGGATGAATCGAAAGGCCCTCACAAAAATGCTTTAAGTAATTGTATTGATCTGGGTTGAGGGCCTAATATAATATGCTTTCATGGGGCCCAAAAATTCTAGCCGCACCCCAGTTTATATTTGTCTTCACCCTGCATTTCCATTAAAGGAAGTGAAAAAATTGAAACCAAGGAACCAAGAAAAATTCTTTGATACGTAAAGCACTTGGCATATGCACAAATACTGTTAATTGCTAATCGTCTTAGTTAAACTTCCTGATGACAAGAAGGCAGGAAGCTGACACTTCAGAGGAGCAAAGCTGTCGTGTCTTTGAGTTGGTGCTTAACCTGAAGCCCGGCTTCGCTGTCAGCTGTGAGAGTCGCTTTAATTAAAACGAATGCTCTTCAGCCATCGACACTGAAGATGCTCCCACAGCTGTCAGAAAACACCTCGATCACCCACCTCCGCTTCCAGGTTCCCCCCCACCAGAAGAGCCTGTCAGTCTTAAGGAGGATGGATGTGAGTTGACTGGAGCTGGGGGGTGATTTCCTGGGGAGCGCTGGGCAACAGGGGGTGGAGTGACCCATCAATCACCGGGCCCTTGGCAAACCTGCTCTTGCAGTTTTTATTTACCTAAACAGCTGGTGAAATCAATGGCACACTTTATGGACGATAATTCCCTGGTAGAGGGGAGCGGAGCCTCTCGTAGCAGACAGGCACCGATTCATCTCAGGCTACCCAGCATGCCTCTCTGCTCTCTCGTTCATTCTCTCTCTCGCTTTCTAGACAGCTTGGATCCAGGCCTTTGAAGTGCTGGCAGAGAAGGAGACCGAAACCCAACTTGTTATGGGAAACTATCACACAGATGCAGTGAAGTTCTGACCCCTTGGACTCCACTAGCAACCCCAGGGAAACGGGCCAAGGGGAAGAACGGGCCACGGGCCGGGAGGAACGCAGTGTGTCTTGGGCAGAACCACCCTCTGCGGCGGCAGCTTCAGCTGGAAACGGCTCATTTCCTCCAGACGTGGATGCCAGGAAGCTACCCGCTCACCTCGGCCTCGCCGCGGCCAAGTGTGCCGAGGGGAATCTCAGCCAAGTCCGCTGGGCCCCAGACCGTCTCCAGCCGGCTCCCACTGCGAAGGGTCATGCGTGATGTTCTTGTCAAATGCCGCTCCATGACGAGGAGCCGTTTGCCGCTTGACACAGAGGAAGGTTTTAATCGACCAACGATTTGAACACATTAAGGCCTCTTGTTCCTCCAAGGCTGAAGGGTCTCACTGATTTATTTAACTTAAAAAAAAAAACACAGACAGCTAAACGTCACAGGTGTCCTGACGGAACGCGACAAGATGTGAGACGTTTGTGGAAAAACATGAGAAGAACACATGCTTAGTTAGTCCACCGGTTAGAGTCCCGCCTGGGGCCGCGTCGGAGGAAGTGTCTGTGAAAAGCGGCCCACATGCAGGGCTGCGGAAGACATGCGGTGTTGACGCATTGATACCCTCCCCCTCCTCCCGGCGGCCCGGAGGCACAGAGTCGCGATTCACATGGGCGGATCGCCACGCGAGTTTGGGAGAGGTCCGTCTATCAATGGCTCAGCCCGAGAGGTCAAGGGGCACAGACCAAAAGCAAACAAACAGCCCAGCTGGTGGCCCATGGGCACTCTGCCCCCCCCCCCCCCCACCCCCAACACACACACACACCAGCACTCGCACGCTGACTGCTCTGGCGATGGTGATGCATCCAGGGAGGTCTGGCCTGTGAAGGGAGGCTCTCCCAGACACTGCTAACACTGCCCGTGGCCTTAGAAGTGCGCTCCAAAACTCAGAGAGAAGTTGACACGTCCTTCACAAAATGAGAAGAAACACAGGGCCCCTCCAAAGACCAGCTGAGTGAACAACCAAAAGATTTCACCAGTACCTGTTATTCCAGAGGTGGTGGTTGAGAATATCGAATGGAGAAGCTGTGTGTTTGATTGTTGCAAATAGTGATGTGTACTGTATTATTAATTTCACACACAATTAGACAGGAATCCTTTGGAGAGGTTACGTCTATTCAGACAAACTACCGATTCAAAAGTTCCTTCCATTGAACTTCTGATGATGCAGTTATTGCCCTCTAGGGGGAGCACTGTATCCCTAGGTGAGCATATAGGCAGTGTGCTAATTCTGGGCTCTGTGAGGGGTGCCAAAGGGGGAGCTGAGAGACATTCATACAGGCATTAAATGAGCCTTTGCATTATTTATTCATAAGGCTCTTAAAAAGATTTCACTTTCTCTTCATTAATCTACCACAATTACCCAGAGGGCCTTGCAAGATTTATTTCCTTATCCAAAATGATTTTCTTTACCTTAAGGTTTCACATGTTTGTACAAGCTGATCATTGAAGCCATCTGGGTGGATTGAGCTCACAATAAAAAGATCAGGGAACCATGCACTTGTAAAGATCAGTAACGACACGATGCTTTTAATGTGACACCAGATTGATAAGGGTTTTATTTGTCAGATTCGGCTAGCACTACTCCACTGCAATCTTTACTTTCAGTGCTGCCTAGTGCAGATTTTACAGCAGATTCTGAAAATCCACCCATCTGGTTATTCAGTACAGAGTTCAGGCAAGCTAATAGTGCATCTCAGAAAGCACAGGGCACCTTGGACAGGATAGCTAGACCTACTCAGCTTCACATTCCAGAGACACCCTCTCAGCTAGCTGAATGTTTTTGGACTAAAATTAAAATGTCTTTGCAAATTAAATTCTTAGCCGTGTGTGTGGCATGTGTTCATATAGGAGTAGGAGATATTTTATAAGGTTTCTTCTGATTGAATAATTAAGTTTAAACTGATCAAAACAATTTTAACCTCATTTAAAATAAGTATTTTTCCTGGTACATGCTAATGAACGTGATTATTTGATAATCCTTTTAATGTGATTGAAGGGTTTGCTGAGATCAGGACCAAGAGTAATTACTGAAGCAAATGAACAAAAACACATATTACAGGGGATTATATATAAATTAATACACACAGAAAAAGTTAGCAATGACAGTTTTTATTACATACAATCCAAGCACTAATCATATTGTCTACAACCACTGTTGAATTGCATATAAAATTCTAGTTAGGTACTTTCGTGTACTAAGGTCATTTAAAGGTCAAGCAGGGTCAGCGCTTCCACCAGTTAGCAGTCAGGAGGGCACGTGTGATATCTGGCCATATAAAACACACACACAAGCACACATACAACCATGATACGTATAACTCTGTGAGGAATTCCCATTAGCCCCCATTTTAATACATTTAATTATTGCTGACCCCACATCAACAAAAATAGATGGAAATGACGACAATAGATGGAACTGGCAACAAATGACGAGTTTCTGCACTTTATATTTTTCTCGTAAGCAAATAACGTTTTCAGGTTTACACAGGACAGCTAAACGAGCCCAGATTTGCGCTCCCACACAAAAGCGCACATAAACAGGTCTGTCTTGGCTGAGCGCTAGGCTTTCCTCGCCCTTCCTGCTGCAGACAGATTGGGGAGGCATCTTGTGTATAATAGTAGTGTGCAGTTGGCTTATTTTGTCAACTGGTGTCTGCTTATTTGGCCTGAAGGCGGTGGGAGGAAAACTCACCAGCTGTTTGTGTAGACTGGAGGTTGGCCAGTGACCCCAGGTCCAGGATTCATACAAACCTCACATATATCACTTTTCTTCTCATATATAAACACAGTCACATACATTCTCATCTTCTATACACCTACATGTATACATGTACACGTATTTGCAGCCACACCTTAATGTGCACCTAATCAGCTGATGAGGATTCTTCAGTTCATAGCCCTCAAAGTCACATTCACCCAGCCACACTATGGATAAATCTAGTCACTGTCATGACAGGAAACATGCACGGAGAATTATGGAGAATCTGTAAATGTGCAGCCAGACAGGAACACTGGGGCATGAGACCGAGACACTGGGCCACCGTTTGATCAGAACGCAGATGGTACAGGTGGCCGTGACAGTGTACAGCACACCCCGTAGCAGTGGATGGAGGAGCAAATCTGCTGGGATGTATTCCCCAGCTATTGGGGACTTTATTGAGTTACTGGTTTGCCATGGCGAAAATGGAATACCCAGTGCAACTGGGAGCATGATGATTCAACACACGACAGTGTCACAGGGGAGAGCGAGTACTCCTGCTCATCTTCAACTGGGCCAGGACAACGGCTAATTGCTATAAAGCTCACAGGTGTTTTTAAGCAACTAAATGTTTAAGCAAATATGGTATTTACCAGCTAATGTCCTGTATGCTGCATTGGACCATAATCTTATCCAGCTTAAGTGTCTGGAATTAATCTGGCAGTTTGGGCAGAGAGTGGAATCGAACTACTTGTTCATTATGTGCCGCCTATAAAAGGTTTCTCTGCTAGACGAGTCTGTCACTTTGAAGCCCAGGGAAAGTATTAACCTGGAAGCCAGTCGCGCCACGCATGCCGCATGGAACGTGCAGATGTCCCGGCCGTTTACGAGCGCGTCCCTAGGAACCGTCCTGCATTTGCCTGCTGCCTCGTCAATTAAATTTCATGTCACTTCACACGCCAAATAAAAAGGGGAAGGAGGCAGGACGGGCCACAGGGGCCACTGTCTCCATCGCCCCTGACAACGGCGATGAGGGTCAGAACGAGAAGAGGTGGGCGGCAGCGCTGTCAGGGCGGTGGCCGCCTGGGCTCGGTCAGTCAGCGCCAGATCACGGCGGCTGTGAAAAAAAGAAAAAAGGGAAAAAAACATATCTCACCGCTTGCAGGGCAGAAACTCAGATGGGAGGGGGGTGTAATCACATTACCCGAGAAACTTTTACTTATGGCTAATGGAATTCGTTTAAAATTGAACCGGTTTGATGTAAACTGATTTGCATTGATCCAGATATGTATAGAGCCAAAGTCAGTCTATCTATTTTGTGAGGGAATTAGAGGTTGTGAGCCTATAGTGCCAGACTGTATAATCCTACGTTAAAGGATCAATATCATCCAAGCTGCTTCTGGACCGTTCCACATATGTCCATCTCATATTTTTCCAGTACATTCCAGAGCGTGTGGGAACTGGACTCCGGTCCCTGGCGTAGCTGCTAGTGAGAAGGCTCATCTAAGGCCTGGTTTCTACCCAGTTCATGCCCGGCCATTAAACCAGGCAAACAGGGCTTGGACATGCGGGTATGTTTAGTCTGAAATCCCAGCATCCGTAATCCTGTGACCGCCCCTCTGGAACGCAAAGCTCGGAGACAGGCATGAGAGGGAGAGAGGCAATCAGTCTGGCTTTACTAGAAAAACTAGGGCCTATTAAGCCACAGATGTTAGCTACCCACTGTCAAATACATGAGCCTTATCCCTGGTCCTCCATCCTGGAGGTCACTGAGCCCCCCATTGGTTTCTGGGTCCAAGGCAGATGCAATGACATTGGTGATAGACAGCAGGAGGTAAAACTGATGACTAAGAAAGCCAAATATGAGATTATCCCTTCCCATGTGCCCCGCCCCCCCCCAGTGCCACTTGGTAAAACGGCCCTAAAAAGATAATAACCTTACAATTGCTTTTATAGGGATTGAGTTATTTGATTAGAGCCCCATGAAAGAATTGTGTCGCTCCTTTTGTGCTCTCAGACTTTGGGAACAAAGCCATTCTTCCAGCCTTCAGCGCTCCGGGAAGAGCCTCGCGTGAGGGAGGTGACGGGGGGGTGGGGGTGCTGGGAGCCTGGGGGGAGACTCCTCGGAAGCAGGAGAGATGGAAGCGGAAAAAAAGCAGGTGTGTCTTGTGGGCCAAGTTGGAAGCACACCTGAGTTTTGAATGAATGAGTTGGAGCTTATGAAATCGTGAGATGTAACTGGGTTATAATGATAGATGTCTCTGGGTTTCCTTCTCGATGAGGCATGCGATAGTTGAAAACTGATAGGTCAGTTTA
>JAODJW010000135.1:27140159-27167332 GCA_026777045.1 Hyperopisus bebe | reverse complement strand
GACACACGTACATGTTTAAGGTTTTAAAATTAAAACAAATCAACGAAATAAAAGTACATATTAAAATGTGCCGTAGTTTTAACGTGGACGTTACATTTCTTTAATACTGACCAACCCTCCTAATTGCACTGTTGTTGTTGTCGTCGTCGTTATTATTATTATTATTATTATTATTATTATTATTATTATTATTATTATTATTATGCAGTGAGCATTCTTGTTTTGCAACCAACTTTATTTAAATACATTCCACACAATATCAATGGACTCTTCCTTGCGCGGCATTGACATTATTTGCACGCACACTTGCACGTGCACGAGTTCGCAGACTGTGGGGTCCAAGAAAATACATTAGTGAAACACGTCGAACTGATATGGCGTCTAGAAGGATTTGTGTCGTTAACGAAGGATGAAATGGTACCGGGGATCTGATGACAAAAATATACGCCTATCAATTTCTCCACGTTTAATGAGTACGGTATTAAATGAAGTATTACCTCTAATTGTGTTTATTATTGCTACTATTACTGCTGCGAGTATTGTTGTTGTCGTTCAGGACCAGTAACTGTAACAGTGATTTTTGTTCTAGGCTATTCCGTTACGCGGAACACGCCGCTGCAGTTACGTTGTCCGGCACCGAACCCTTACAGAACCCACCCTATAACAGTCATAAATAAATAAATAACGTGTCACTGAAGCCGATCACGTCATTGGGCCACAAAATTCAAATCGACAGATAATAATAATAAAAATAATAATAATTATTATCTCGATGCTTATATTAATTATGTGTCATTAACCCCTGTCTGTGGCTCGTCATACTTATTACTATCAACCAGCGGTCAACACCATGGCATATTCTGACGGACTTTGTGCTCAAAATGCGTTTTTTTACCATATAAAATATATTAAAATGTAGTCTACATAGTTTTTGTAAATCATTATTGCTTTTTTTACACAGACGAGTCCTGCCACTATACCACGGGCGGGTTGACGATCCCTGCTCGCAACTGTCATTCGTGCAGCATCAAATGTCTCTCAGATTATTGATTCATAGTAATACTAAGGTATTTTAATAAATTAACAATGTTTAATACACATTATGCGCACGTCCTTGATTTGTGCCTTATTTCACGCCGGGAAAATTGCTGCAATGGCCCGAAAAGATATCATTTTAAGTTGATATTTTGATTGTGCAAACTAACATTGTTCCACTATAATTAACGCAGAGCAAAAAAGAACATAAACGCATGAACAGCTTGGCCATTCTATAATACTAGCATGTACAAATTAGCTTTATCATTTTAAGTTAAACCACTCAAAGTGAGTAATAGTTATTTGTTATCAGTGTTGCGTAAAAGGTCCAATCAGAGTCCCCTTAGGCTTTGCCTAATTGTTGAAATTGGACTGAAAGCTGTTTTTAATAGGCTCTTTGCCTGCTATTTAGTTCACAGGGCGGCATAACGATGACGTCGAGGGCAGCACGCCGATTGGCTACCGCCGATAGCGATCGAGGGAGAACCGAAATTAAGGAGAGCGCAAGTGTCCGGTCATTGCAATGTTAAAGATCCCAACAAACTGGACGCGTTGACGAGGAAACGTTTCGCGCTATGATCTCGCCCAGCCGCATAGGTCAGCTTTAAACGGCTCTGAAAGACTTTACCTTTGTGTCAGCTTTGTTTCGGTTTTTAACAAGGGGAGCTTGAGTTGGCAAACACGCAATTCTCGGCACCCTAGAGCATCTTTGGTGAGAAGCTGCTTGGCAAATACGCAACTTTCTCCGGCGACTGCAGTGAGCTGTCCCGCCATGGAGTACACGTCTGCGACCAAACCTCAGCTTTCCTCCAGGGCCAATGCCTTCTCTATCGCCGCTCTTATGTCAAGTGGGAAAACTAAGGGCAAGGACACGGAGGAAAACACTATCAAACCTCTGGGTGAGTTGACTTCAGACTCCTGCGTTTCTCTTTGTGGACAAAGATAATCACCGAATGAAAATTACAAGTTAAAATGTGTTAGCGGAATCAATTTAAACTTCACCACTTAGACAAAAAAATAAGTATATGTTTAATTTATATGAAGATTTTACACTTTATTTCCTATCTAAGTGGGCATGGTAAATAGCACTGCGGAAGGAGAGGCAGATTTCTTCTTTTGATATACTCGTCGCTTTAAAGCGCACCGTAATTTCATTTCACTTTATTGTCGGAGATTTTAATAAATTCATTTAATGTACCCGCTTATCCTATTAACCCAAAATAAAACAAATTCTAAAATAGTGTTCATGAATAAAAAATAACCGGTTATTCACATATGGGAGGCAAAACAATATCGGCTTTCGAAGCGCACATGTAATTTGTCTATTCGCACGAATCGCTTTTGTCTCTGCCCTAAATTATCCATTGGGTCTCTTTGGGTCGCCCCGGTGAAGCGGGCCGCTCCAGCTGTCATTTGAAACATTCAGCGAGGGCTGTCGGCGCCAAGTTATGAAAACGAATGGGGGTCCTTTTCTAAAACAAGCATGTAATCGTCGTGTTTCTTGGACGTTGTCGTCTGAAATATTGGTGCAGAAAAAAATAAGGTTGCGACCTTGTAGATAGAGGCCTTATGAAAATTACAACACCCGGAGGAATAACAGAAAAACGTGGCAAAGACCTATACAGTGTGAGAACAAAAGTAACAACATTTATTTTTGCCCGTTGCAAACATGCATATTAAGATCAAGAAGTGCGCAATTTGAATTTATATTTGGTTTCAAGCCCAACGATATCATCAACTTGCGGGCCAATCGCACATTTTAACGAAGAAAAATTGGAAGGGAATTAGCAATAATGATTTCGGATATCAACGCAAATATCAACATTAGTGTCATCGGTGTCATGGCCTAAAGTATACGATGAACGTCTTATGACGGCCATGGTCTCAAACAGTTGCCTTGAAGTGAAGCAGTGATTATTGAGAATTAGTTTACAGGGTCTGAGTACGCGGTGCATCTTTGTCCAGCTAAACTTACCGTAATTGACTCGGTTTTCTGGGCTTCAACTGCTGCATTTTCCGTATACTGTAGTCTGTCAATTATGAATCTTAATAAATTTCCGCTGGTCGGTTGTAATGAGAAATCTTGTAATGAGAGATTGTACTCAATTTATCACAAGTAAAATTCAGCAAATGTTAAAAATGAGCTGTACCACAAAAAAAGCAACAATTACCCTACTACTACAAATGGGGCCTAATAATAATATAATCATAATATAATCATAATGATAGTAATCATAACTGTACTAACAATATTAATCAGAAATTAACTAGCAAATTAAAGCAAATTATGTATTTTTAGAAGCATCTATAGAATTTTACCTTTTAGGCTACATAGAAACGGTTCCTTTTTTGTCAGAAAAGTCTATTGTGAAAGGAAGGTGTTAAATGTGGTAACATTCTTTCAGAGCAATTTGTAGAGAAGTCGTCCTGCAGTCAGTCCGTGGGGGACCTGTCCCCCCTGGAGGCGGCCGGAGAGTTCGGCGGCAGCTCGCCCGTGATCTGCACGGAACCGCTCATCCCCACCACGCCGAGCGTCCCCAGTGAGGAGATGGCGAAGATTTCCTGCAGCCTGGAGACCAAGGACCTTTGGGACAAGTTCCACGATCTCGGCACAGAAATGATCATCACTAAATCTGGAAGGTAGGCTATTTTAATACAGGGAGAACGAAATCTTAATTGTGGAGTTGTTTGGTCCTTTTTTTAAAAAAAAAAAAAAAAAAAAAAAAAAAAAAAAACATTAATACAGAATGCTACGTAAAATGTAAGCTTTTCATACCATGCGATTTGTCTCTTTATTAAATCTTTGTCCTTGTGGAACAAATTGTGATTACAAATCTTAGGTCTATTACTTGCATTAAATATTTTCGCAAATTAAAAATATTTTTCTGATTGTTTCGAATGAAATATTTCACCTAGGCGTCCTTGTTTTTGAATTTCGTACAATGCGGTATAGATTTAAAGAAGTAAACTTAATTTGACAGTGTCTAATCCCGTTGTTTAAAATGGCTGTGATATGAGATTTTTTTAAAGCATTGATATTTTAAAATGCATTTTACATATATAACTATTTGTACAGATTATTTAAAAATAATTGTTGTTTTTCTCCTGATAATTTTAACCGCCATCTTATTGTTTATAACTATAGATGTTTAGATTGTGCGTAACTGTAAATGTTTAATCCTGACAGTTTCTGAAGAGTAACTGCATTCTGTTGCAATTATGTTATGATGCACTTGAGGACAAATTTCTATTTTACGCAAACATTGCGGAGGTATCGCCTTTTATATGTTGTAAGTGAAGTGTTATTGCAATAAGATTAAATTGAAAATAGAATGGAATGGAAGTACTAACAATATTAATAAGAAATTAACCAATTGTTTTTTCTTTTTCGAAATGAGTGTTTATGACTTAGTGCTTGAAGTCCGTAATAGGTATAGTAAGTCACCGTTCCTGGTTCTTTGCTTTGCGGTGGTGATCATATTTTCACAGACAGAAAATCTTCCAGATGTTTTCTTCTCACACGGTTTTCCCGTTTTTTTCCCAACAGAAGAATGTTCCCAACCATCAGAGTATCCTTCTCTGGAGTGGAGCCGGACGCCAAATACATAGTGCTGATGGACATTGTACCCGTGGACAATAAGAGATATCGATATGCCTACCACAGGTCGTCGTGGCTCGTGGCGGGGAAAGCGGACCCCCCGCTGCCGGCAAGGTGCGTAGTTTTCAGGACACATTTTTTATTTGATCTGCTTTATTGAATTCCAGCAGTTTACCCTCTTACATTGCTGATAAATGGCGGCGAATGACGTATTTTGGTTCCTGTTTCGTTGACGCAGTTAATTTGGATTCTCGACCCAAATAATGATAATGTTGCGTTTAATGTGAATCCAACGGCTGATAACAACCGACGCTGTTATCGCCAGTTATTAGACTGCGGTCAGTTTATATCTTTGGGTGGAATTTGCAAAATGGGCCACAGATCAGTTGTATACATGCTTCCCCCACATAATGGAAACAAAAATCCAAAACGATGACAAAACGCGCAATTTTGCATATAAACGGCATTTGGTTTTGGGATCGCTGTCTAAGGGGCCTGAGGATAAGGCCTTACTCTTTTAAAAAAACATTTAATATATATTTTTCTAGATTTTAAAAAACAAATATATAGTTGTGGGATCTGTCTGCCATATAGTGGTCCCTAAAGTAAACCAACGAGAGTGTATCGAAAGGAGAGCCCACTACTGTTTCGTAAATTAACAGTAATTTCGTTTCGCATTTGATTTTTTGAGGTGACCAGGCTCATAGGCCTTCCCGAATTAAAGACACACGCAGTTATGTTCACACGTCAATTAGCCCAGTGTTTTCTTCCTTTTTTTAGATTGTACGTGCATCCCGACTCCCCATTCACCGGCGAGCAGCTACTGAAGCAAATGATCTCCTTCGAGAAGGTCAAACTGACCAACAACGAGCTGGACCAGCACGGCCACGTACGTCTTTCATTTCCTTAGCGTTTCATTGCAGGTCCAAAACGGAAGACGAGGAAAAACTGAAGCGCAATGCTGACAGGAAAATGATGCAGTTGAAACACATTCTAAATTTAAATACTTAAAATATTTCTTGGTAATGGTGAGGAGTCAAGAAAATAAAGCTAATTTTGTATTTTACTGTAATATATAATTTTACTGCATACTTTAGAAAATGATAGTCTTTGTTTTTTATTGTTTATATATATATGTTTTTATAATATGAAATATTATAAAAAATTTTATTAATTTTATAATCTGAAATATGTTTATATAATTTCCATTTGCACTTCATGTGGTCATCTGAGTCATTTTTCAATGTTGCTTTTGGAAGTTGAGTATTCTTTTGTCTAATTGCTTTTATTTCTTTGTCTAATAATTACATATAATGTATATGTTTGAAATAAGGTGTATGTGGTCCATTAGCCCATTGTCATTTTCCTTCCTGGGCCGTTACACATTTGGGCCATTTCATACTTCGTATTCTATTTGGGGAGGTCGCTAACGTTTCCAGTCCTTACACACACTGGTAGTTCTTACTGGCTGGATTCAAAATTATATAAGGTCATGTGTTTGGGAGCAGGGAACCTGTCCATACAAACGCGTCTGTAACAAGACTCGTCTGTGTTTGTTGTAAAGTGTTTTGATTGAGAAAAAAAATAAATAAATTGAGCAGGCTGCCTTTTTAAATAGACCTGCCCAGTCCATGATGATAACTGCATTTTGATCCAAACGTCCATCAGAATTTGCGATATTATTGACTTCTTTTTGGGGAGAATAACAGTGACTATTATGTTATGCTTTCACTAGAGCCGTTATAGGCATTATGCTCAAAAGTGACATTGATAAGAGTGTTAAAGGTCTCTTAATCTCCTCCCATCCATTTTCTGTACCTGCTTGTCCTATTCAGGGTCACAGGGGTCTCCTGATTTGGTTCCCATAATTTTAAACATGAAAACATATATTTAGTTCATGAAGCGTAACACTTCTGAATTTGATTCCCATAATTTTAATTAAGAAAACATGTTTTTAGGTCATAAATAGTGACACTTTTTATTTGGAATGATAAGAGAAAATAAAAGTCTTCCTTTATGTTTGACCGACCCTTAGGTTTTGGCTCAGTCGAGCATCTCGGATGGGGGTTTTCCAAATAGCCAGCCAGGACATGGAAGTGAGGTCCAACCAAGCACAGGGAGGGGGTGTCGGAGCATTCTGCTAACCCCTGTCTTCTCTCCACAGATCATTCTCAACTCCATGCACAAGTACCAGCCCAGAGTGCATATCATTAAGAAGAAGGAACACACTGCCTCACTGCTCAACCTGAAATCCGAAGAGTTCCGCACCTTCGTGTTCACGGAGACCGTCTTCACTGCAGTCACTGCCTACCAAAACCAGCTGGTAATTGACACACCAAGCAGATCCCAAATGAGATTTATAGTTATGGGTATTGACTGATAGATGGGTATTTAACAAAGAATTATTCAAAAATATGTCAGAATAATATTAATATATACACATAATTTTTGGTAGTCGGCTTAGTTAGTTTGCCATAGAATTAAAAAAATTGTACAGTTGTGCTGCAAATAGGTGTGAATAACTTGTGCATAACTTCTTGATGACATCGATGACGGTGGGTCTTGAACTGGATGCTCCACTGGCTGTATTGCAGATCACCAAGCTGAAAATCGATAGCAACCCCTTTGCTAAAGGCTTCAGAGACTCCTCCAGGTTGACGGACATTGAAAGGTATCGCCCATAATGCTTTGCTTTGTTCATTTCTGTCCCGCAACAGATGGGACAGACGCTGTCTTGAGAAAGAGCTTCCTGGCAGCACAGGGCTTCTTGAATATTTTGGAAGCGCCTGTTTGCCTGTTATTTGTTTCTAATTGGGATACTAATCAGAGGGACTAGTGTTGAGACTCGTAGACTGTTTGACACTTAACATTTACTATATATATATATATATGTATATAACATAGTGTAAAACTGAGAATTTTATATACTTAGTGTCTATAGAGACAATCCTTTTGCAAATGTTTTTCCCTTCTAAAACATGATTCCACCACCTGCCAACAAGAATCAATGTTACAGTCAAAATATCCAAATTTATAGTGCTTCTCCCATTAACCAAAACGCATAGTCAATATTCTTTTTTCTCATTTTTAAAACACCAAAAAATAAAGCAAACAAACACACCTGCACACCAGTCATCTCGATACCGGTCAGTTTTGGCCCTGTTCTTTAAATTAGCGGCTTTGATTAAACCACACCATCCCTCCTGACACCGAAATCCAAATCCAGCTAAACGAAACCAAACACTAAGTCCTTCTCTTAAGGGGTTACGAATTAGATCTGATCAATTGATCTTTAGAGACCTGCAGAAATCGCATTAGGCTGGAGTCGGTTACTGCACTAAAACATGATGTAATTCAATTGGTCTGAGTAACTGATTGAAAACAGCTTCTATTTGCCATGCAGAGAGGTCCTTCCAGGGATCAGATCGGAGATAAACACACACATATTCATATTGCATGCTGACAGATATTGCACTTTGCTAACCTGATTGCGAAGCTAATGTGAATCTATGTCTTTGATGGTACAGAACCACGAGGCCTAGGAAAATTACAGGCGGGGAGGGAGGGGGCATCTGTGGGGAGACTGTGGGGGCGGAGCTGATGCAGTTACTTCAGGGGAGGTGGGGGCTTGCTGTCATGCACACCACATGTGGGCGGGGTCTATGAACGGATGAGGCCAGACACCTGTGTGGAACATCTAATAATTCTGCTGAGTCTCTGCTGAAACAGAATTAGCTGAAGATGGCAGCTTCATTCATTCATTCAGTTGCAGCCCTTATCTGATAAGCTCTATTAAAATATGCACTTTTATTGAAAGGGTAAAACTGTAAATTTAGCTTCAGATGAATGTGTCTACCAGTTGCAGTGAATGTGCTATATTTGTATTTATACTTATTTTTTCCCAAAGTTATTAGGGGATTAACTCATACAGTTATGGGGACCTTGCATTTTGAGAATAGGCTCTATGATGCATTTTCTGCTATTCAGTTTTATGTGTTTCTGTTTTTTTATTTTATTTGGGAGGGGAAGATGGCTGTTGTGCTACCTGTATATTCACAGAAGATGTGTTTGGCTTTCTGTTGTAGGGAAAGTGTAGAGAGTTTGATCCACAAGCACTCATACGCACGGTCGCCCATCCGGACATACACCGGGGAAGAGGAAGGCCTTGGGGAAGATGGACACGCCACCCACAGTCGGAGTAAGAAACAGCGCCACACTGTGGCGAGTGCAGGCAGTGAAGGGTGTTGGTGACACTGAAGGGACAGACAGTAAATTAGGCCTGAATAAAATGCTATACTTTTCCTATTAATTCTGAATGTTCTTTCCATCAGCTGGGAGCAGTAATCTCACCCAGTCTTTTATTCTCTTCCTCCCCCTCCGTTTTTACCCCCTCCTTCCATCCTGGCTCCCTCTCTCAGGCTCCGCCTTCACAGCCTCAGATAACCTGTCGCTAAGCTCCTGGGTGACCACCACCTCCGGCTTCTCCAGTTTCCAGCACCCACAGTCCCTGTCCGCCATTGGGGGCAACGCTGCCTCGCTGGCCAGCCCGCTGCCCCACCCCATCCAGGGCTCCTTGCCCCCGTACGGACGGCTGGGCGTGCCCCTCGCCCCCTCTGCCCTCAGCAGCATGCCGGGCAGTGGGCCCAGTTTCCCCTCCTTCCACATGCCTCGGTACCATCACTATTTTCAGCAGGGGCCTTATGCCGCCATCCAGGGACTGCGGCATTCCTCCACGGTCATGACACCCTTTGTATGACTCCTGCCACCCCCCACAGAGACCAGATCCAGCCCCTACACCATCCAGTATCCAGCCCCCATCAGCAGGCACCCTCCCTTGCCCTCCTTCTCTATATCCTCCTCAAGTTTCTCCTCAATGTAAATAAGAAACCATGTTAAAGTTCAGTGAACGACCTGGAGCCTCCGGCATAATCGGCCGCTCTGGAGAAGAATCCAGAAGAATGTGGACTTTCTACGGGTTGGAGATCTGTAGAAAATATTTGTACAGAGACCATAACTAGCATACCTCCCCTTCTCCTTGTTTGGTGAGGATGAACTCATAGTCCGTTTGCCAAAGTTTTCTGGACAGAGTTTTTGGGACGAGAACTTGTTGATCATCTCTCAGACTGGGGTTGGTGTTTGCTCTGCTTGGCTTACCTCTGTCATGCATGGAGAAGAGCTACTGGCTAGGAAATGATGACACAAGGAGTATGTCACATGACGTGACTAAGACACACCCACAACGGACATTGGCACACGTGGCACAGTGACTTCAGAGGGACAATCTGCATGGTTTGTGGCCAGACTCCACGGAGCCAGGAACGAGCTTACACAAACACGAAACACATATTCTGCAAGGCAGGCAGAGTCCTGCTTAAGGTGTTATGGAAAAATCCTGGGGATGAGAATCAGTATATGTATGTGACAGACCGACTATCAGAACAAGGCAATACAGTTCAGTGCTCTGACTTTGTGGTTTGGCCTCGACTTTCACCAGAAATTAAATACTTTTCTAGCTTTTGTTCAGCTCGTTATGTATAGCATGATTTCCATGTCCTGATGTCTTTCAAACAAGCTTAGGACCAAACCACTAACGGGAAGAGTAAGACTTGTTTCCTCCTTTTAAATGTACTTGGAGCTTCTGTCTGCTTTGGGTGAAACATTCTGCGTTGTGATTGCAGCCTCCACCGTCACTGCTAGCGGCTCCAATGACAGCGGAGTCCTGAACATCAGCCCACCCCCACCTTCACACCAGACCAATCACAGTGAAGTCAGATTAAAGGGCAGCAGAGATGCAGTCGAGACATCCCCCCTCAAATTAGGGAAATGGATGTATCAGTCAGATGTTCTCCATTTGTCACTCTCCATTGTCTGTGTTTAAGTAAATACAAGAATATACTGGTAATTTCCCCTTAGGATTTTTTCCTGTTGGAAATATATCAATTTTTACCTACCTGTATCCTGGACTGTATGTATTTTACAGGTAAACCCAGGGTTTGGTGTGTACTTGGCCATGTTTTGGATGCAGACATCTGGGAAGTGTAGTTTATTTATGGGTGCATACTTGTTTGAGTAACAAAATTGGGGCATCTAGATGGCTCTGCCGTACTGTTGCCTCACAGCTCCAGGGTTAGGGGTTTGAATTTCACCCTCGCTGTGTGTGTGTGTGTGTGTGTGTGTATGTCCTCCACATGTCATGTGGGTTTCCTCACATAGTCCATAGACCTGCAATTAGGCAAATTGGTGACTCTACATTAACTGTAGTGTGTGCATGAATGTGCCCTGTCATGGACTGGCATCCCATGCAGGATGTACCCCAGCCTCATGTCCCCCATGCTGCCTGGGATGGGTTCAAGTTCCCCTGCAACCCAGTTTAGGATAAGCAGTTGGTAGATGAATAGATGACTATATTATACAAAAGACCACTGCCTTAAACAGTGACTTACAGCATAACACTGAGGAAGGAAATGCAAGAAATGACTGATTTATATATTTTAAAAAAGCTAGTTACTATCCTCCTTGTTTCAGATAATGAAATGGCCAGTGACCAACTCTGAGTGGATTTCACATAATACGGCAGCTCTGTAAGGAGAAGAGGACCTGTATGTTTTTCAGAACAGTAAATTTGTATAAATGCCGAAGCTGCCCACCCAGCCCTACACAATCCGCTAATTTGCTCATAGTTTACAATTGCTGTAGCTAGTGTGTGGACAGACCCCCCGGAACAGGTTCACACCTGTAAAGAACGAGCAACCCTGTCCTCTTCAATTTGTGTAGTGACTCATCGCTGAGTAAGTCCTGTCTCACTGAGTCTAATCTGTCAGAATTCAATAACCAATTCACAGTGAATCCTAAAGGGCGTAATGGACTAATAAGCAAACAAAACGGATTGTGTACATATGGGGAAGGGGCGACAGGCAAGACAGACAAAAATCCCCACTGTACTTTCAGCAGACAGTATTCTACAGATCTACCAGCATTGCTGTAATGGGTCAACTATGATCCTGCACAAAAGCCAATGTGTTTTGCCTCTTGTTATATCCATTACAAAGAAGGGAAAATAATGTGTTACTTTGCACAACATCTGCCAGCGAACTGACACAAAATGATTCTTTAATTGATTATGACATCAACATTTAAGCAATTTAACCAAAACAAATAAAATACCCTCAACATAAACATTATCTCAGTGCCTAAAAGAATAGGTGATTGCATTTCAGTCAGACGTTTTTATTGAATACATCCTAAGAATTGTGGGAACGTAGATTGCGCGTTTGGTGAGGGAAAAGAATATGTGCGCACAGTTGTACCAAGAAACATATTTTCATTTTGGTCAGTTTTTTGCCATATAATGTACCCTAAAGAAGAACGTTGTTTGGGTTTTTTGTTGTTCATTTTTAAAAGTGCAATATATTTATTTGTTCTCTCGAAATACGAAGCATTATGTAATATTGTACGCATTTAAGATCAGATATTATTTGTAAGCGATGACAAAAAATATATCGATCCCATAAAAATTTGTGTGAGTGTTTTAATGACAAAAGCCATAATGTCTAAAAATACAGTGAATCATATTTTTATTGAATAAATACCAACGGCAACAGAAACCAGTTAGCCATTAAGATTCCAGGTTATACCTTTCCACGTGACAGCTCTGAATAACTCAGCAGACAGGTATTTGCATACCCCAGATCAAGTCTACTTATTACACTAAATAACATATAATAATATAATACACAGCTGAACAGGTTACCACAGAGTTATATATTATCGAGTTTTCTTGGCCTCTTACAGAGGGCCCAACTTAATCATTTAAATGCAAGGGCCTATTTAAAGGGGGGATGAACAAACTCAAATATATTTAATTTAAGTCAGGGAGTACACATGTCCTGAGTTGCTGTACCGCCAGCTAGTATTTTGTATGTGTGCTTGTGCTATTCACATGCACAAAACTTATTTCCCAGAAGGGGCATTTAGAATTAGACTAAACACACAGGAGAGAAATCACAGTCCATCTCCATGTCAATGCTGAAGGGGTCTGGTCTAGATAGCTGTGAATTCTGAGGCCTAAAGACAGACGATTTCGATGCTGTGGCTGAGATGAGACACCTGAACCAGTCCCACTGGGGACATGCATGTTGTCCGAGCTTTTGAACAGTCAGGAAGCTCCAGCTGTGGTGTAATAACCAGCCAAGCCCATTCACTCCTAACACACTTTACCGATTGCTGTAACAGATTCCAGTTCCGTGTGAAGGGTGTTTAAAATTACAGCTCTAAATCACTAGGCATGAGCATAAGAAATCAAGTCAGTTCTGGGCTATTATGTAGAACTTAATATTTCAATCAACTTCTTATCTTACTTTTAGCAAGAAACACAGTGAAATTCCACAGAACACAGGCATCTCTAGTCATCAGAAGCTGACCCTGCTGAATTAAATTTTGTAAACAAAAGAACAACTCGAGTATTGAAAATTAATGGTCTTACTTCTACCTTGGCAGGCTCAATTAATAAATAACCACCACATTATCTAAAAATGTGACACAGAACTTCACTTAGGTTATTAAATGTTTTTTTTTTTTTTTTTTTTATTAAATGTGAATTATATCTTTTAAATTGCAATTCACCTCAGTTTCAGTTGCTATATATCATTGGGGCCATTCAAAAACACCATTAAGTTATTCAAGATATAATAGGGTGGAATGTAGCTATTTTATTGTTTGTTTGTCATCTAACCAGTGAGGCATGAATAACTTAAAACCTGAATCCATGACATTTGGTCCTATGGTTACGTGTTTAACATTTTGATCGATTGTTGATATTGAGTTACAGTGGTCAGTGGTGGATTGCGATTAAAAATTGGCCTTGGGCTTTGGGGTCCCCCAACGTAAATTTTTCTAAGTGGGGGGCACAATTAATTTCCTGGCCCACATACCCCTCATCCAACCCAGAAAATGACCAGCCCAGCCCTAGTACTGATCACATTTTAGCTTAAGTTGCTGCAGTAAACACAACAAGTGCAGGGGTAATTTGAGTCAAG
Organism: Hyperopisus bebe; assembly: GCA_026777045.1. Classification (NCBI taxonomy): domain Eukaryota; kingdom Metazoa; phylum Chordata; class Actinopteri; order Osteoglossiformes; family Mormyridae; genus Hyperopisus; species Hyperopisus bebe. The sequence continues at coordinate 27,153,664 of JAODJW010000135.1, read as the reverse complement.
GCTAAGGTAACGATATCCATGGGCAGCATTTTCAGAGGTTTTCTCTGTTAAGTTGTTTCAGCAGATGCCGGAAAAGGCTTGCTGCCGATAAAAAAGAACAGTTGTGTCCTTTGACAATATATAAATAAAGAAATATCCTCGTGATTTTGATCATGTTATAAAAGGATGAACAGGCTGTACAGTGCCAGTGATTAATGGCCAAAGAAACTGAAATGACAGACCAGCGGAATCACTATAGTGTGAAACCACCAGGTCATTTACACAGCGTGTATTCAAACCGTTTTAACTCTTATAACACCATGGCACTGCGTTATAATGTTAAATGTATTAATCGCGGCATTTCTGCAAATTTTGTGCCATTCAGTGTGCAGAGTGAGCAGATGATTGATAGGACAATTTTCAGGGCAGCAGGCCTACAGGTCGTATGGTACAGTTGGCCCTCCACATCCGGCCATCCACATCCGGCCCTCCACATCCGGCCATCCACATCTGGCCCTCCACATCCGGCCCTCCACATCCGGCTCTCCACATCCGGCCATCCACATCCACAGATTCAACTAACTATGGGCTGAAAATAGTCAGAAAAAAAAAGTTCCAAAAATGTGATGAGTGTTAACACAGTGCATGAGTGTGTATCTGTGTGTGTGAAAGAGCGACCGATGAATGCATATTTTGAGAGAAATAGAGAATGAATTTATATTCGCTCCATTTAAAATTATATTTTTTGTAAGTATTATGATATTTGATTCAGTACTGAACATATGCAGGCTTTTGTCATATCATTATTCCCTAAACAATATAGCATAAGAACTATTTACATAGCATTGACATTGTATTAGGTATTATAAGTAATACAGAGGTGATTTAAAATATAGGGGAGGATATACAGTATGGAGGTTATATGCAGATACTAGAGTATCCTCGAGTTTTAGTATCCACGGGGGGGTCCTGCTAACAATTCCCCAAGGAAAGGAAAGGCCGACTGAATGTGGAAGTGATACAGTGATAAAAAATAAATTTAAATGTGTATCTTGATTTCCTTTAGATCAGTTTATCAGAGCCCTGTGATGGACTGCCATTTCAGCCAAGATGTCCCCCTGCCCTGTATGTCTCTGCTTTGTGGGGTGGGACCCATGCTCTGTGCGACCCTGTGTTGGATAATGATTGGCAACACTGATGGATGCATCATTGCAGATTGTGTGCCACAGTTTGGAGCTAGGAAATTTGGGACCGTTTCCCATCTAATCATCTGATAATTCCAAGAAAATCTGTATGGGGAACCAGAAGGTTACAAGTTCAAGCTCCAGATGTAACATATTTAATTGTTTCTTACCTTTCCGGCAGTATTTTCATGAAACTGGAAGATACCTACAGTCCATGCTTGTCTGTCAAAGGGAAATCAGCAAAAATCCCGCAAATCGAACCATTAATAAAATCGAGTGTCTGATAAAATCCTCTCCTCCAACCTTGACCACCAATGTTATCTTAATCTACTCAGTTACTTAGAGGGCCCTTAACAAAATAAAAGTCTAATACTGTCACTGCCATGAATAATTAATTGGACTTAATCGATGTACTAAATAAAATCCATTTTCATTTGATTAGAGGTTTCCTCAGGATGCAGAACGTCTCCTGTATTTACGACTTACCTTACTATCTGCCTGTCTCCATCAGACGTGCGGCTGGGGGGGGGGACGGCTCTCTCTGATTCTCGAAGATTTAACCTTCTTTCCAAAAGCCAGTGACAGGGGTTGTCTTCGTGACATCTATCAATTTGACTTCAGCTGCTGCTTCTTCTGCCTTTCATGTAACTGATTTAGTGAGCTTTTAGCAAGCCTGGTGATGGATCCCAGGGAAGAGAATAACCACAGAGTGCAACGCAAGAGATCAGATTTTGGAATTTCAGCCGTTGTCCAGAGTAGCGGCTGGTGTTAATGCTTTGGAAGGGTGACCATATGGTTTCTGGTGTTAGTCCCAGGAGATGTTTTGCTGTCTTGCTCCCAAACCAGATACTTAATCTCAACGTTTCAAGTAATATGTCCAGCTGTATAAACAGCTATAATTGCAGTTTTTGTTAAGTAATTAAATGTAGCTAGTGTAGTGGTTAAGGATCTGAATATAAGTAATGAGTTCTTATGTTATAACCCTACTGTAATATATATGAAAAGCACTTAATCTGTAGTGGTGAAAAATATATAGTTATTTAAAGCACTTTAGCTCTTTTGCATCAATTTAGCAGCCCAGTACTTTGAAACATTAGCCTGTCCTAAGGTAGGTAACTGTAAAATCACAGAATCTGGTTTATTTCCTACGAGGAAACTTGCGTTGCCCTATAATAATCAGGCCTACGTAAAGTATCACGCTGTAAGAAACGGTATGGGGTATTTCGATAATTTAATAAATGCGTCAAATAATTAACGAAATAATTGAAATATTGGGCATAACAGCCAAGGTGTAAAGCTCTTTACTTGACGCAGCTACTTGATGCGTACACGCCCCCCCCCCCCCAGCCTACGGGATGGCGGACCACCCTGTAGCGAAACCCTCCTTCCCCTTCACTCACTTTCCCCGTAGCACAAAAATAAAACCTCCATCATGATACACGGAATTCACGAAAGCAGAGAAACACTGGCGCCACGCTCCGAAGATGCATCAAAGCTACATTTGCAGACAGCACAGCCAATAAAATCTTAATGTAGGGTTCTAGCAAAAACCATGAAGTCTTGCCTCTTTGGACATCCGTCCGAGTTTCCATGGCATTCCCACGTTGGCTTGGATAAAGGACACCGCGTGAAGTTAGGGTGTGTGTATGTGCGAGCATACTTCAACTGTGCATTAGGTGAAAATTATAGCATATAGTTTAATTCATGCGGGTCAGTTACGTCCCGATAACTTGGGCTTAATAAAAAAAGGGCAGAACTAATGAACTGCAATATACCATATTATAGTCCTTTGACTGAGAAATCAGGGAATTCAAAACATTAAGTGTATTCATTATTGTTCCCCTTTGAATAACAACGTTCAACGCTCAGGCAAGAAGCATTGTGACCTCATAGTATTTCACTAAGCCATTTTTAAAATATAAATTTTATTTAAATTAAGAAATATTTTTAAAATGCACATTTTGATGTTTCACTTTTACATCGATCAGTATTGATTCAAACCGAAACGGTAGGTTTCAGGAACATTTGGAAACGGATAAGTCTAAGATGGAAAATTAACAAACAGCGCCATCTCTCGGGAAAAATAATAGTTGAACGTAAGATCACCCCAAACTCTAAGGCTATGTTCACACTGCAGGACAAATGTGGCCCAAATCCGACTTTTTTGTTCATATGTGACTCATATCGCATTTTTTCATGACAATGTGAACAGCATAAGTCACATGCAATCCGATTTTTTCAATTCTGAACTGGTCCACTTCAGTATGTGGTCATAAATCTGATACAGGTCAGATTTTTTGCGATGCGACTGAACAGTGAAACTGGAATTCACGCGACTTTTACATCACTCTCGATTGACGTTCGTTACAATTCTGCGCAGGCGGAAGTCACCATATGTCTCCATCAGAGTGCCAAACATAGAGGAGAGCACAGAAGTTGGCCAGTGGAGGGACAGTGAGGTGCTGGATTTAATAAGTACTTGGGGAGATAAATCTGTTCAGGCAAAACTGGAACCAGTTTTCGAATCAATAAAGTGACGTCTTTGTTTTTGCGTATGCACGTCATTGCGTCTTTGTTGTTTTGTGCGCACAAGGGCCAGTTCAGTATAGTGAACCGTTCACATTGAAATCTGATATTGCCCAGATTAAAAAGAGTAATGTGAACAGGCAAATGAAAATTTCAATCTGAGCAGGAAATCAGAATTGAGCATTAAGGCCTGCAGTGTGAACGTAGCCTAAGACGGTTCCGTGATTCCAGTCCTGGAGGAACAAAATCCAACACCACTTGCAGATTTCTCTGCTCAAACACATATTAATCAGTGAATTGGCAGGTGTGTCTGAGCAGGGAAATCTGCATACTGTGCTGCAAACTGGACCTCCAACACCAGAATCAGAGTGCTAAGAGACAGCAGATCGATCCACACGTCAGGGGCATTTTTAGGAGTAGGTTGGCAGAAAAGTACATGTGGATTTGAGGAAAATGTAAAGCAAAGCAGCGGAGGCAGCAGAAGCAGGTGTGCACTAGCTGTCACATCAGCCAGGAAGGCACCTGCACAGAAAATAACACATTCACCACATACGAGATTCTATTCTGGCTCATGGTTTATTACCAAGAGAACTGATTCAAAGAGCCCGACATAAAACAGACATGTAGCAAATATGTGGTTTACCACGTAGTACATTAGAAGAATGACTTGGTCATACTGATATATTCAAAAGACAGCAAGGTCCACACATATATGCCAACACGGATGAAGTCCAAAATAGAGACCACAGGCAACCAAGATACACCCACAGACTGATCACTTGTCAAGTAAAAGGACCCAGTTATGAATACAGGAGCTCAGCAGTCTTGGTCCAAGTTCTTGGGAATCTAGTCTTCATGAGATATTCAACTGCTGGAACTATCGCTGTGATGTGTTTCATACTAGGACTATGCAGCTCTGTTTGATACGTTAACAGCATAAACATCAAGAAAAGGCCAAATCAGTGCCATACTAATCTCCATTAAATGCCTAACTGTTTGACCAGATTGAAAATCTGTACGTGTCAAGGGCAGCTAAGAACATAGGATGAGTGTTGACCTTTATTCAGCTACCAACACACAGGGTGACACCACACTACACGTATCTATGGATAATGAAGATAATGAACATTAACACGAGTGACTGGTCCGGCCCTTAGAGCTTCCGCAGAACATCTTTGGCCATCTTCTTGCTGTACTTGTTGACCTTGTGGTGACCCGGCATCCAGCCCAGGAGAAAGCGGTGGAAGTCCGTCCAGGCAAAGGCAAACATCTCACGCCACTCAGCCTCCAGTCCCGCAACATCCACCCCCTCCCCCAGGACGGCCCTCAGCTCAATAAAATAATAATCCAACAATGGGGGCACCTGTTGCTCACACTCCCTCTCATTAAAGCAGCTGCCAAGGAAGTAGGCCACGTCCTTCATCCCACACCCCCCGCCGACATACTGGAAGTCCACTGCCGCCACACCTGTCCCGTCTCCAGAGAAACAGAAGTTAGCCAGCTTAGCATCACCGTGGACGATCGTCTTGAACTGGCACTCGGCTAGGACTTTGTCGATCTTCCCTGCGGCAGCCTTCAGCTCTTCATCAGCCATGGCTTCCAGCTCATCTGGACGGGTTTCCAGGTGCCAGTAGGTACCAGTGGGCCACAGTCCCTTTGGGTCCATGCCTAGAAAGCGAGCGTGGAAGTGAGCAAGCCAGTGCAGGCACAACCTTGCTTCAGCGTTGGTGACCCTAGACCGCCTTTGGTCAAATCCAGCCACGTCCAAGTCTTCTAGGACAATCAGGAGCTCATCTCCATATGAACGGGCCGCAAAGCAGGCAGGTATCCGGCAATCTTCTCCAGTGGAGTACTGGCGGTACCAGTGAGTCTCCACTTGGTAGGACTTCACCTTGCGTAGATGAGACAGTTCGGTGTCCCAGCCGCCAGGGGGAGCCGAGTCCTGGGGAAACACTACGTGCTTCACGACAACGGAGGGCCGGTCGGCACCTTGCAAGTGAACCCTGACAATCTGCCCGTAGCCGCTCCATAGCGTCTGGATTTTCCTGCCGACACGTAACGCCTCCGCCCCCGTAGCTTGCAAAATTAGGTCCTGATATTCTGGTTTCATTTTGTGATCATGCGTGTTCAGTCCATGCAAACTGCTCACATTTAATACTAATCTGCAAATAAAATTTCATTGATTTTCTAAGCAGAATTATAAATTATAAGATCAAAATGGCGACCCCAAATAATGATATGACTCAAATTTATCACAGTAACATTTAAAAGAGTATTAGTATGACAGAAGTCCTTCTTAACCTACGATGACCGTAGCTACTTGCCGGTTAAATACTAACGCTGACCATTTTAATCTCTTTCATCCGAGTCTCTTTTCAGGTGTTGACTTGAGAAAAACGGTTCATTCGGCCGCACTTCTATCTTAATTACAGTTGAAATTCTGCAATTTATTTGCAAATTTCTTGCGTATTATTGAGTGCTCCAAAGACCTGCCATGACGAACTACTTCTAAGGGAACAACAATTTGAAACACACTTCCTGTTAGCGTGCACGGCATCCTGGGAAATGTTGTTTTTATTTACGTACTTTGTAATTGAACTGTCTGTGCATTAAGTGAATTAATGGTAATTTACTTAATACGCATGTGTTATTAGTAACATAACTTAACTGGCCACTTATGCGTTTTACAAAATTAAACTTTAACTTGTTTCAGTGCATTACGAGATATTAAGAACAATAATGTTGAAAAACATAGTATTATTGACGGAACTGGCCTCGGATTATTTTTGTCCAAGTTTTATTTGCATCTAAAACTCTGAGTCCAATTTTAAGAATTTAAATTATGTGTTAAATAGGTCTAATAAGTGCACAACTGTCATGATATATAAAGACTCCGTCAGTCAACCAGATTTTCTTTTACTTTTATTTATTTATATACATGTAAGTTATTTTACATTGATTTGAAGCAGTCATTGCGTAATTAAAAAAAGAAGAAACAGGTTTGTGGTATTAATTGTGGTTTAATTTTGAATTCGATGTGAATTTGGGAAAACTTGAAAAGCATACCATCTTGTGGTAAAAACTAAGAACTGCTGCTTTGTGAGTGGAACTGGGTCCAGAGGTGCATTAAAGGGGGGGTGTAGAAATTTTGGAACATGATTGGATTGGTCTGGGTTTGGGACCTGGATTCTCGGATATGCTTTCATGGTGACACTATGAGTGTAGTAATGATAAAAAACACCACATACTTAGGTTTGTAATCTTGATGACTGTTAAAAGGTGCTTATGCCATATATCACTATGGGCTCAGAATGCAAATTAAATCAGTTTCAAACACCATATTTAGGAAAAAATAATAGAAAGATATTTCAGTCACTGTGGCCAATATTTCAGGTACACATGTTTACTAAAGCAAACAGCCTGCTCTTCCAGAGAACAAATCACATGGCTGCAACTGAATACTGGATACATATAGTCATTAGGTTCACTTTCTGTTTGACTCCATATGAGAATGATGATCTAAGTGGTTCTAAATATCGTCACATTGTGGGTTCCAGACGTGGTGGTTTTCGCATCTCAGAAATAGCCACCCACCTTGGGTTTTCAATAAGGTAGCCTCTGACTGCAAAGCTTTGACATGCCACATCTGGACCAGTGTCTGGAAACCATGAACAGATCCATCAAGTGGGATGCCACCATCCACTGGCATTTCAGCCCCTATTCCAGTTCAGGTGTCTTTACCTCCCATAAGAGGGGCTTTGCTTTTGTTCTGTTTGTAGCTGGCTTTTCTCTGATTATGGTTTTTTTTTGTGACCTTCTCTCCATCTCTGCTCCTCAGAAGTACCCATGAGCTTGGCCTGATTTCCCTGCCTGCTCCAAAGCTGCCCTGCTCAGCATCACTCCAGCTGCTCTGACACAGATTCCACTCCCATCTTCCTCACGGTAGATTAGTGCCCTCTCTGCCACCAGCACTGAGGTGATCAGCGTCTTCATCTCAATAGTCATTTTCACCTGGATTGCAGCCTAAGTCTCCTCCCACCACCACAGCTGTGTTGAAGCTCTTTGCCTAAAGCCCCCCACTGTCTCCTGTTAAATCCCTGTAGATCTATTGCAGTGGCAGTTGTGGGTTCACTGAACATCTCTCGTGAGAATCTAGTTGTGTTGCCTGCTTGGTGTTGGCCCTGAGGGAATGCAGTCTTGCAGCCTGCTGGTAGGCTGCATTGGTGGTGCTGCATCTGACACATTAAGTAAGTAAGTAAATTAATTGTATTGTCATTCACACCATACAACAATGGATGCATAGCTAAACGAAATTGCGTATCTCCAGGTTTAACGTGCAAACATAAATGGGCAAGTGCACATAGGCAACATACGGATATTACAAACACAATTTCACTTTTTACACAGAAGTAAGTAGGACTGTGTAAAACAGCATAAGGCAGCACAAAACAGACACTAAATATACAAAACAATATAAATATACAGAAATGTAAAACCAGTCAGTGGTGAATATGATGAAAAATATTGCACGTTTCACTGTGATTATATTATTGCACTATATAGATACAATATTCACAGTGATTGTGTTATTGCACTATATAAATAAAATGTAAACTTAATACCTATTGTGGTAAGAGAGTTAGGGTTTCACATGAACGGGTTATAGGTTTGCATGTGTGTGTTGATAGCCCATGTATGTGTTAGTGTTCAGACATTTTGTCATGTGTGTGATCCGATAGTCCCTGTATGTGACATGTACAGAAGTTCAGTTGTTTGACAGAGATTACGTAGTATTCTAATGGCCTGGGGGAAGAAGCTCTTGTTAAATCTGGTCTGGTAATGTTTACTAGAGGGCAGAAGTTCAAACAGCTCATGTGGCGGGTGTGTGGGATCTTTTATGATCTTAATGGATCTGTTTTGGCAACGTGAGTAGTGTAGTTCTTGAATAGATGGGAGAGAGATCCCAATGATTTTCTCCGCCGTCCTCACCACTCTCTGCAGAGTCTTCTGTTCAGTGGTAGTGCAGCTACTGTACCAGACTGAGATGCTGGTCAGTAAGTTCTCTAAAGTGCCTCTGTAGAATGTTGTGAGGACAGGAGAGGGAAGGTTTGCTCTTTTCAGCCTTCGGAGAAAATGAAGTCGCTGTTATGCCCTCCTCACAAGAGAAGTGGTATTTGTGGTCCATGTCAGGTCGTCTGTGATGTGCACTCGCAGAAACTTGGTGCTTCTCACTAACTCCACACTGTTACCATGGATTGTAAGTGGCCGGTGTGGCATCTGCTTTCTTCTGAAGTCAAGTAGTGATCTCTTTTGTTTTGTTGACATTCAGTGCCAGGTTGTTTTTTCTACACCAGGTAATGAGTTGCTTAACTTCCTCTCTATATACGGAGTCATTGTCATTACTGATGAGTCCTACTACTGTTATGTCGTCTGTAGTCGTGGGTCAACAAGGTGAATAGTAGGGGACTTAAAACACAGCCTTGGGGAACTCCTGTGTTCATGATGGTGGTCTCAGAGATGTTTTTTCTAAGACATAGCGTTTGGGGTCTATCTGTGAGGAAGTCTAGTAACCAGTTACACATAGGGGTGTTGTAGTAACTGAGCATATCCAAGTCTCGTCGTCCAGCTGATGTAATACGTCGCATACTGCAGAAATGGATGGGGGGTAAGGGGGTGGGCGATCTGTTCCAATATGAGAAGAAATCATTTGCTTTGGACAAAGGCATCTGCCAAATGTGTAAATGTAATTTTAATCGTCAATATAAATGTGAGTTTCTCCATTTATTATATGTTTATTAAGTATAGGGTGCAGCCCTGCACTGATGGATTATCTTTCAAGCAATGCTGACGCTTCTCTTCCTGAAAATCCTGCTGGTCAGAATGCATAATTATCCAAAGGGATTGTCCAAAATGTGGGCATTTTAACCGGCTGTCTTTCCACAATGCCATGAGGAACCGCCAGCCCATAGCAGGCAGTCTGGATGGCATCACATTCACATGTTGTGGAGTGTTTGCATTAATCAGCTAGCTGATATATTCATCTCTTTCATGCAACATGTCAAGGGTTGAGACAATTTCCTCACGGTTGCAAAGTCTGCTGATGTCGCTTTTCCACAATGAGGGGTATCTTCCTTTGCCCAAGGAAATTTTGACACGGTTTACAATAAATTTCTTAACAAGAGTAGAGCAGACAATGACAAAAACTGTTTCAACCCTTAGATGAGCAGGCAGATCTGACTTTTTTTCTCTTGTAAAATTGGTTATTTCATGTCTGGAGTAGTATGTTTGGACCATTGACCGATGTGTATTCCTGATTTTGATTCTGTTGACAAGGTAAAACTAGTGAGAACTGGATTTATAACATTTAGTAAAATTAGTCAGTTTAATTAAATTAAAGAGCCTCAGGACTGTATCTTTAAGTGTGATTCGGAGTGGAAAATGTGGCCCTTACACAAGGGTGGTATACCACTTTGGAGATGTCAAGCTGAATTGAACAAAACTAGGTTAGGTATCTTCTGTATGATGGAAACTGGTGGCTGGTGAGCAACAAGGCAACAAAAGAAACACTGATTGGCAGAGCAAAAGGATCAGTAAAAACAGACATGTGGGCTTAGTAACCACAAGTGTGATGTCATGGTTTCTCTTTCAGCCTTTGCCTGAAATCTCTGCCATCTCTGCCCTTAATTTACACAAACATGGGTGTGCACAAACATTATATCTCTAAAATGACTTTACTTTAACTGCAAGTAATGCTGCAAAGATGCATATATCAGGTCCAGAGAGCGTTTAAAAATCCCGTACTGTTATTTATCTTATTCCAAAAATAATTTTGCAGATACGGAAACACATCCATGAAAGGCATTACCTAAACTGTAGCTGTTCATTATAAGCAACATTAATGTTTTCAATACACAGTTGTATCTTGCTGGCATTAAGCTGACAGATGTATCCATGATAAGACATGCTACTCATTTTCTGTGGAAAACCTTACCATCGATTAACCACGCAGAATCAGCACTCCTGATAGAATGGAGTAGGCTGTGTGTTTGCGGGGGGGGGGGCAGTTATTAACAGTGCTGCTGAAATGTTTAATTAGTGTTAATCTACAGTAGTATTCTGGGTTGTAGATCATAGGTCATATTGTTGAGATAATCATGTTAACAAAGCAATGTACAAGGCCATTGGTTGATGATGCTGATTTTTCTTTCCATCTTCTGGGGAAGTGTCTGTAAAGCAACCGCATACGCCACGTCATTACACACAGCGCTGCGTTTTGACCGATTACGATATATTTTCCGTGCATTTATTACGATCTTGAATCGGAGTTCCCACATTTCATCGAAGGAAATTATATTTCACCATGCATGAAAAGACTAAAACACTAACCGGGGACAAATGAATGAATTATTGTTATTTCTGATCATGCGAAGAAGAACAAAGGAACTTGTAGAAATTTTATTGCTTTTTGGAAAAATAAGCTCATTTCATGAGCAGTGGTGCAACTTGGAAGAGACTGTGTCTTCAATCAAATGTATTTAACTGTTACTTCTGTATTTCACTTACTGAAGCCATTTGTTAAATATTCATGGCTGCATTTAAAATTGTAATAATGCAATGCAGTGTCATGGTTGCCTGAAGAGAATGAGAAATTCAAGTATTACAATTGTTCATCATTGAAAGTGAAAATCAGAATATTTGTGAGTTTATTGTTTAAAGATGTTCTTTCCTTTTCATAGTATACTATCTGCATTGTTTGGATACTATCTACATTGTTCGGATTCAGATGAAATTAATTTGGGAATGCAAGGGTGTTGACTTAATACTTTATAAAATTATTGTTTGATTATTTATCAGTTCATAAAAATGATTATCTAGTAGTAAGATATTAATCTCCGTTGGAGAATAAGGAGGAGGGACAACTTTCTGTAAATGATAAATGTGCAATAAAATGTTTCTAATTGCTATAATATGTATCACATTACCAGTAAATTATTTAATTGTAGGTGCTGAAAATCTAATAACAGAGAGTAGCTTTTAATTACAGTAAATTCTTGAACTCATGTACTGACTGTCACCATTATTCATAATGCCAACTTCATCTTAATAATACAAGATTCAGTTCAAACTGTTGAAGAATGCAGCTCTGGAAAAAATTAAGAGACCACTCTATATTTTTAAACAAATCTACATTTTTAATTCCTAGTTTGATGCTGGTTCTGCTGGCAGAAGGTTACACTGAGCACTAGGATGCTTCTAGGTTCAGAATTTCTAAGACAGCAGTACACAAGAACAACGTAAAACAGGAGACACTGGGAAATGACCAGAAACCAGTCAGGTAGAGGGACTTTCTAATGCCAGAGATGATTGTCAACATATCTGACACTTTCTCATGAATCGTAGGATGGGATCAAGTGACCTTTAAAAGGAGTGGGAAACATTAAGTGCAGGTGTGAAGTGCACTGCTAGGTGGTCTCATTTTTTTTCCACAGCTGTATATGCAGTGTCCTTTTAGTCTTCGTATATTCCATAGTCCATTTATTCACTAGAGACACTCCACCGTTCAGTTTTGGCTTAGAATGCCAAACTGGACCATATTGTGTCCTTTTGAACTTCATGTAGTGTAGCCATAGCTCACAATGATAGCCAGTTCCACATATCTGTAGAATAGTTAAAGTCTCATGTCATGGAAAGACAAGCAAAACCAGCTTTGCCAAAATAAATCATTGTAGCTTTTATATTATTTCCCTGCAGAGTCTTGAGTAGCAGGATGACATCATTCTTTTCAGTCCAGGTGCATGGAAGGTGATGTTGCCATTGAGCTTTGTGTTTGATAGAGTTGGGATTGGGGTTCTGACGACTGACTTTCTGTTCCACGGAGCCCATTCATTCATCTTCCTACTGCTTTTCCAGTACGGGGTCATGGGATGGAGCCTGGAACGTATCCCAGAAATACAGGGTACCAGGTATGGGGGCATCCAGGATAGGATGTCCATCCACACACTGGGCAATCACACACTGGCCATCCACACACTGGCCAATCCCACACTGGCCATCCACATACTGGCCAATCACACACTGGCCATTCACACACTGGCCAATCACACACTGGGCATTTAGGAGCTATCAATCGGCCAGACTGTATGATTTGGACTGGTGGAGGATTGCTGAATGTCTCTACACAGCTACAAGTACACAGGGTGACACTGCACTAGTATCTAAGACAAAACTTGTTGTACTTGTTGATCTTGTGGTGACCCAGCATCCAGCCCAGGAGAAAGCGGTGGAAGTCCATCCAGGCAAAGGCAAACATCTCACACCACTCAGCCTCCAGTCCCGCAACATCCACCCCCTCCCCCAGGACGGCCCTCAGCTCCATAAAATAGTAATCCAACAATGGGGGCACTTATACATATGAATGGGCAGCAAGGCAGGCAGGTAAGACAAGGCCAAGCAAGGCAAGTTTATGTGTATAGCACAATTCAGACACAAGACTATTCAAAATGCTTTACAAAGGCAAAAACATTTAAATAAAATACATTAAAATCACATTTAAAAGATAATAATAATAATAATAATAATAATAATAATAATAATAATAATAATAATAAATTTACATTAAAAAAACTAAAGTCACACAAACAGTTAATTGAAAAGAAATTATATTGTAGTGATAATGTATGACTCAACCAGGTGTTCCGGACAATTCAGTTTCCCTATGTTTCCCCTGTCGCGCGCTGACTTGTACACGGTTTCGCTGTTGTTTTCATGTCTTTTTACGAAGCTTTTGAGGTAAACAAGCCATATATTTTAAAACAT
>JAODJW010000135.1:27127636-27138000 GCA_026777045.1 Hyperopisus bebe | reverse complement strand
CTACGGTAGCCTAACTCGACAAAGTAGCTCAACTTGTTTCAGATCAGCGATCAATCGGTCATTTAGAGACGGGCATGCATTCTACGGCAGGTATGCCTTTTTCGGCATAACACCTGTTATGAAACAAGTAGGCTAAATAAAATACAACTGAGATGTTTCATTTATGCGAATATAGGCTACTCGAGGTCGCAGGCTTAACCTTCTTATTTTAATTGACCGTTTTTATTAAACATTTGAATGTAATTGGGTTTATCTTTCTGTTTGCCCTGCACAGCTGAACCGTTATGCGCCCGGCTGGGGAAAAAAGCTGAAATCCCTTGTCGAAATGAAAGAACACTGCCAAAAGTGAAATGGAGTTATTATAGAAACGGCGCGGAATTCTTTTTAACCTCCAGCGGTAAAGATGGAGTGTGGAAATACAACACAAACTTACAAACCCAAGTCAAAATTTCACATAACAATTCACTTGTTATTGAGGGTATGACAGGAGAGAATGAGGGAAATTACTCGTGTGAACTGTGTAATGAAGACGATCGGTGTGAAGTAATAAACACTTCCCTGTTACTGTTAAAAGGTAAGACGTATATGGAGATTAAACGAATGTCAGCTGACTACATGTTGATCAGATTTCACCCTTTTACCTTGAATTACTCACTGTAGAGACATATCTGGGGAACAAAACGAAGGCGATCGCCGCGCCGGGCAGTGTTTTTACTCATTCTTGTCCAACCGAAGAGGCAGATAAGATGGACAGCCCAGCCACTGTGAACTGGACGTTTGTATCAATTGGAAAATCGGTCATAGATGTCACCCTCTGTGGTCGGTCTACTACGGAAAAACCGAAAGGCTGCGAGATGCTGCCAAACGGATCTATTTATTTCTCTGATGTCGACAGCAGTGATGCAGGGAACTACAGCTGCTGGGTACAGAAACGTCCGTGTCACTGGATCAACCTGCTAATCGTTAACTTGTACGTTCAGTCAGGTAAAGAGAACTTATTACATAACCGGGGAAAGATTCATAAGTTAAAGTGCATAACAGACCATGATTCTCAGCCCAAGATCTGTAATATCAATAGTTTGTCAAAAAGGTAGCGTATTTTATCCTCCGTATCAGAAAATTGGCAGAAATTTGGTATTTTACTTCTCTAGATAATGCAGTCACTTTGTTTTGCATTTTTTGCACCAGGAGGAATTTTAACCAATCCAACAGAGATATTTTACAATAATAACAATATAATACTGCTTATTAATAAACTGATCATTTTAAAATGCATATCTCAGTGCTCCATTCCTTCTTCATCTACATCAGCCTAAACTGAGAAGATTCTTATTTACTTATTTTTTAATCCTTCGTGCATGGGGATCGTATTGACTGAAAACTTGTAGGATGAGGCATGTTAACCCACAGCGTGACTCAGTTGTTTCTCAGATTTAAGGTTGGCTTTTATTCCGAGGTTATTTTTGAGTTTTGTGAGCTACTTGGTGACTATGGCCTTCATTTTCTGTCCATGATCTTCCCTGTGGTAGGAAGCCCCGTGGATAATGTGAACCATGGGGGTTTGGGGCAAACTACTGAATCTTGGAACCAAACTGGCCATGGTAAGGAGAAATCGCACCAACCTCCACAGTGGATGGTGTAGATCAGTGTTTCCCAACCCAGACCTCCGGGAACCCCGGACAGTCCACACTTTTGCTTCCTTTAAGCTCCCAGTGCACCTGTACCAGGTATTCACTGTTCCTGATTGGCTGGTAGCTGGAAGGGAGCAAAATTGTGGACTGTTCGGGGTTCCCCGAGGACTGGGTTGGGAAACACTGGTGTAGATTCAAAATGATTTTCAGTATACAGAAACAAAAATGGCACCCAGCTCACTTATAATTAAGACACCTCTGTCAGACACCTAGTCATGCATTGTGTAATGATGGGGATTCATTCTGAGAAATGAGTTGTTAGGGGATTTCATCATTGTGTGAAAATCATAAAGTGTACTTATCTAGACCTAGGTGGTATAGCCTTCTACACACTTAGGCTGTACAGTATAGTCTAAATAATGATAAACAGTAAGTATAGTAGATACATTAACCAGTCACATGGTTATGTATCATCATTATCAAGTATTATATAGTGTACAAAATTGTTTGTGCTATACTTGTATAAGACCAGCAGTGCAGTAGGTTTATTTACATCAGCATCACCACAAACAGCTGAGTAATGCATTGCTCTATGACATCAGTAGGCGACAGGATTTTTTACATTATATTGTAATTGTATGGGATTACTGTCATATATGCAGTCCATCGTATAACAAAACTTTGTCATCTGACACATGACTATACCTTCAAATGCTAATCATTAGCATGCTAAACAGTTATTATAAGAACTTCATGTGGATTCCGTGTGGATTAGGAATATCTGAGATCACATATGAATCATCCAGTGTAGAGAGACATATTTAAAGCTGTTTTCTCTCAAGGTTGTAGGTGATTAATTCAAACTCTTCCATTTTCTGCAGAGTCGCAAGATAAAATAGACTCCGGCCATAAAATGTCAGTGGTGTTTGGCACTTTGGTCACCTCTCTGCTTGCACTGCTGCTTCTCTGCATGGTTCTCCACTGCAGATATAGAAGATCTTCAGGTGAGACACAAAATGATGCACAGTGACACAGTGATGGGGTCTAAGGGAAATATAAACAGCATGCGGGTTTCCCTTTTCTGGCCTGTAAGACATTAAAACAGGTTGCTGTCTTTATTATTTTTCAGAGATCACCACACCTAATGAGCAACTAAATCTAGAGCCTAGCTACAGAAGCACAGAAAGCTCCAGACTAGAGGTATATTAGCAGAGTCTTATTCACTACAAACTCCTCTCCCAGTGTGTAATTCCATATGGTACAGACAATGCTATAATCATGAGATTATGATACACAATATTATTAACTCTATTTACTAATTATTGTGTGCTGCTACTGTATCACTACTATTAAGGCTATTGATACTTTTTTATTACTGTTTTAATTTTATTAGTGCCTTATCCTTTTTCACAGATGGATGAAACTGAATGTCATGTCTATTCTGTGGTGAATGTAACAAAACCGGAACAGAACTGTGTCATTGAAAGCCAGGACACTTGCATTTATAGTTTAATCAAGATCCCACCGGCATGCACTTCTGGAAATTAGGGTCGAGAGGGGGCCCTGTTTGGCTGAGGACATGCCAATTTTTTTCTTCCCTGAGTTCCATGTAAACCATAATTAACATGAAATATGAACTGTGGAAGTTAACAGATAGAATGGCAATCATCGGAAAAGAGAATTCCTATTTTATAGATGTTAAAATAAAGATTGTAAATATAAGTTTGGTTTGTGGTGAACTACAATTAAGAGAAAAATTATTTTTAAACTTGGAAAATATTAACTTTTATTAAGCTTTAATGCAAGACCATACATAGAGCTGGATAAAAATGGCAATAATGTGCACCCATTGTAATGTGCATCCATTGTGATGTGCACCCATTGTAATGTGCATCCATTGTGATGTGCACCCATTGTAATGTGCATCCATTGTAATGTGCCCCCTTTGTGGCTATAAAGTCACCACATACTTATAGTGGTATCAGCAGAGGTGACAGTGAAATGTCATAAACATTGCAGTTGTTTTTAGCACCACTGTTGACTCTCATGAGCTTCTATTGTACATTTTGCAGGCTGCACAACAGTGAAGATGCAGATGTGTTTTGGCGTTAATTACCTGCATTTTAGGTTAACTTAACACGCTACTCATTTGCACTTAGTCTGTATGGAGGGAATCCAGCAAATAAATGATTTAATTGAAATGCTAAGATGATGTGCAGGATCTTTCTTACTCTCCTTCATGAATGAATCAAAGAATAATCATTATTCATATTAAACCAGAGACAGCAGTTAGTGGCATTTTCACCTAACATAACCATAACTGAACTACGTATTTGGTGTCATAAGCAAATTTGTTACAAAACTGATAATGACATTTATACTGCTGTTGATGTGAAGAAGCAATGTGTTAACCTCAGTGGTGTGATCATCATTGTAAAACCAAACAGCAGAGTGAATATCTTTTAACCTTTAACTGTAATATGAGAGCTTCATTAACACCTCTGTCTTAAAAAGATTATGGTGCCACATCCGATATGTTCATTGTTTTGTATGACAATATGAAAACATTGCAATTTCTTTAGAACAGTTCTAAACATCTGATGTTCTGATATATAATCCTTAAGACTATTAAATATGATGCCTGTCATTGGGTAATGCTTGAATAACACTACAACCCAGTGAATCAATACATTGAATGCATCATTGTGAGCCCAGTGATGGACGGCACATAATTGCATTGTTCTCATGGTTTGATGGCAGGGCAGCAATCCTGCTAGGCTGTGGGTGTGAATCACCGCTATGCATGGAGTTCATATGGTATCTTCTTCTTGCTGTAATGAATGATTGTGTGAGGGTGTGACTGCCCTCTGTAATGGACGGGTGTCCCATCCAGGGTGTGGCCCAGCTTTAAGATGCCTATGAAAGGCTCCAGGACCACCAAACTGACCAGGACAAGGTGATGGAGGATAAATGATTGATTTATTACATGATTTTGCCATTAATCCTGCTGTTCACTTACACCGTTGCAGTTTCTTTATGTCAAAGGAATGACAGAGCCGGTTTCTAGTCCCAATACTTTATCAATAGAAATACCAAACTTGGTCACAATAAACGCAAACGTCACTTGCTCTATCCACGAACATCAACCATGCAACAAAGAAAAAACTTTCTTCTTCCTTTACATGTAGTTTATACAGAATATTATTGACAGAGCCACCCACTGGCAGTATCTGTAAATCGTCCCAAATTAAAATAAGATTTCCTATATTAATTATTCGTTAACTAGTTATTACTGAATTAAACATTTTTATATAGCAATTTGCCCCTTCTTTGACATTATATAAAACGTCCATTAATTTAACATCAAACAATATTAATCAAATAATAAAGATACAACAAATCCAACCCTAAGTCCGCCCCAAATCTCACCAAAGAGTGTCTTAGCAATGTAATAATGAACCAATGGAGGGTCTGGTAGTTCTAATTGAATTTTGGTTTGTATATTGTCACTTTGTGTCTAGCCAAGAAGAATTAATGTTACCAAAGTTGACATGTTAAAATGCGTAGGACACGCTGTTAGAAGTCATTCAATGCAAAATGGAAAAAAAAAACAGTTATTTAAATTGAGTCACACGCCACATAAACACCTTAAATGTCTCAAATGGCTGCAAGGTCTACAGGCCCACCAACCACATACACTGCAGACAACGGTTTGTTTTGCGTGTGGGTGTTCGCTGCAGTAAACAATATAATGTTTCGTCTGACATTGGCAACCGTATGTTGGCGTGTGTGTTTGAAAAATACTTGATGAGCAATGCGGTTTTTTATGATCCCCCTTGGCTATTAATAGCAGTCTACACCGTAGTGTTTTGCAAATGTTTTCACATTTTACCACTTTTGTGCATAGTAGGAAAAATTGTAGACTCAGCAGGTTAGTCGAAAAGTGCATACAGAAAATGGGCGGTTTAAAATCGTCCTAAAGGCAGGTAACTGACAACAATACCGATTGTTATTTTAACCAAGAAAATGGAATATTGCGATAACAAAGCAAACCAAATATATTCCACCTTACTAAACTGAGTAAAAAAGCTCATAGATGGTAGTCCACAAAGACACAGTATAACAATAAAACAACAACTTAAAATAGTTACATTCAACAACACGTACATTTGAATAATCAGTAATAGCCTAACATGAACAAACGTCAACCGCAGTCAAACCAAACAGCCGCTAATTCTAATCCAAAGAATCAGTCGCATTCTATAAAAGTTTTACTTAAGGAAACTCTTCAGTAGAGTTCGCTGAAAAATGTTTTAGCGATTTTATTTTTGAACTGTTGAGATTTTAAGTTGCACTTAATTATTTATCAAACCAACTTATGGTGTTAACATATAGCCTATGATGCGTCAGTTCGACCAGGAAAAGTTTAAATACATCGTAATAAAAAAATATGTGTCATATGTGCTTAGGAACCTTTATCAACAAGTAGGCTATGAGTTGTCCTATTAGCACAGCTTCCAGAAATATGGGTTTAAATTGCTGACGAATTAATTCAACACGTTTCATCGTCATACAAATTAGTCTCAAATTACATTATGGACTGCGGGAGGAAACTGGTTTAAGCGGAGAAAACCATTCATTAGGACACCGTGATCTGACCCCGAATTTCTTGCGTTTATTATTCATTTTAATTCCGTTTGTTGTTGTTAAATTCGGTATAGTTAAGCCTTTGTACATCTTTCGTATGTTTTACATTGTATTGTTTTTTTTTTATTTAATGCAAGTATGTGCTACTGTTGTGTCATTAAACCTGCTGTATGTACCCAGATTTGCTGCCTATTTTATATAGGCCTAATTAAACAGGATAATGAAACAGATAGTAAAATAGAACTCGACGTGTCAAAATAGTTTAACAAAAACGTCTGAAAAAAAAAACATTAAGCTATGTGTAACCTTTAAAGTAGCGGGGGAAGATGTGTGGGTGTTCGTGAATGGGTTAGAAGTCAGGCTATAGCACATTTACATGCTTAGTTTGTATGAATTAATGTAAATAAATGAAATAATGATTGGGTATAATGAAAGTTTTAATCATTAAAAACAAGCTAGGTTTAAATCATGAAACATGTAGTGCTATGGTTACTAATTATTTGAATTTAATTCTTAAATTCGATTTTTAAAAGTAATTTTCCCTCCACCCATTTTCCATTAGAAAGAGGAAAGCATGCAATGAAATCCACACAAAAAATCTACGTAAATTTCATCTACACAGGAAAAGCACACGTTTTTATAATCGTTATAGTATTATACAATTTCATTCGTGATTATATTCTTTGATTAATTTGCGCAACGTTTCAGTTTGGATTGAAATCTGATTTGAATATTTATTGTTTTAAGATAAGTTTGTGATTCACAGCAGCCGCATGCGCAGTAAAGTAGCGGCGAATTTGACTGGTGTGGAGCTCGGTCTGTACGTTTTCGAGCATCTCTTGCTGCTGATATATCTTACATATTAATTATATTTATATTATTGGACCGACTACAGTGTCCGCGTCTTTAAGGAACCTTTTGTAGGTGGTGAGTGCTGTCTTATAGTCCGCGCTTACTTCTTCAAGCACACGAAGAAGAGGCCGGCGGATCCACGGTCTGTAGTATTTGCGGCGCCCGGCGGGCGAAGCGTCCGTTTCGCGCAGTTTCAGCGCTCTTCTCTTAGTATAAAGTACGTTTCTTATTCATATTTTGCTCGCTGGGCAGTTTGACGAAATAACTTAGTATCTTACAGATGGCGTTTCGAATACCGGTGCAGATTTTAAGGTGTGGGTTGTGTTCCTTTTGCTCCCGTTAGCCGGTGAGCTAATGCTCCAGTGGCAGGTCGTGTTTTGGAAACGTTCTGCACCATTGTACTTAAGTTGTGTGTATGGACTGTGTTTCAGACTCAGATGTGCAGCTTCTCGGGTCCGGTCTGTGATATTACTGCTATGATTGTCCTTTTTAATTAGGTTTAATGTTTAGTGTCCTCGCCGGTGCTGTTTTTTCAGGAGCGCGATGGAGGCACCCCCGGTCACTGTCATGCCCGTCACCGGCGGGACCATCAACATGATGGAGTACCTCCTGCAAGGTGAGCGCCGCGCCGTGCCTGCCTGCCGCCCGCTCACTCGCTTCGGGGTGCCTGTGGCGGGGCACCGTGCGGCTGGAGCTGAGGCAGCCCCGCCAGGTGTTGCTCTGCTGCTGTGCTGGACTGCGCTGAACAAGATGGAACGGATGCGTTACAGGCGTTAGTCAGTGGTTTTATCGCTTTGTATCGTCTTTCCGTGCGTACAGATGGTATTTCCGTAACTGACAACTGGTACAATATTATAAAAGATGTTTTTCCCCCATCTTGATTTATTTTAGATGCCCAAATTTCTCTGTCCTCAGACTTGGTTTCTGGAAAAGGCGTGCGAATCTACTTTACGGAGTTAACTAATCAAAGCCCGGAACATAATTTTATAAATGTACAGATCACAATTTATTTTCTTTAAAAAAGTAATAAAAAAATGTTTTTAAAAGTTGTGGGTTGTAGTGTAAGTCTGGAGCCTATCCTGGGTAGAACTGAGTAGAGGGCAGAGGGTGCCCTCAATGGGATGCCAGTTAGTCCCATACAGGCCTGAAATTAAAGCCAGAGCCCAGCCCAGTACCTGAGACCTCGAGACCGAACCTGACCCAGCCTGAATAGTACCCTCAAATCTAGAACCCGAACCTGAAATTGTGAAATACAGGTATTAATCATATGCATATGGAGAGACGGATTTTTATGAATGGCATTCTAATACTGCATAGCTTATGTGTGCTGGGAAGATGGTAAAACAAATGCAAAACACAAACTTTTTAATCAACAAAAGCCAATCAAAAAACTAAAGTTTATGCTGTTATTAACACATAGTAGAACCTAAAAAGTGCAAAAAATGATTTGTGCTTTTATTATGTGTTTCTTTTAGGGTTTTTCTAACCTTACCCAGGCCGTAAGTTGAATATAAAATCGGACTTGTACCCGGCCTGAAACCCGATACTTTGTCTGAGCCTGGCTCGGGTTGGGTCCCAGACCTCTAATTGCAGTGCATCACAAGGCACACACTATAGTAAATACAGAGAGACCAGTTCACATAACCACATGTTATTGGACTTCGAGAGCAAAAGTGCAGAAATGCAGGAAGAATATGCAGTGGTGTGTACATATGTATTTATCCATTCATCCATCCATCCATCCATCCGTCCGTCTTTAGCTTGTCTTGGTGAGGGGTTGTGCTGGTGGTATGCTGGGCAGGTCACACCAGACCATCAAGGCCTCATACTCAAATTCCCAAGATCCCCAAATGTTCCCAAGCTGACCGGGAAATAGAGTCCTTCCAACCTGCCCAGTGCCTATGTAGCACATGCCTGGAACATCTCCGTTGGGAGCCAACAGGTGGAATCCTTCTGTGATAGATGAATCACCCTCCAATTGTATATCTGGGTCAGGGGTTGGAGGGAACTTGAGTTCATCCCAGCAGCACCGGGCACAAGTCTGGGGACACCCTGAATGGGACGTCATTCAAAAAAGGACATTTCTTAAAAAAGGTGTTTGCACAATTTACATTTGACTGCTTACTTCTTTTAGCTGCACAGCAATGGTGTGCATTCACAGACGTCAGTGGTTTTACTTGTCGGTATGCACGTCCATGACCTACATTGTGCCTGGGTCAAGTGACCCCTTTCAAGAACTGAAAGCTGTCAGCTCACACATGAAGTGACAGATTTGGTGTAGATTGGCGGGCCAAGACCACATGGCTGGTACCCTGTGGTTTTGGGTTGGTGTTATTTAGGCCACACTAATACATTTTCGTTTAGAAACAAAAAAAATATTACAGTTTAGCCTTCAACCCTCATTTCCACGGATCTTTATTCTCAGAAGCAGAGAAAAATTTCAACGCTGTCTGGCGAATAATCTTTCTGTCAACACATTAGTACAGACGCTTATTGAATGTAAAAATTTTGTTATGCCTTGGTTCATAATTGGTTCGTACTTAGCTCTTGGCCCTTTCCTGATTAGCTCCCTTCGTTTCAATGTCTTTTCTTGATTGGTTATTCTTCACAGAAATGAAGAATGTTTTCCTTTAGTTTTCATGTGGAGGATAGGTCATATATGACCATTTCACCACTTGGCAAATGTTCTTGTATGCAGCTAAACGTATTTTGTGTATATTGTATGCTGCTTCCCGCGACCCAGTAGGATAAGCGGGTTGGAAAATGGATGGATGGATGTATGCTGCTTACAAGCAATGACATCTATGAATTTACCAATCGCTGCTTATTGCAGCTGAATTGCAGTAAGACTGGAGTGCAGTACAAGGGGAAGAGTGTGAATAAAATACGTGGTAAATAAGAGCTAAATATAATATGTGCATTTCCTTTAAACACATGGTTGGTTGTGAGAAATAAATCAATCAAAATGTATACTTTGTTAGTAATAGAATTATAAAAAATTTTGGTTGGACAAAAAATTGGGCAAATGACACCTTGTGCTCAAGCTACAACAAACAAAATATGAGGCTGGTAAGAGAACATGCCCAATGGAAGCTATTTGCATCCTAAGCTATCAGTTTCTTTTTACATGTTGCAGTTTGGATGCAACGTAAAGAAATTTTACTGCATTAGTGCGGACATAGTTTATTATATAAGACTATCTGAAATCTGATTTTGAACATTAAAATATTTTGA
>JAODJW010000135.1:27039848-27054713 GCA_026777045.1 Hyperopisus bebe | reverse complement strand
ATAACACCCCCCCCCCCCCCCCCACACACACACACACACAATCGCACACACAGATACTCAACATATGCTCCCCGATCCCCCCCTCCAGCACCCACCAGTAGAAGCTTGCCTGTTTGTTCAAAAACTTTTGTGTCCTCAGAGGCATATCTGCTCCAAACCCGAAACACACACACACACACACACAGTCACTTTCTGTACCGCGGGCCTGGGCAAAAAACTGTGCCGGCAGAAGGAAGCATAGGAATTATAATAGGAGACAGTACAGTTTTTGCGCATATTCGGTTTGCAGACGCCCTGCTTTATGGCAACTGTCTTGCACTCTCTGACTGTCTAAGGCATGACCCGTTTAACCTCCAAACAACTAATACGATTAACTCGCCAAGCAAAACATCGAACTACAGCGGTCGACGATCGAAATCACTGCCCGTAGCAGGCCCGATGACTGCCGCTCAAATTTGACCCAATTCGGCCTCTAGGTGGCAATGTCTAGCACAGATACCCAACCCTTGTTCCCAAGGGTCGCATGACGCTCTTTACTGTGCTTAGGATCATGGATTATTTACTCTATTGAACTTTTTATTTCGATAACGACTTACCCAACCGGGTGAAAATAGATCTTAAATCGGGCGCTAATTATAATTTATTTTAAACGCCCGAAGTTCAGATTGCGTGTTGTCCTACTTGAGCCAGTTTCATGATGTCAATTTTACAGGTTTGGTCAGACCTGGGCGCGATCCAGCAATCAAATTAAACAATATACGAAATACACTGGGTATAAATATGATTATGCTGTCTGCCCTGCAGTATTTTATTGGGTCCACAAAGATTTAACGATCTTCACTAGGATAAATGCAGTTTTAAATTGAACGAATTGTGGCATTACGAATTACTGTTTCATAATAAAAATAGACCGAGATGGTGAACAACAGGATCAAACAGGTGTTCCTTAGATAACACGCTGGCGACTGAAATCAAGTGTATTTAGGAGGTAAAACACATTAGATTCGGAACCGAATAAGAAATCACTGCTCCGTCTACGGTTGAAATCACGGGCTTGCTGCCAAAAAGCAAGCAATTGCTACGGACTCTGATCGATGGACAGCGCTCTCAGCACACTCGAGGAGTCTTTTAGCAGTCAATAAATAGATCATCAATAGACGTTCCCTACAAATGAGTCCAAGAGACATTACCTAGTCCGCTCTACAGAGACAGAGCAATTTTAGTCGTTCGAAAGTAACCTCCTTATACGCGACTGGGAACGATTGTATCGAATAAGTTAGATGTATATATTAGCTATTAAATTCTCACTATATTTTTCAAGAGTTCGCTATGGATATTGTTGCCGATATTGTTGCTTTATTTTCGAGTATGTATGAGCCTTGGTCTAATAAATTAGAACAGTCCTCCCTCTGAAAAAGCAGATACATTAACAAATATTCTCCATAAATCAACTACTTCTCGGGGGTTTGCAAAGTAGGATGCGCCGATCTGTTGTTAAATTTGAACCGTTAGCTCGACAGACAGGGAGAGTTATTACTGTAATACGGAGTCACACGCTTGGCTGAAGTGCGATGACCTCTGATTAAAACCCCCCCTTGTGCTCCGCTAAGCGAAGACCATTCGGTGGTCCTCAATGCGGATCAACACTGACCTCTAGCGTACGACTTGGGAACGTTGAACATTTATTGTCTGAGTATTTCATCAGGAAAGTCGAAATATGGTTCATTCACTCCCTCTTTCCTTTGTCTGCGTATTTTATATTCACGGCGCGACGCTACAGTAAAAGTTACATGGCTAGCATTTGACACATCTTGGCAGGTTGCGTTTCCGCTGCAGTATTTGGAGCACAGAGAAATGGGTTTGCACCGTGCCAAAACGTACGTGGCGACAGCCTGTTTTTCGTCCTTACACGGCCTTTATAATGACTCCGCCCGCCGATCCGCGAAGTTAATGACACCGAGCAGATCTGGCGAGCCTTTTTTGATGCAATGAGGCGCGACAGCCGTGAAGCGGTGGAAATCGGCGAGTGGGATGCAGCAATTAACCCCTTTCACAGTGCGAATTGAAACATAATTGAGTGCGGTTCGCGAGGCGAGCTCGTGGAAAAAAATGACCAGCTGTAAATTTCGGTGAACATTTAAAACCGACTGGTATGTGGAAGATTTCAAAAGATGTCAAACAATTGCATGATCTCCTATTGTCCCAGTCTTCGGCACGAAGGATCATTAACTGTACAGAGTAAAAATTGCCACTCGATTTATTTGGGGAAGCCTAATCTTATAACATCTTAAATAGGTCATCTATTGACTCGACACGTCGCTGTCAGTGTATGTATGAATAATCCCACTGGGCCTCATTTAGAGGGTCTAGTGCTAGACTCAGATTAGTAACAGGTTCAAATTCTGCATTTGACACACTACTAAGACACTGCGAATGAAGAAAATTAATTTAAGATTCTCATCTTGTACCCGCTAGTTCTTGGCTTTAGGACAGTTGATGATTACCCTGGCCAAATTCCTCAGACTCCCCAGGGATGATCAGACTTCATCAGCCTGATTATATAATTAAACATTCAGGATCACATTAAAATTGTGTGTGGAGTACTGACTTTAAAAGGTGCACTCCAAAAGGCAGAGGGTATTTTTAATATAAGAAAACAGAATGGTTTGTCTTTATTATAGAACTGCATTAAAATAGTTTTACTTTTGCTCATATAAAGTTTAAAAATATATAGTCATATAAAACAAAGCTGTAAATTTGACACAGCTAAAACAAGCTGCATAAATACTCTTGTGCTACGGGGCTGCTTTCTCTAACAGGAATGTCCTATTAGAACAATTTGTTAGGCCTTTATATTATTCCTTATTACAAAGAAAATTAATTACGACACCTAAAGCACAGTATGTGACCTAGTAAACCTAAGTTTGTGTGGGTGGAGCTGTGCTGCAGTATTTCATCACTTAAAACGTTCATCTATACAAATAGGCAAAGAAATGTTATGTTCTTTTGGATAATAGTTTCAAGTAAGCAAATAAATGTATATACTTGTTTCACTTTTGTACTGCTGAATGTTTTTGGTGACAACCCCAGGTCCTTAAGCACCTCCTACCTGTACCAGTCAGTTACAGATATTTGATGCCTGTCAGGGTGTTTTTGGGGTGGATGGGTACAGCGGGCCAGATATCAGTGCCGGACCGCATCTTCTGGTAAGCATGGGGAACAATCGGCGCCCCACCTTGAGAATCACCTCAGCCCACCCATACTCTGCCGAGGCATCCAGCATAACACACCCGGTGACTGATGGGCCCCACGCCTGCTGCGTTTCTCTGCCGTCACGGTACAGCACCCAGGGGGAGTGTTAAGTGTGAGTCAGTCCCTGACTGACTGACACTGAATGTTTTGTAGAGATGCGATAAAAATACTCAGGCCTTGGATTGTGTAGGAAATCTTCAGGTCCCTTGTATATACATATGCGACATAGCTCACTTTTTTTGTCCAAAGCAATTGGTATTGTAGGCATATAAAGGGATATATATATATTTGTATATATATATATACACACACACACACAAACACACACACTGAAGTACTTCAGGTTACACAAGGGCACTACAGTTGAGACGCTCCTAGGACTTCAGTCTGGCTACATTCATGGTAGTATAAACCCATGACCTTATGCATTACATTACCTGCTGGTACATCACTTTGCAGCAGTAACAGTGGAGCAGATTTCTACACTTCAGCTAACTAAAATCACAGGTGCTATCAACAAGCAATTTCAGGATCAGGGCCGGCCTGCTCTATAGGCACCACGGGCAATCGCCTAAGGCGGCATGTGACGAGGGGGTGCAAAAGATTGAGTGGAAAAATGAGAAAACCTCTGATTGCATTCTGTGATATTACAGTTATTTACAGTAGTGTTAGTACCTCACTACTTGTGAAACAGATGCAAGCTAGCTAGTTAGCAGGGAGATACCCTATGCTACTTAAATGTTTTTAATATAAATTCATTGACAAAATTACTACTGCTCTGGGGGTGGGGGGAACTCAGCAGAATCTCACCTAGGGCACCACAACACCCAGTGCTGGCCCAGTCCAGGATATTAAAAATTCTATCACAAACTCACATAACTGAATTAATTATTCACATTTCAGCTACTGTAGTCGTCACTGGTGAGTTGCCTTTATTGTCACTTGTCAATAAGTGGTTAGGATGCTGATGAGGACATAATGTCAACAACTCATTTAAGATATAATTGCAGCTGGGTTTGGGGTCCATTGGAAACAACTGCTACACAAAAGCATTTTGTCAGCAGGCAGGAGTCTTAAGATACTGTAAGAATCATCTGTGGGAAACTGGTCAAACATAAGACTAAAATAAAAGCCTATTTCATCTTTAATCACTGTAACAAGCAATAATGTTCAGGTGATGACTAGAGCCAATGTGTTGTGTGAGTAATAAGAAAATAAAAAAAAGGATTTAATGACAATGACTTACATCAGAGAAACAGACACCAGATCTACTAATTTCACCCAGCTGTTGTGTCTGTGTAGGTCAGCTTTTAATGGCTCAAAAATAGGTTTACAGTTACAATGTTATTATTTTCTAAATATTGTTATTAAAGAATAAAAAATTGTCATATTGAATTTGAAATTCAGATTTCCAGCCATTGTTACATATCTAGTAAATACTAAATTAAATGAAATGGCAAGCACATGTGCCAGAGACATAATTCTTATGCAAACATTGTATATTTATACCTATTTGTAAATCTAAACATATATTTATTATGTGTAAGCTTTCAATTAATGATTCACGGAATATCATTCGAGCCTACATCTGTGTGTGTGTGTGTGTGTGTGTGTGTGTGTGGGGGGGGGGGGGGGGTGTCCTTCTGGGTATAGATTCCTTTGTGACATTAACATTTGGACTTGTGACCTCGTGACATTAAATTGTTCTTATTATACATGCGGGACATGCAGAGAACTCGTCCTAGGTGTAAACCGCCTGTTTTCTGAGTCCTGAAACCGATTTTCACACGTCTCCGGGAAAATGTCGACAGACCCATCTATGAATATATAACATTCAGCTAAAAATAAAAAAAATCCATAATCGCCGAAAATCGTTATAATATTTCGATTACCCGTATTCCCAAGGAAGTAGTAATCTTGCCACCCATTCATCTGAGGGTGACCCTTGCACACATCACAAAGAAGGATGTTGCTGCTAGGAATTGCTGCCTCGTAGCATGTAATATAAATCATAAAATGGGGTGTATGTCTGTGCCCATATATACAGCTCAGTGTGTTTTTGAGTTACTCTTTATCTGTGTCTGTGTGTCGCATCTCACATGAAAGACTAGAGAAAGCAACGCCGTTAAACGGGAATAAACGCCGAGCCCTCAGGTTACGGCCGCGCCATTCGGCCTCCTGTCTGCGTTTCCATCGCCAGGGGTCGTCTCTTTCTCAGCCCTTCGTCTCCTTCACCCCTCCATACGCATCCAGCCGCCAACAGCCCCCCTCCCCTTAGTCAACAGTGCTGCGCAATAGAAAACATGGCGGATACTCACTGAGTCCACACCAGAAAAAAATACATGAAACAAAAGCATAAGAGATAGACATCCAGGAGCGCCGAAGGTAAAGCGAGCCGCTCTCCGCCGCCACTCCTCGGCCGCGCGCGGACGCCGCTGCTTCTCAGCGCTAGCCTAGCGGGCGGACGCGCGCGCCATCGCCGAGCATGCTCTCTTTTATCTCTATTTAACAACTTTATTTTTATGTTCGGCATTTTCCGGAATTTCCAAGCATAGACTCGTGCGCGTGCCATCCGCCGGACGAGCGGGATCTCCGGGCCCTGACGAACCGCCGCGCCGCGGCACCCCCGGGGTACTCAGTCAGTCCGGCCGCCCCCCCTCCATGTGTGTCGGCTTTGTGCTTTTTTTCCCTTTTCTTTTTTTGAATGGAGCCGGGCGCGTACCTTTTTTTGGCACATCGCTTTAACCCCGGCGTTACGGGACTGGCGCTTTCGTAGACGTGCATTTATATTAATATTTATATACGTTTCAGGCGGACCAGAGCGCGACTTCCAAGCCGGCGATAATATCCCTGCCTGTCAGTGGAAGGAGCTCCAGAAATAAACGTTGCTGTCATTTATATTTTATTTTTTTTTCTTTTCCGAGCGGGGGGTGGATAGGAGGGAGCCGAGTCGCCTTCGTTTGGACGCCATCCTCCTGGCGCAAGAAAAAGGCGCACTTCTTTTCACTGAGAATTACAGCTGGGGGAGACACATTTCCAGGCTGTTATGTACAATTAAGGTATTTCTCTCTAAATATTTACATTGTATTTTTTCCCCTAAAACACTGGCGAACGCGCACGGAGTGATTGTTGATATAGATACCGTGTGAGCTAACATGTTGCTAGCCCGCTAACCACGAGTAAACTTTTCGTGCACTCTGGGTCTTTCCATTATGTATTTTATTTCTTTTTCTTTTTTTAACGTGATGCGGGTTATGGAGGTCCGTATAATGAAATGGTTTGGTTAACTTCTACCGGCGAGGTGTAGGTCATGCTGTCAGTTTCAGGGGTAAGATGCGAAAGTGCCCCTAACTTTTATTTTTCCTGTTAATACTTAACGGTGTCGTAACTAGCTAACTAGTCTACGTGTGTGCGCATTGAACTTAATGTGTTTGGAAAACAATAAACCCTACGTGGGGCCTGGGATCAGCTAAAACGGTTGATGCAATTCAAAGTCGCAAAATATTAATTTGTTTTTAACTGCCTTTGCAACTTTTTTTTTTATTTTTTGACATATATGCAGTTAATTATTTAGTCGAATTGTGCAACTATGTTGGAAGTAAAACAGGGGTGGACAGTTGTGTTATAAATAATGTATCAAGTCTGTGATGGATGAGTCCCGCTTATTAATTAAATGCTGTGCTTTGTTCTAATCGCGTGTGTAATTTGCTTCCACCAACCCATGAGTGCCCTGGTCTGTGGGGCCTTGTTATCTGTCTGACCCCGTGACCTCAAAGTCCAGCTTGGCTTACCCCTTGGGTCTTTGGTTCATCCCCCATCTCAACCTGATGCCCCAGCTCAGTTTAGCTCCCTTTAGCCTGGGTTGGTGCCTTTATCATCATCATCATCATCATCTGAATCCTGCCTTTTACATTCAGCCTTCCCTGTCCCTCTGCCCCTGCTGGGCATTCCCCTCTCCCGTGTTGGTGGGGTGTCCGTGCATCGTGTTCCCGCACGAGTTTCCCACTGCTGTGTATAGCAGCTCCTGCAGTAGCTCTCCTGCTTTTGTAAACGACTGTGCTGCTTGAACAAACTATCAACATCGTGGGAGGCGCGAGGGGTTGGGCTTACAGGGCTTAATCCCCAAATGTTTTAGCAAAGCTCCTGTTCTGTGTTTTTGGTCCATGATCAGTATGGTGTAATAGGGAGGGAACTGACAGCGGGGCTGCCTTGCAATAATAATCCATTCACTCATTTACAGTTGCCATCTGTCCACTTGTTATTGTTAAGAAATATCTTAATACTCATATAGCGCCTTTCAGCTTCAAAGGGCATTTGATGGATTTAAAAACTGGAATTTATATGAACCAGAGCTTATATGGATGAAGAAACTATACTCGGATTTTCACAATGTCGGATGTGGAAGGACAGGATTCGGATAGCATGGTGTATAAGGACATCAACCCAAACATATCTGGTTCACGTGCTTGTACTGCTGTAGTAATATTGAGTGATTTTGAGATAATTAATTTAAATTACTTTATTGACGTGTCCAGCCGTGGAAAAAATGGCAATTTTTGGATAATGACATGTTTATGTGCAGGGCTGGGAAAAATGCTGATTTTTCTGTTGCACGCATTACATACGTATTCTGTCTTGTTTACGCTCCCAAACCTTGATGCCCCTGGTGCAGAGAGCGGTGGACCCCGTTTGGACAGTTTGCTCAGTATTATTGGAGCATGGGGAAGCCAGGGCCACAGAAAGGTAACACCACTGCCCCCCTGACGAAATGCATACTGCCTGACAGCAAGGATTTGTGTGTCCAAGTTTCGGTTCAGTCCCTTCAGCTGCATACTCCCCCCCCCATCTCTCTGTCCTGTAGTGCTTGAGTGGAAGGATGGACGACGGATCAAACATGCCCGCAGCGGCCGGCCGTCACGGATCCCCACCCAGTATCAGGGTGACGAGCTGCTGTCAGATTTGGGGGGAGGGGGGGTGTTGGTACCTGACTTTCTGAAGGGATGATGGACTGGGAGGAAGGCTTTGACTCTTCTGTTCCAGCTGTGTGGCCTCACCATGTTGGGGGGGGGGAGGCTGCAGATTGGTGGCGATTTAAAATTTCAGTTGACCTCTACTTTGACAGCAGCTCCCTCTGCCCCCTTGTGTCGTGAGGTCAGAGGTCACTGATGCCTTTCACTTTGTTTCTTCTGCCTCGTTACACAGGACAATTCAGCTGGGAGAAGTACCTGAAGGAGACAGGTGCCATGGCTGCCGCCGCCTACTGTTTCCGACAGGTGAGCGAGCAGTGGCCCAGTCAATGTGACAGATGACAGAAACCATTTAAGGATAAAATAAGGATCTTACTGAAACCCTCTTCTGGTTTTCTGTGGTGTTTCTGGTGTCGTCTCGCATGACGGCAGAAAAGAAAGAAACCAAGGTCGTTATTAATTAATAATGAAGTGACTGAGTGATTGTTCATGTCTTGGATTTTTGGGAAAGGCTGCCTCCTTGCCAAAGTAGCTGTCTGTCAGGTGGGGAATGGTATAGAATATGATCGGTGCTGCATGAGCAATGTTTGCTGAGCAAATGAATACAGGTACCGGTCTGCTGCTGAATGGGGTTCCCGAGGTCATGGCTCGTAGGATCCAAAGGGTGAAAAGCCATGTGTATCATGCTGCTGAGTCTGACACCGTTTTATTTATCCTCTTGTTCCTGTCGTGTGTGTGTGTGTATATGTGTGTATTTGATAAATGAAGATATCTATTACCCAGTTTTGTGAAATTGACTGGGAACAGTGGTTCCAGGACTCACCTCCTGACCCCCCCCCCCACCCCCTTCCAGAGTGCCACGCCTCCGGTGAACGAGTTCAAGGCGGGAATGAAGCTGGAGGCCCAGGATCCACGCAACACCACGTCCACGTGCATCGCCACAGTGGTGGGCCTGACCGGCTCGCGGCTGCGCCTACGTCTCGATGGCAGCGACAACAAGAATGACTTCTGGCGCCTGGTGGACTCCTCCGAGATCCAGCCCATCGGCAACTGCGAGAAGAATGGGGGCATGCTGCAGCCACCGCTGGGTGTGTATGGCAGTGCTGTGGGGGTGCGGTTTGGTTTTCAGTAAGGAGCGGGATCATGGGTGGAGTGTCTGTGCAGGTGTGGCCAATGTGGGCGTGGCAGTATGATCTGACCTGTCATTTGACAGACCCAGCAGCCACCTGTGATGAAGAGGAAAGCTCCTCACTTTGTCGAGTGGACAAACTCCTTACATGTGTGGTGGTCCTCTTCTCTGCACTTGTCTTCGTATCAAAACACTCTTGTTGTGCCTTTGTTGGAAACCCGGAGGGGTATTTCCATGAAAGTAGCTAAAGAAAGCCAGACTTTCCCGAAAGCTTTCAAAGTAGACTGTGACTAAACAAAATATAAAAATATCCTCCTGTTCATATTATTTTAATGTTTTTTTTTTCCAATTTTAGTCATTGCACTTCATGCCTGACCTTTGTAATATGGGTATGCTTTTATTTTAATTATTTTGGAATTAATTGAAATGCTGAGACCTGGTTTTTATAGGTTGTATTATATTGATTACATGACATGAGTAGTAAGAGCGCGGAATTTTGTCCGGAGCCGATCTGTTGGGAATCTGTTCCCACACATTAAAGGTTCTATGAGACGACGCGATACAGTTCACCTGATCCTGAGCAGACTTGTTCTCTTGCCTAAGTTACCATGGTAGCTTAGCGGGAATTCATTTAAGACACATTGATGGAACGAAACTTCCATTTAAATGGGCCAGACTTGTCGAAATAAGACAAGACAGACTTTCTCTTAATCCTGCCTTGTGGAACACCCCCCAGGTGTTTCAGATGACGTGACATTTTCAAAGTAAAAACCTGGTCCTTGCCTAGATAAGTCACCATTCTTGAAGCCATGACCAGCCACTGCAAGTGTTTGTCAGTTTATTGGTAACAAATAACGAAGCTTGGTTTGGGGGTCCTGACCAAATATACTGCAGTGCTGCCTGTCAGGCTGTCTGTGCTGTGCTTTGACTGTGGTGAGGCCTGGCTTGGTTTACCACCTCATCCTTACATTTAACTCTGTCGCTGCAAGACTGTGCCATTTTATCCAGTTCCCCAGTGGTTCTTGTGAGTAGTGTGTCGTTGCCGTGGTGTTCCTTGCTTGGTTCACCTAGGGTTCTCCCGGCCCTCGTCTTCAGACTCCCTTTGCCGCCCTCGCTCGCCAAGTACCTGCGTGTTTGACCCTTTTCCCCAGGGACATTTAATAACTGCATCTCTGTGAAGGAAACCAGCTTTCCACTCAGGAAGTGCAATATTCTCAGGGACATGTTACCAGGCTCCAGGGTGCCTTTCAGGGTAACTGCTGTCACCCCTAAGCCAGTCAACTTCTTTTTATTAGTGGGGCAGAATGATAATTTTCTAATGCCCTGAATGTGTCTGTGCTTAAGGAAACTCCTGCTTATGCCTTGCTCAGTGTAAACGACATCGTGGACATGTGTGTGTTCAAGAGAGAGGAGTATTTCTCGGATGAGATTATTTTAAACACAAGAACAAAAATCACAGAAAATGAGTGGTTACATTTTGCTCTAGTAAATGATTAAACTGTCGTCTGGGATCTCTGGGAATTAAAGGTTTAAAGGAGACTTTCTTGGGGATTCTGATGTTGTTCCTGTAAGGATTTTGCAAAACTTTGTCGTTAAAATCTATAATGGGAGTGCGCTGACTTGCATGGGTGGCCCAACATGCTGCACAGTGTTACGGCACCTTTGGGTTTAAGGCAGACTTGCAGTTGAGCATCCTCTCTGACTTTCACGTGGTTACTTGCCAGCAATGTACAGGCTTGTTCTTCCTCGTAGTCTCTGCTGCATCTTTCGGGCTGTTTCTACCGGTGGTTACTACCGGTGAATGTGTACTGTGATGTTTGACTCAGTGTGTCCCTTCCTCTTCAAACTGACAGAGACATTTCAAGAGTATGTCTGCCGGTTAAGAGGTCATTTCTCCATTGTGTTTTTGTGCTGTGTTTACTACCATAATAGGAAGGAGGAAAAAAAAATCACCATTACTGTGTGGGTTTAGTATTCGTTGTTTGACGCTTGTGTGGTTGATGTGTAAGCTGTACTGAAAAGTGCCAGTGACAGCAGCATGCCCTAATTATTTTTTATCAGACCAAAACAACATACAAGTAAGAGAGCAGTATTAGCCAGTCATTGGAGCAACTGGGGTTAAACAATGTTAGAATGATATACAGTAAAAACTTGGATTTCGAGTAACTTGGTCTGCGAGTGTTTTGACAGAGGAGCAAAAATTTTTAATAAATTTTAACTTGATAAACAAGCAAGGTCTTGCAATACAAGTATTACATATACGTTTTGTCTGCCTAGCGTCACATAATAACTGAGCCGATGATTCTTCTCTCTCTCTCATATATATCAATTGTGGGTAATCGTTTCCCATACTCGGTTTCAGTTGGCGTGCCTCACTCGTATAGTCAAAATTTAGTAGAAAAGCACCACTCAAATAAGGGCGCAGCAGTGCGAACGATGAATCTGTTTACCGACAATACAATGTCCACATTTCAGAGAAATCGAAAAGGAGGCAAAAGTAGCTGTCACTGGGTAGGTTCCTTGTTAAAGTCGCACAAAAAGAGAAAGATTTCAGTGAGCCAACAGATAGCGGTGACTCCGTTAGTTATAGTGAAAGTTGTCCTACAAAATAACCCTCCTTTTTCCTCTCTCTCGTCTTCCTTACACCATCCATGATTCTTTTCAAAGGTAAAGTGCTGGTTAATTTGTTTTATGTATTTTTACTTTATATTTTGTATTAATCATTTTTATGTGAATATTTTTGGGTTATGGAACGAATCATCTGAGTTTCCATTAATTCTAATGGGAAAATGTGCTTTGATATACGAGTGCTTTGGATTATAAGCATGTTTCCGGAACAAATTATGCTCGTAAACCAAGGTACCACTGTATTATCCCAGCAATAATTGCGGTAAACAGTATTTTTGTGATTTTAAGACCATTTCATGCCATTGATATAGCACATTTATGCAGCTAATACCTTTCAAATGGCAATGCAATGAATTCCTAAGAATATTCAGACATTTATAATTGGAATGTCAAATAATGTAAATATCCTTAGTAAATAAAACGCAAATAAAACCACACAACCTAAAAATAGATAAAATAGACTTCCGGCTCTGTTACAGTACCAAAAATTGCACTGAATATTTAACATATGGCGAAGGGGTGTAGAGTGTCTTAATAGGCAATGTACTATTTTGCAATGATTGGGACCTTTGTTAACAAAAAGTGCAAAGTAATAATATATTGGCTGTAAGTTAGATACAAGTAACAAGTATTGCTTGTATCTAAAGTGATCAGACTGATAAAAATGGCTAATGGGTTTGAAGAATTGTTTACTACGTGAAACATGATTTCTCGCTATAGGATTATACGGACTCCCAGATGGCTACAGACTAGAATAAAATATGTTTGTACTGCAGTGTCATATATCCGTGTATGTTTCTGCATTAGTGTCATCGTTTTGATTTTTTACATTTAGGTTTTATATATTTTTTATTTTAATTTGAAATTGATTTAGTTTTAGGTATGGTTTTATTAGTATTTATTTTAAGGATGTAAATATATCTTTGTAATCTTAGGTTTCAGTAATTTTATTTTTAGGGACAGAAAGATGCAGAATCTTCTAGTTACTACAAACTGTTGTGATGTGGTGCTGTCAGCTGTTTCTGTGGTTCAACAGCGTTGCACATGAGTTCCAAAGATAAACTGTTACTTTAGCTAAATAGTATTTAAAAACTGTAACGGGACTTATTTAACGTTTGTTTTCCTCTCTCATTTGACTTCGGGACCAATATTTATATTTTGTTTGGTTGTATCTGTGGCTGGCTATTGGTACAGCTGCCCCTTTATGATTCCAATTCACATGCTAACAATTTGATTCTGATTTGATATCATTGACAGGAATGAAATATGAAATACTGTAGTACAGCTTTCCATTTTTGGAAAGATTTTCAAAAAAGCTCTAAATGGAACAATTAAAATTTATAATTACTGGAAATAGATTGTGAAAACCACTAAAGAGAGGCAAATGGTTTGTATACCAAATATTTTTGTTTGAGTAGCATATGGGTATAGTTCCTTAAAAACAAAACAAATCTTTCAAAGCACAAAAAATGACTTCTGACTGAAAAGAAAATTGGCCAGTCCAAAACTCACATACCATGTTCCAAAAGTTTAACTTTTTGTTTTTATATAATGTTATTTCTCATCATCGTAACAAAATTATTGGTGTAAGAATAAAGCCCTACTTGATTTGCTTGCATTCACCTGCTTGGAGTACTCCATTACCATGTCTGACAATGTACCAAGATGGTGGCACAAAGCAGTTGCGCATCATATTGCCATCCTCTTATAGGTGACAGAGAAAGTGGCTCCACTCGTACGATACTCGTGATACAAGTAAAATTTAACAAAATTATTTTCAAAGTCATAGGAAAAAGGCATAAATTAACTAGATGGGATTTCGTGAATCGATATTGAAACATCAAAACCAGGGTCGCGGTCAATCATTGACTCAATATTTTTTTCCCCACTCCTATTTTATTTTCATATTTAATTTCAGTTTAGTGAGATGTTTTTAACAATTATAATCGTACTTTTCACTCTATATATCTTTCACTCTCACTGGAGTAACTACAAAGACGCTTCGGTTCATGCTGAAAGGGTAACTGCATCTTAACTCCTGTTCTGCTCTGTCTGGGATGGTGTAGTATCCCCCCCCCCTCCCCTTCATATCTGGCCCTTGATTCCTAATCCAGGCCTTGTTTTCAGTTCTCCCAGGTAGTTAGTTTAATAATTACTGACTTTGATAGGCCAGAGGCTTCCCACCTGGCTCACAAGTAAAGGGGAGCTGGAGAATCGGCAGTGTTTGGCCGTTGAGAATTGTGATTTGAATAGTCCTGTTGTAGTATATACACTGTCCATTAGGTGCTGCTGTTGAGCAGTGACTGAGGCAGCATTGTTCCGAAAGCCGCTGTGAGCTTCAGGCTGGTCTCTGTTGCCTCGTTGGTGTCGCACAGCTGCCTGCTGCTTGGAGGGTTAATCGGCATTCATGTCCCGAAGAGTTTGTACTGTTTTGGCCCCATTTCGGGGATTTGCTAATTACGTAAAGCAAATGTTCCATTGCTGCTGCTATTCTCCTGCCAAGCGTGGCGGCCCAGCATGACAGAGCCTCTCAGCACTTGTATGTGTCTGAGGTGCGGGGTCCAGTCAGGGCAGCAAGCGGCATGCTGCCATGGGCCCACATGCTGTCTGATGGAATGTCCTGCTGGTCACGGCATTTTCGGACTTCCAGGGACACTCAGACATCAGTGCAGATTGAGCCGGACCGTTATGCGTGTCCCTGTGACAGTTGTAGCTGTGCTCACCTCCCATTCTGACCCATGCCGAGTTATCTGGGGGGGGGGGTCCTCCTCTTTCTGTCTCCCAGGAGACCCAGCAGGGTACTACAGTGGCTCCATAAATGTGCGGCTGCTGATGTGGATTCTGTGTATGCCCCCCCCCCCCCCCCCCCCCCCCCCCCCCCCCCCCCCC
>JAODJW010000135.1:27024153-27034800 GCA_026777045.1 Hyperopisus bebe | reverse complement strand
CCCGTCCAGGGTTGTTCCCTGCCTCGTGCCCATTGCTTCCGGGATAGGCTCCGGGCCCCCCGCGACCCAGTAGGATACGCGGATTGGAAAATGGATGGATGGATAGGTGAGTGTATGTATAGTTACCTAACCTGGCTGTCAGTTATATAGGTAATGACTGATTAGTATATGTCGGTTGTTTAGGTAATGTAGGATTACCGTGTGCCTGGTTACCTATCCTGGGGTGCGTTTTCAAAAAGCTAACTATGTTAGCAACTTACATAGCTGGAACTTTGCAGCTGCAATGCAAATGTTTCTCAAGACCATAGTTCAAACTATAGTGTTAACTACTTCACTATAAATCATCGATGAGCGACAGAGGCGTTTCCCAAAACGATAGTTCAAACAAACGTTCACCGATACTTTTGTTGTGTATTTGAAAATATAGCTCTGGAGGCCTGATTAGTATGTGCGTGGTTACCTATCCTGGTAATCGGTTATGTAGGTCATGATTGCCTGACCCTGCTGGGTGGAGCAGTGATGCTTCCTCGTGGTCACTGAGGGACATTGTCATGTACGCCTTTTTGCCCGCTACAGTGTGTGTGTACCTGAACAAGTACGGCAAGACGGGGCCCCACCTGGACCCGTGGCGTGTACAGAACCTGCCGGACCACTTTGGGCCGGGGCGGGCCTCCTCGGTGCTGCAGCAATGCGTGCAGGCCTGCATCGACTGTGCACACAACCAGACCTCCGTCTTCGCCTGCCTGAAGCCAGGCCACGGCGGGGAGGTCATATCAGGTGATGCTGGCAGCCTTTTCATCACGGGGGCGGGGCTTATTGCTTTTCTCGGTGTTCGTTAATCAGGCCCTGCCCCCCCACCAGCCTACTTTGAGCAGCAGCACCACACGCTCACCCTGCCGGCCGTGAACAGCGTCACCTACGTGCTGCGTTTCCTCGAGAAGCTCTGCCACAACCTGCACAGCGACAACCTCTTCGGCAGCCAGCCCGTGTCCCTGGGGGGCCCCCACTATCCCTACAGCGGTGAGGCCCTGTCCCAGGCTCCGTCTGTCTGCCTTCCGGGTGGATACTTGCGTCTGATTGGTGCTTGTGTGTGACGGGCATGTGTCTCTGCCTATCCCAGACAGGAAGAGCTTTGCTGAGGGCCGGAGTACCAAGCGATTCCTGCACGACTCCTACAGTGGCCAGGTCACCCACAAGCTGGCGAAAAGTCTCCGTCACTCTTCTGAAGGTACCCCCTCCCCCCCCCCGTTAAAGTTAAAATTATAATTAATGTTATTGTATGTGTATGTATGTGTTATTGTATGTGTATAAATATGTGTATGTAATGTGACCGAAATAAATTTAAACTGAGTTTAAACTTAATATACAATAATGCGCAAAGTGCGTAAGTGTGATGTATGTCAACACACTGTCTGTTCTGACATCCACTGGCCAGCATCCTAACTTTTCATTGCTTGGTTGTTGTTTAGCACTGTTTGGTGTCAGAGTTGCACTTGCTATTTGTGCTGTGTTTTTAGCAGTCGCTAATTGTGCAGTTTTTAGCAGTCGCTAATTGTGCAGTTTTTAGCAGTCGCTAATTGTGTTTTTGTGATACCCTTTTTGTATACGGGTCCAAATCTAAGCAAGGTTTAAAGTATTTTACAGGTTGGGAATAGGTGCATATGCAAAGTATATCGGCATTTTTATATAAGGCTCTTGAACGAACGCGGATTTGGAGTATTGTGGTTGGTTGTGGAACCAATTGACCACATACGATACAGGAGTACAGTATTTATCCTTTTCTGTGAGTTAGGAAAGATCGATTTTAGCCAGGGGGCTGGTTCTGTGTTATATATTTCGCACATGACCCTCCCTCACCCCTCCAGCCGAGCCCTTAGTCCTGGAGAACGGAGTTGGGGGTGGGCCAGAGCACCTGGAGCCCTCGCCACTTACGACCGGCATGCCAGGCCGCCCCCTGGCCCTGCGCTCGCTCTCCCAGCAGGGCAGCCCCCCCAGCAAGCTTCTTCGCCTGAGCTCCGCAGGTCAGTGTTCAAATAGGCCAGCCGGGCCGGCGCCCCTCTTGCACATTAGAGGGCTCCTATCAGCCAGGAGTGCCTTCACTTACTGCACCAGAGGAGCTTCTGTGAAACTGGACCATTGCCTGCTAGTGACTTTCACTGCTCCTACCATGTAAAATGTACCTATGACTGGCCTCTTAACATGCAACCAGAAGTTTGTGGGGTCCAGCCAGGATACCGCTGCTGGCAGTGTCCTGCAGAGAACATGCTCAAGATTAGCAGAAATGGCCAAATTTACACACGGAGCCAGAAACGGTCTCCTTTACAACACCCTCCCCCAGGTTCGGACCGCTTCCTGGGCACCCGAGAGAGCCCCTGGCCCAGTGGGCAGGACCCCAGCCTGTGGACAGTGGAGGACGTGATGCAATTCATCCGGGATGTCGACCCCCAGCTTGGCCCCCACGCCGACCTCTTCCGGAAACACGTAGGCTACGGGCCTTTGGTGGGGTGTGGTGTGGCGTGGCATGAAGGACCCCGCAGGGCATCGGTTGTGAGTTTGGTACCCTGACCACCCTCCTTTTGGGTCGGGTCTAACTCACAGTGCATATGCGTTTTGGGGGGGGGGGTAACCTGGTTCCGGGGCGCCTGAATAAATATCCCATGATATGGAAGCTGACAAGCATTTAAACAGCTAACTGCCGCTGGTGCAGATGAGGGTGATCCTCACCCAAAGGCATCAGTGTGGGAGAGGCTTGCGCTCCTAGCACACGACCAGCTATGAGGGAGCGCCACGAATGTTATAGCGAATGTTGAAGAGTGCCGGCTGATTGTATCCAGGCTTCCCGTGACTCGGCGTCCAACAGGGGGCTGGAAAAGCTTGCCGATCAGATGGCCGCTAGGTTCCCTAGGAGCCAGACCCCTCCCAGGATGGAGAGCATCGTTTCGATTTGAATTTTCTCTAGGCGAACATATGGGTCAGTTTCAGCAGGGTTGAGAGGTAGCTACATTTCAGCCACCCAGCCACAATCACACTGATAAGCACTATGAAGGTGACCTTCCTCATGTAAAATCATCACCCTTGTGCTTTTGGGGTCCGTAAATCTAGTGAGAGGTGTATTATTGCAACAGCAGTTCGCATTTGATGTGAAATCTGCAGACCTTTCAATAACTATAATTTACAAGTTATTTGTTGCCCAGTTGCACGGTTAAGTGTGTCAGCATAATCACATCTGAACCATTTCAAAATTAGGTAAATAAAATTTAAAAATAAAACCATCTTTTATTTGTATATAGGGAGCATTAAGCATGCTAGCTGTTTGCACACAGGACTGCTGTGATCCCTGGCACTTAAAGGCAGGGCAGTAACCATAGATACCCTCCTTAATTACTGCAGCTTTCAGTGAGCGTTCCTTCTGCACATGTATTTTCATTTGTTAGCACCATTGCCAAGCATTACCGTCTCGTGTGGTACTACGTGTGGGAGCTGGTGAGCCGGTCCCTGGGCGTCACCAACCTCTCCATCTCTATTGGCTTACGTTTCAGGAGATTGATGGGAAGGCCCTCCTACTGCTGCGCAGCGACATGATGATGAAGTATATGGGGCTGAAGCTTGGCCCCGCCCTCAAACTGACCTTCCACATTGACAGACTCAAACAGGGGAAGCCCTGAGCGTCCTGGGAAGATCCCTCCCAAACTGGAACCTGCTCCACACGGTATATGATGCGCACAGAGAAGGCATTTGCTGACCATTGTTGTAGCAATCACAAACCAGCCTTTGGGGTCAAAGGTCAAGCTGCTGGGCCTCACACAAATCAGCCATGGCCAGTCTTTAGGGCCCTGAAGTGTTACCTGTGAGCCTCTGCTACCCTTCCTGGCCCCCCTCCCTCGAGGGACGTGATGGTTCTTTGAATGTTTTGGCACCAGCCGAGTAGAGATTGGCGCACCTGTGTTTCGAAGCCCTGGTTTTCTCTCATGTAGCACGTACAGCCTGCCCCAAGGGCATCACTGAAAACTACAAACTCACCCACGGTCTCTGCTTCCTGGTACCATACTGCTAGACCTTGGTTCTTAATTTTGACCTCTTGGCCAAGCTCACTTTATAAAGACTGTTTTGGCCTTTTTGGCCTGTGTTTTTATGAATTTTTATCTTGTGTGTGT
Organism: Hyperopisus bebe; assembly: GCA_026777045.1. NCBI lineage: Eukaryota > Metazoa > Chordata > Actinopteri > Osteoglossiformes > Mormyridae > Hyperopisus > Hyperopisus bebe. Next base: position 27,030,646 of record JAODJW010000135.1, on the reverse strand, counting down.
ATATATATATATAAATATATATATTACAAATTCCCTTTAACTCTGGAAAAGATGGCTCTTTTTAACCTCAGTCGAGGCTTTTTTTTTTTTGTTTTGTTTTTTTTTTTTATATAAAGGACTGTTATCGCCCCACCCCATGTAAATTCCCAGATAAACACTAGCTCTGACCCCAACCTTTTGGGATTGATTCTGTACTGACCTCTACTGAGGCAATTTGTTTTTTTTTTCCACATCATACTTTATACAGCTTTGAGATGTACTGGAATAAAGAGTTACTGAATGTGCTGTCATGGAAAGGACAGTCTATATATCCTCATCGATGTTAAATGCGATTGCTCTGTCTGTCTCCTGTCGTTTGTACTTTTTTATTTTTTATACTATATTAGAAGGTATACGTTGAGAGCATTCTTACTTAATACGGTTCAATAAAATTAATTTGAAGCTGAGCCTATCCTTCATTTCCCCCGTGGAATTTCTCTGCTGCAATCGTAATTGCACTCATAGTAGTGGCCCGATACTTTTCTTTTTCATTTTTGATCTATCCAATCGTTTTTGTCCCTCCTAAGTGAACTTGTAAGCGAAAACAAAAATAATGATCTTTACTTAAATAGCACTTTTTATTCATGAAATGCAGCTCAAAGTGCTTAACATATGAGGTTAAAATGCACAAAATTACACAAAAAATAATGCAAAAAAATGCAGTGCAAAAGGTTGCTGAAGTGGCAGGTTTTTTTTTCTGAATGTGCTTTATTGGTGCTCTGCAGAGCCAACTTTGAAGACATGCACGCTATGATGCACCACATTTCGGGCTGTGGGGTGGGTCACCTGAGATCTTGCTTCAACCTCAGACTGCCAGCCTGAAAACTGGCGTGTCTCTGAGGAATGAGGAAATACACGTTTCTGTTTCACATCTGTATCGTTAATACAGGTCCCTGGAGTTAGAACGCAAGACTCAAGGGTTACTGAATTATTTCATTTTTTGGCTGCTCCCCTCATACTTTTGCTAATATGCTTCGAGAGTTCACAGTAGCATGTTTTTAAGTGAACACTTAGAAATCACTGGGACATTTTGATTTGACGTAGGCGTCAGCCATCATAAACAGCGTTAGCTGTGTTTTTGTTTAAAGCGGGTGGTAAGGAAGCCTCCAACAGATTGGCTGTTTAACATGTGGCTTGAAATGAAAATTTGGGTTCTGTGTGGGAGGCAAAGTTCGATTAAAGTGGACGATCAAAGGATTGCAAAGTTCACTGTAGACGTAAATTCAGCACGATTTGCCATGTTGTGCTCCTAAAAGAAGCTGCGGATGTCTCACTGAACAGAGCTCTGACTGTTGTGTAATTTTTGGTTCTGGGTCAGTTATGATCGCACATCTCATTTTCTCAGTTTCATTTGCACAAACCGCCATGGCAACAGTGGAAGCCTGATCATGAGAAATCTCACTGGACCCACCTGAAGTCCCAAATCTGTTGCTGGTTGGGTGATGTCATTGGGCCAGGTGGCCGTGCAGTGGGGCGCTAAGACTCTGGTCTGGCCATGCCAGCGACGTGGCATCTAGCAGCAATATTCTAGTCTTTCAGCTCATGGGGTGCGTAGCTACTGTAGGGGAAGTTCACGATGCAAATGATCTACAGAATCAGAAGCTCTCTGTACTCGTTGTGGCATGGTTTGCATGTTCTGCGGGGATTTTCTCCAGGTATGCCAGTTTCTTTCGCCGTCCAAAGACAGCTTTGATGAAATGGTGTCTAAATTGCCGTCAGTGTCTGATGGCGCATGAGTGTGTGTGCCCTGCTATGGACGGCCACCCCATCCAGAGTGTCCCCTGCCAGAGCATTCTGGGATAAGCTCCAAACACACCATGACCCCGCACTGGATCAGTAGTCATGGAAAAGGGAAGGACTTCAGTAACGCAAGTGTTTTTGTTTAATGGCCATGTCTCAAAGCAACTTCTGCCCAAGATACACAAGATGCCAGGAGTTGAGAATGGTGTAATCTTTTGTTTTTGCAGCATCCATCTGCTCTGGCCCACTGTATTTGCTGAGCTGTTTGGATAGCCCACTTGCTCATTAGATCCCGCTGGTCCTTGCACCTTGACCAGATAAGCAGTAATGTGTGTTACTGTTAACGATCAGAATCGGTTCCAGTAATGAATGCTTTACAGGTGCAGAGAAGAGAACAGATGCAAGATGGAACTTTTTTTAATCAATGCCCCATCTGTATTTTATGACCACTCAGTAGAATAATTTAATTAAACCTTTAGTTAATTAGAAGTGTATTTTGAGTGATGTCGGTGCTCCCTGTGTTGGCCGGCACCTGGTTTCACAGGGATGCCCCTCTGCATTCACGCACAGAGCATGCTGGGCTTCCTGGCAGCAGCCTTTAGAAGGGCAGGCGCTGCACATATGCCATCCAGGTGGCCGCGTACAGCTTCTTTCCCATTAGCAACTGGGCAGAAGCGTGTTGTGGGCATGCTGGGAGTGCACGCAAGCATAACTGTTGCCCTAGCAACCGGTCACTTCTGTTTCTGCAGGGAGAGATGCAAGACAATGCATTGTCCCAGTGAGCATGTTCAAATAAACCCACATTTAACAGCTCTGAATACTTTTATTTGTTTTGGGTTACTTAGATATAATCATTGTAGTTTAGGATCACTATGATTAACTCTGTACTTCTCTAAATTTTACTCAACTCATTAATTCCATACTGTGTCACACTGGATGCACTTGCACTTAGATGGCCAATTAAGCAATATCCACAGACACAATGTGGCCAAAGGGAGTGAGATCTCACTCCAGGGGCTGCTGGGAAGCTCAGATTGCCACGATGTTGCTATGTTTGGTCAGGTTAGCTCAGGGTCTGACATCCACCCCACCCCCCCAGCATGTCTAGTAGATTCAACTCAGAGGCTGCAAAGTACTTGTCAGCATGTTCCATCAGATCATCTCAGGGACTGACAGAACTCAATGTGTCTGATTGACTCAACTGAAAGGCTGCAAAGTCCCTATTATGTAAGCACTCGCCATCAGTTTAACAGACTCAAGTGATTAGTCAGAAAACTAGATTCACTAGATCATAATGTGCCAGACTCTCCCCCCAGTTTCTCGAGTGTACTAATCCTGGCCAGGAATCGCATAGCTACCTAGGAAACTGCTACAGACATTCATTTTAGAAAAGTGAGAAATAATCAAAACAATTTATTTGCTGTGTAGAAATATACCACATCATTTACAATTCAAAGCGAAACACAGGGATCTATCTATCTCAGCCACTTGACGATATATGTAACATAACCAACATGCAAAATGATACAGAGGGTCAGAATAATGCGTACCGATTAAGAGAGGAGTAAGCCTGAGGGAGATATGATTACAGATTTTAAAACACAACTGTGTGTTTCAGGCTACAGAGTGACTCCCCAGTCATTCTGTGCACCTCCTTTAAGTAAGTGACCAAGCGAAAGAATCCCTTTGAATAGAGAAATAACCTGATCAAAGACCAAGTGTAACCAAACGATTCCCAAGGGACATTGCAGTGGACATAGAGATGTCAGCTATCAATTATAAAGTTAGATGGCTAGTCGGGAAAACAGGCACCAGGGAAATAAGGTTCTGTGGAAGAGCTTACCAGCAAGGCAAGATCTGCCTAACGGTGTCTTTATAATAGATAACACAGTGTTTGAAGACTGATACCACTGTACCAGTCACACACCACAAGTACCCAGGGTCCTCTCAGAGTCAGCTGCCTCACAGATGTTTATCCATTATCATCAGATTAATGCTGAAATAGGCCATACTACTGATGAGCCCAGATTTGTTATGGACACCAGATGGCGCCATAATGCATTCATCAGCAGGGCTCTGAAAAAGGTGCTAGACTCAACATAAGTGAATCTCTCACAATCCCGTAGGTGAATGTGGTTGAGAGGATGCAGTTACATCACCTCCCGGGGCCCCGCCCATTGCCGGGTGTGTGACTGATGGCCCAGTGGCTCTCCTGTCACTCCATAAAGAAGGGCAGATGTGGTTTGAGCGCCCCCTCTCTGTGCCTGGTGTCAGACCTCCCAGGAGATTGCACTGATCTGATTAACACGGTCCTTCATTTCGTCTCCCTGCCTTTTGAGGGCTCTTATCTAGAACAACTGGAACAAGCATTTAACTCAAACTGTCTGCCATAGTCTCCATTGGATTATAAATATTACCTAGCCCACTATAATTTGTAGATTTTATTCTCTTATTGCTTTCATCCACTCTGCTATTTCACTTACTACTGTAATGCTGACATTATGATTTGTGTGTGCCTCGCCATGTGACTGCACCCACAGATAGATCTTTCGGAGATGAGGACTGGCCAGTATTTCCTCCATTTCCTGTGGCCTGAGTGACTCAGTTACGGGACATGAGCCAGAACGGGTGGCATGTTTCATTGTGAGAAATGCAAAAATCGTTGTTTTTTTTTGTCTCCATCGCTCTCCTCTGCGCAGGCGACGGCTGAGAATTTCACATCAGTGCGCGGGTTCATGTGGCTGGCTGTGAAGAGGCTGCACTCCAGGCGAAGAAGGCATGATGTACTGTAAATCTAACCACATCCTAACAGCGAAAACAGGAAGCAGCTCCTCAGAGCCTCTGTTGACTGACCAAAACCACCGACGTAGTAGATATGGAGGCTGCCTGTGTATCAGTGTTGCACGTCTGTTCATGCATACACATGTCTGAGTGCATCCTCTATGCATCCATACAGGTATGTGTTTTTGGGGCAAAACACAGTCAGAGAGATGCATGTATGCATAGATATACAGATAAACCAAAGCGCCCACAAAAAAATCACAAGTAGGAAATTCAACTTGAAAGACATATACCCTCTGTGGTGAAAGCAAGGTATCGAATTATCCTTTAAAGGTGTTTACCCCAGTGCCTTCCAGGTAGTTATTTACTCTATGGATTAACTCTCAATATCTGAATGCCCCCCCTCCCCCCAACTGTGAGCACACGTGTCCGAGTCACCGTGACTGGCCCTGTTAGCATGCTGTGCTGCTCTCTGACTCATCAGACTGTTTCCAAGGACCCACACTCTCCCACATCCCTGCGGGGGTCTCGCCTACTGCTTTTTTGGGGGAGGGGTTGTCCTCCCCCCATTCTGGGCCATGGCATTTCTGCAACGTCTCAACAAACCTTGAGCAGATATGACCCGCTCCCATCAAAGGCGATGGGCTGACATCATCACTTTGTTATTGTTGTTTAGACTGGGGCAGGAAATTAATGAATTTAGTTGCAATGGAACCTCTTGTGAAGTAGATGCTTGTTGCTAATGGTAACCTATTTGCCAATAAGATGCTGCCCTGGTAAGATCTCATAGATCTGTGACTGTACATCTGTCAGTTATGTGGTATCTCCCTGAGGAAGGAGAGGGGAGAATGGAGTAACTCAACTGTTATTTCTAAAGACCTGCAGGAGAAGGAGCTGTTGTACAGTCAATCAATTAATTTCTTTGTAACACAACACCCCTTGTGAGGTCATTGGGGGTGGGGACTTGCTTCTGACTGTGCCCTTCTCTCAGGAGTTAAGGAAGCATTACTGGTCTTAATCAGCATTTCGCTTTGTTTCTTGCCGAGGGAGAAAATTTATGTCAACTTGGAATAACAGGCAGCAGCATTTAAAAATGAATTATTCAGAATTAAGCCCCACAAACCGGCCCCTTTGTTCATTGTCCCTCCCTGCTACCCATTGCTGGCTGTCTTGTGTTTGGGGGGGGGGGGTCTGTTAGGAGTTCATCACTGGTGACATGAAGGGAAAATATTTATGTAGGTTACATTTTACATCAAATATGTTTAACCATGTTTGCTGTTTAGTGTAGCAGGATGGGAAATGGGCATCTGCTCCGATGGTAACGTGTTTGAGTCCAAGGAGAGTCCGCTACCCCAGATGTGCCCACAGGGCAGAAAATATTCTGCAAAAGATGAACTGTTTGGCTGCTTTAAACCCAAAGAAATGCCCATGCATTCTCATATGGTGCTTAGGTGTCACTGAGTCTGTTACAGTCAGATCTAAGTAGAACACAGAGGAGGCGGAAAAGGAAATGAAAGAAATAAAAGTATTATTTTTAGACAGACCAAAGAACTTGGGATCCCAAAGAGAAGGACCCATACAAGGGGGGCTGGGAGGCTGCTGGGGATGCGGGTGCTGACGCACATGGGGCTGGGGGACATGGTGTGGGGGAGGGGACCTTGTGGACAGAGACAGAGGAGCGTGGCAGTTTATCAGAGGAATGCTGTTTGTGCTTACGCGTGCTGGTCTGCACACCTATCCCCGAATTTCTAGCATGCCTTTTCAGTCGGCTGGTAGGTCTAAGTCACTGGAATTCTTGACATGTAGGCTTAGCTAGTAGCAGTACTCCCAGGGAGGCGTTAGCGCTCTCCATGGAGGACCAAACACTGGAGAGACATGGCTCCATCCAACACACTTCAGAATTTCACAGAATGTAGCATGTCATCTGTGTACC
>JAODJW010000135.1:26996069-27024053 GCA_026777045.1 Hyperopisus bebe | reverse complement strand
GTGCTGCAGCTGGAATGCCTTTGCTTCACACCATGAGTGGCTATACCAACACTGCAGCCCCCACACATTTCTAGGTTTGAGAGAAGAAGATATCTACTGAAGTCATAATCCTTAACAACTAGCTCGGCTGTCCAGGCCACCTGTAAGCAGCAGTTAGGTCCGTTCCCCAAACTGGGGATGCATGGTCTGCTTAGGCCTTCAAGGATGAGCTGGTCCTATCAAGGGTGGGAAGAATGGCCGGGCCAGCAGAACGGAATGAGTGCCGAAGGGGGTGGGGGATGGGGGGTGCTCACATTATTGACTTGGTTTCCTGGTTACTGCTGCCTGCCCTGAGAAGCCGGACGAAGCCCTAGAAGAAAGCCCAAGGGCAAGAGGCAAGGGGGTGTTTGAAACATGTCTGAAACATGTCTTTCCTGGGGGGGGGGGGGGGGGAATTATCACAAAGGAGGAGGAGTTGTTGGGGCTTGAACATCTCTGGTAGAGAGCAGCACAGAGAGACTTCAAATGGCATCAGCATCTTGCATACGCATTTATTGCAACTATGTCCTGATGGGAGGCCGTGGAGGTGACATGTGTACAAGGTAAAACAGTAATGGCAGGGGAGGCAATCTCAAAGATCTCAAAACAGCTTACATTGTGGTCTTTGAGGAATTAAGGAATGGTCATAGGGTGAAGGTCGTATTAAGCAGCATGCGTGACAGACGGTACACTGTAAACATGGTAGCAGGGTAATGAGGAAGTCCTTCAGGACAGGCATGTTAGGTCTGGGTGCCACTCTGCTGCTAATGTCCGTTTTTTGGTGGGTCACCTTGGTTACTGCTCCATCGGAGCTGTTGAAGCTGTTTGATTGAAGCACAAATCCCAAAACGCTTGCAGACAAACTGTTACTAAAACCCAGTAAGCAAGGTACCACTGGCAAGCCACGACTTGAAGTCTCTTGTTCTCAGCCAGGTTTTTTATTATCAATTTTGCTGGTATCAACTCCCCAGCACTTCTAAGTTATTTTTTTACTTTTGTTTTAACTCCAGCTATGGTTTACCGTAACTGCCATAGGATATGAAGAGTTTGCTGAAAGTCTGATGTCCTGCCCTGTTTGCTGTATGCAGGATCAAAACAGATGAGCACAGAATAAAAAATTTTGACATTACAGAGGCTCCAATAGGGACGGCTTGCCCTGTGTGCCATGCACAATGGAAATCCAGCTGCAGTGTTGACTCATGCCAGCGAGTGGAATTGCGGCATAGCTTGATCATTGCTGACCTTTCAGGTTGGGAATTCCTAGTTTTTATTCTTTCCCGTCAGTGCTGCGTCGAGTGCTCGAGATTCAAGCGAATGTCAGGATTGGTGGAGGACGTTGAGCAACCCTTCCGTTTGCCAAGAGCAAAACAAAGAACAGAAACAATCAAGTGTGGATTACGGCTGAACACACCCTCTTTTGTGTACGCCTCGGCTGGCCTGTGTGTGGGGGGAAGCTCGTCGCTGACACAAAACAAGAGAAGCATGCAGAAAAACACAGGCAGCCTTCAACCGAACCTGCATTTGAGTAAGTGATTTTTGTTGTGTTGACCACACTGCAGTGAAGCATATGGTAAACAAAGAAAAGAGTGCTTGCCATTGGTCATATCTGTCCCCCCGCCCATGCTAAGCACTCCCTTGCCGAGTCTCGGTGTTGGGTGCTGCCCAGTACACCCATTGCCCAAGCCACTGGCAAGCTTGTACCCAAGCCGCAACTGGCAGTCTCGAGGGAAAGCCTCCTTCCCGTTGGGCCACAGCCCAGGCAGCAAGGCCAGACCAATCAAGCCCAGCGTCCAACTACATTCTCCAACAGAATGAAGCTGAAGTCCTTAACCCACTGTGCTTTTTTTACTGTCCTTTTGCTCAGTGCATGATTAGGACAGGCCTGGTCGAACGATTTCCTCTGAGCATCCAGTTTTAGACAGATGTGGCTTGGTAATGAGCAGTTCAGAAGGGTTTCCGATACTGTCTACAATGCATTGTGGTCAATGAAACATCACAAGAGCTTCTTGCATGAAAAGAGGAATACAATGTGATATTTTCATGCAGGAATTTGTTCAATCTACGCCATCAAGTTTAACCACATGTAGGAAAGTGGTATCACCCCAACCGCTGAACATAAAACAATAGTCCCTACGATTTAAAGGCTATTTGCTGTGGCAGTAGGTGTCATTGTGGAAAAGGCTTGCAACCAAAAGGCTGTAGGTCAGTTCCCAAGAGGAATGAGTCCTAATCTTGTACTCTTGAGGAATGGTCAGGTCATGAACTCTTTTGGCAAAATAGTCACCTATCACTGCAAATTAGACATTGCTGTGGCACACTGACTCAGCACCTCCTTACACCTCTTGAGTCGGTGGCTCGAACACATACTTTTGCACATTCTTTGTGTGATGCAAGGTTCCTGCAGTAACTCCGGTTTCCCCCCCACAATTCAGAGACACGCAGTTAAGCTAATTGGCATCTCCATACCAGCCAAAGTCCGTGTTTGGATCACACCCACGGTGTACCCCTCCCTTGTTCTCTAAAAGTGCCTTGGAGAGGTTGATCACTGTGACCCTGACCATGATAAGCAGTTGGAATTTGGATGGATGGTCATGTATATTAGTGGATTTATTGAAAGATGCATAATTCAAATAAGTGATGAATAACAATAATGATGATCATCCCAATCCCACTCTTGACTAACAGACACCTGTGGGTTGACAGAAGGTAAGAAGATGAAGCAATGATCTGGCTTATTCATTAAATAAATATTTTATTATTATTGCTGAAAATAAATACATTTTTTTCCCAAATAGAATCAGTAACATGAAAGGGAACACTAAACAAAGCGAAACAGAGATTGAGAAAAGGGTTGGGGGAAGGGTCAAAAATGCAAGTGATCTTTGTAGAACTTCAGAGAATCTGGGAAGCCCAAAGAAAGAGACAACGACCTATAATGAGACCTGCCATGTTCTCACATGTGGGCAATAGCCCCCAATTACTCAGCCCCTAACCTGCAGATTCCCATACTGAGGTGGCTTCTCGTTCGCTCCTGAGCTATGCTGAGGACCCAGACCAGAAATGACATAGGTGGGTCTTATCATTCAGTTCCTGCAGAACCCAGGATTAAAACTCAGGCATGCTCGGGCCGAGAGCATACGAGGTTTTGGCAGCACATAAAATGTCAAACCTGCGTAAGCAACTCTAGGACTAACCCTTGTCATGGTCATCAGCACTTTACACCATCCAGTCACGCAAGCACACACCTCTGCTTCTTGCACTTTGTTTTATTTTCCAGTAAATCATGGCTGAAGAAGACCGTTGTCCTTACTCTTTATGAAAATACTTGCGAGATGTAGCTATAGAACTGTGTAGCCACTGAGATGGTACTGGGATAATTGGGAATTCATGCCTATGAACTAGAAATAGCAACGGTGTTCAGTGTACAGGGTCAGTGACTAGTGTATAGAAACACGTGGCCAAGCAACTCAATTTTACATGGCAAACCAGCTTCTTGAATTCCTCCAGGGGAAACTGATGATAATTCAAGTCCTGGAACCTACACTGTCTTCAGCGTAGACCAGATGCCCGAGGACATCTAAGTAACCTGCTGGCAGTGGTGCCTCCAACCTTTGTTAGCTGGGCTGGTTGAGAACAGAGGCATTGCATACAACATCCACCATCAGGAACCACACATAGGAAATTGGCAGCGTACCAGAAGAAAATAAAGGGACTAGTTGCAACATGAGACGAGACGATATCTTAAGTTCCTCGTTGCTCTGCCAAAGTTGACAGGCAAACTCCGCAAGCCAAACATCATTCACGCCCCATTCTGAAGCTGGGCTTGTACTTGGCTAAAAATACCAAAAGGACAGCTCTGTGCTGGACACCTAGACAAATTTCCTTGTCCCAGCAATCAGTGGGTTGTTTTGAAGAATATTTTTCAGTGTTATGGTTAATCACATCAGTAGAAATCGTACAAAACCAAAAATCCCTGGCGGATTTTTCTACCTTTCAGTATTGACCATACAAAATCAGTTTTCAACCAAGCCACATTGATCAAGTAGGCCATCATTTTTATTCTAAATAAAAAAATTTAAAATCACTGGATTCCTTAGGCCCTAACCACAAAAACCAAAGCAATAAATATAAGGCATTTGCTAACCTAAGCGTGAATTTAGGAAGTTATTCCTGTGCTAGATTTGGCTGTGACACCTGCACAAAAAAAAAAAAAAACAGCTGAGCGCGAATATCAGTGCAAGCTAAAGTGTAGAGGCGGTATTTATGGAATGCATCAGCAGGTGTACATGTGTTGTACAAGAATTGGGTTTGACGCACAAGGCCTCAACTTCTACATGCATGCCCAAAAAAAATATATATATACCAACCCCATCCCAAAATGCTGAATCGCCCCTCACCCTTCCCAAACACACCCCCCAACCCTTCTACTTAGTTGCATGTTAATCACTTGGTGTGGGGGATTGAATGAATATAATTTCATAAACTGCAGTAGAGTCTGATTGTTTCAACTGAGGCAACACAGTGTGTGTGTGTATATATATATATATTGTTCCAAGTGGCTTCTGAATCCTGCAAGGAGAGGTTACATTCATCCCATATGTTCAGGGGGAGGAAGGCAGACGAGGCTGAGGAGCACCACCACGAAGTACCGAGACGTCCTCCAGGACATGTGGTTGAAGACATCTTCTCCCTTTTCAGTGTTTTAACTGTTTACACAAAACACGAACGTGCGTGTACGCCAGGACACACACACCCACAGAAACACACAAGCACGCAGGACTCCAGGCTGGCCTTCGCTTGTTCCCGACCTCCAACCAGCCTTGGCCCAGGGTGACCCAAACGCGGCACGTAACCCCGAGACTCTCAACAGCTGACGGTGCTGGGCTGCTGTTTGCTCACGAAGTCCGAGATGAAGTCAAACTCGTTCTGGCCGAGGAAGAGCTCTGGGAGTTCCTGAACACGGTCCAAACCCAGCTCCACAACCAGAGAGGTCAGCACCTCCTCGTCAATCAGGTCCGTGTCCATGACATTGAGGCCCAGTGCCGGGCCGCCCATGTGAGGCATGCCAGCCAGCTGGGCGGCACCCACCCGGTACTGCGGTCCGCCGCCCATGTGGTTCCCGTTCATGGGCATGAGGTGGTGTCCATGGTACGGCGTGTTGAGTTTCTGCAAGTGCATGCTGGCCATGAGCTGCTGAGAGGTGAGGCCCCCACCCATGTACTGCTGTTGGGGGCCCTGGGCCAGGTGATGCTGCTGCTGTTGTGGTTGCTGCTGCGGGTGGTGCTGCTGGCCGTACATCATGCCGCCGGCCATCTGGTGGTGGTGCCCCATCTGAGCTCCGTTCACAGGCCCGTTCACGTTTGCCACCATGCCCATCCGCGGGCGCATGCCGCCGTCCATGCCACCCTGGGATCCACCGCCATAGTGCATCATCTGTCCAGCGGGCATGCCGCGCATAGCAGCCTGGGGCCCATGCTGCTGGGGCCCCGTCTGCAGGCCACCGCTCATCCCCATCCGGAACCCATGGTTCATGGACATCATCATGTGATCAGCCATGGCGTCTTCCTCCAATCACTGATCAGAGAGAAAACACAACTTTACTGTTTATAATGGAATAGAATCTGCAAAAGGTGGAGGTGCTAACGTAACACAGACCATAGGACAATCCTACCCAGTTACCCTGATGAAAATTATTGTCCATGTTGTGTTCATCTTTACTGACTTATCAGCTGTGTAGGTCAGCCGAGGGAAATTTTAAATATCCACCATACTATTTTTGCGAGGAGTCTGAGAATAGTAATTAACGTGAGAATTAGCTGCATAATACCCCAAAATGAACGGACACAAAGGTATTTAATAAGTAAACCCGGGGAAGCACTACATTTGACTAAACATTGCGGCTTCAACAACGATGTTACTTGTCAGCAAAAGCGGTGTCACAGTGCGACAAAAGGTCCCTACGGCCATCCACAGCAATGGATACCGGACAAAACCGAACGTGCTTAACTGATCAGGAACAAAACACACACACATGTGCACTAGCTGCTTGAATGAGCAGGGAGGAGAGAATGTCTCCGTCATGCACGTTATTGTCACGTTGCCGTTTCCCAGCCCCTTTCTTACAGTTTTTTTGCACTACAGTATTTAAAGTCGCAAGCGACACGGAGTGGATGATCTGACTCAGTGTGGTTCTTTTCCGCGGGGCGCTTTCTTGAAGAAAAAAATAACCGAGATCAGCAGTTTCTTTCCAATATCTCCCTTCTTTACAAACATTATGTGCAAAGCAGGCAAGCTCCTCCGTAGCCTCGGCGCAGGAGCCCCGGTATGCGGTTCTTTGTGCCTTGAACGAACGGGGCTAAAATCCAGCGACGGTGTGTCGCTCGCTGCACGTTTAAAGGACGCGAAACGTTCAGCTAACAGGCACGATCTGTTGGACAAACCCTTAAAAGTCAAGCTTCTCCTCTACCTGTAATGCACAGCTAGTAATTTTATAGCAGGCTCTGATTTAAGAAATAATACCGTATATATGCAACAAATAAGTAAGCAGATAATGTCACGCGCACGACAGGACCACATAGGCGCTGCAAACAGGTATAGCGATATTTAAAGCCCGTTTAAGCATGAAACGCAATTGTTATGGACAGACTTGCCCGAAGTGATTAACCACGCATTTTGCAATAACGTTGACGAATTATTTTCGCTTTAAAACATGCTGTTTTACAGAGCGCCACGTTAAAAGTGATTCGGAAAACAGGAAAAAAAACGGAGAAGCGAACAATGGATCCTCCACCTAAAGCAAAAGAACACAACCTCGGCCGTGTATTCCCGTTCATAAAATATACATACCGGTATACGTTCTTGTTACAAAGTTCACTGACTTTGTGATTTCAAATATATTTGTTGCTTTAAAAACTGCACGGCGAGGGTCCGCTGGATTAGCACATATATTCCATGGGGTTAAGCTTCATACTCGAGCGGGACCAGAGCACAAAAAGCAGGCATCGACTCTTGAAACGACTGCCTGTTTTCTGGGTCAACTCAGGGATTATATACACTAAAAGCTCGGAGGCAGGCGCACAGGGGAGGTGGAGCCAGCCTTCCCCTCGCAGCCTTTGTCGCGATTGGCCCCACTTTAATAATTGTTCAGACGAAAACGTGTGGGATTCTGTAAAAACATATTACCACAAGTTTCCTCCTTTTTCTTAGCCCCCACCTCCAAAACACACAAATTGCCTACGTCGATTTATTTGACAGTTGTTGTTCTATTTTTTTTTTTTGCTTCGCATTATGAGAAAAAAAATGCAATTTGCATAAACACGTCCAGTTGCTTAATTACGTATATTTTTATAATGTCCATGCACTCACCATTGTTTGGTGTTTTGTAGTGCCTCTTGACAGACGTTTTAAACCGTTTCTTTTAAAAAAAATAATAATAAAATATAATTTGTGCTGTATTAAAATTTAGGTGTTAAAGGCATATGAACCGAGACCTGGTGCAGTTTCGCTTTAAATCATCATAACTTTTCATGCAGAACTTTACACGGCACGCATTTTATATGGGGTTTAACATGTGCACCAATCGCCTGAGCCCTTTAGCCTGACAGCCTTTCCTGTTTGTGTTTGAAAGCTGTCTCTCTGTCTGTACGTCTGCTATCATGCCGTTCCTGGGGTAGCGTGTCAAATGAGAACATGCGATTATTGTTCAGTTTTCCAACCAAATTCAATGGTGATACAGATGAACAGACTATATATAGAAAATCAGCCGAATGGGGGAGGGGGGCAGACCCACAAGCAGTACTTAACCCAGCTGGTCCCAAGCAAAATGCTTGCTGACTCGGTGTTAAAACTGAGTGACGTGGACTGCGGTGGGTGGGTGTCCTCACGGTTGTTCTGGGTCACCGGCGGCGGACCGGTTGCTCGCCCCATCCCGCAGGCTCCGCCTTTTACTCCTTAGCTACCGGTTTCACCGGTTATATCTTATTTAGAAGACCAGCGCACTCCTGATCAAAACAGGTATCCTGTCCTTGACAGTGACCAGGAAAGTTAACATGCACAGTATTAAAGTATTAATGCACCTGAAAGTGTGACCTATTTTATTTCCTTCTGCATTCAGTAATGAACTGCATAGTTTTATGAGATGGGATATACTGGCTTTAGTATATTTTGTACATTTACACAGTTGCGTTATCTGCTTGATGTACTCCACCTGCACAGAAAACAATGTCTTACAGCTGTCTGTAACTTGATGTGCATCTGAAATGGTCTGGAAGGTCCCATGCAAATTCTCTGCCTGCTTGCTTTTCTGCACGTCAGCAGCAGATCAGCAGCTTTGTACTTGTGCACATAATGGCACCTTCGGCCTGTTGTGACTCGCTGGCCTTGGGCAAGCACCCCCTGCCAGTTCTCGCTGTCGGGCCCCTGGTGTGAGCTGGGGGTACCTGTGAGCCAGGTGAATCTTTGGGGACATCATGCTGTGGAAACAGTAAAGAAACATCACCAAGGTTATTGCTGAAGGCTGACTAAATAAATGCCGCATGTTTGATGGCCGCCTCTCCTGTCCCACAAATCCTGTTCTCACACTCAAGGGCCTTATCTACTGGGCCACTGAATCCTATTTATGTTCCACGTGTTTCTTCCTCCCTGTCAAGGCCACCAGTGTCCTCGTTCACAGCTGGTTTTGTCAGTAAGCCTTGACTGGGCTTTTTTTTGCTTATAGATGGATGTGAGATGACTCAAGATCTGTGTCCACAATGCACCTTTTCCACCCTGGGTGACGCACCAATCCCTCAGGGGATCTGCCGTCTCGCCCATGACACTTTTTTAAGCTTAGTCACATCTGAACATATAACTGACCTTTCAGTGCAAATAGGAAGGAATTAATCCATCTACCAGTCACTTATCTGGTGCCGGGTCACAGGGGCTTTGGCAAAAGCACACAGCCAACTTACGAAACACCAAATCACCAAACTGCATACAATTGGACAGCAGTAGGAAGCTGGCAGAAAACTGAAACACAGAGAAGACGTAGAAAGGACACACACACCCACACACGCAAAGGTGTGTAATTATCTTTGCTATTTCTATTGGGAAAACTCTAAATGCAACATGACGACCTAAACCCCTACCCAGCCAGTAACCAAACAAAATATGAGATTCTTGGCATTTCTAGTTTTTTGATTGCATTCACAAATCTTTGTGGGGACCTGAAAAATGGTCCCCACAACGTTAGAATAATAGGTTTTTATTACATTGTGGGGGCCATTTTTTTTTTAACATGTCAGAGTATTGTGGTCACCGTGCTTATTGTCAGAAAGTCAAAGTCCTCCTTAAAGTGGACTCCCCCCCCCCCCCCCCCCACCAGGATCAGGCATTTAAACTTGCTGTGGTGATAGCATCTCCTCACAGTTTGCTCTCCTGCTCTTGTTTCCAAATTGCTTTGTCACTGTAAGTGTACTGCCGGCTAAAGATTGCTATTATCATGCAAGTGCAGCTGTGAAAAGGTTAGAGGGCATAGTTTATAGCGGGAGCAAGTGGAAGGAAGCTAATTGTTCGCCTTTTTTCCATGTAAAATGAAGTGCCGTGAGAAAGCCAGCGACACTCTGGCTTTTTGAAAGAATACTCTTATTAGGTGCCCAGTTTTCCAGTGGACAAACCTGTTAACTGGACATGTTTGGAGCTGTGGCAACAAATGCAATGGGCATGAGCGAGTGTCAGTACCAACCAATCGAGAACACTCAAGCTCATGCATCAGCCAGTCAAGACCGGACCAGTAAGTCCCGCTGTAGTATCCACCAATCCTGACCACACTTTAATATTAATTAATATAATCTTAATTAATTAATATAAATTTCCACAGGGAGCTCCACCTCACACGTACATACTTGCTTATTAGCTCTGCTTGTGTTGCAATACTTGTTTTGTAACAGGGCACATCTGTTACTCTCTCTGATGGCACGCCTATTACTAATAATTATTCAGTTGTAAACAAACTTCTGTACCGTGTGTTCTTCTGAGTATTGATACGACTGGGTGTTGGTTCTGCACCCCCTGCTTCGCGGTAGCGTGCGAGCCCCCCTGCCTGGATTCACAATCCCCTCGCACCCCCCCCCCCCACTGCTGTGTGAGCGTTAGCATTTGTGTTCGCCGGTGGAATGTGCCTGTGTGCCGTCACCGGGGAGACGGAGGGGGGGGGGGGGCCCACGGATGGGCACCTGGAATGTTGGTGGCTCAAACAAGCAGTGGCCCCGGCGGCTTTCTGTCCCCCCTCCCCCGGCACCGTCTTCCACATCAGTGCTGTCACTGCACTCCTCCTCCGCCCGCCTGCTGTCCTCTTTCGCCCATCCCTCCATCCACCCTATCAGACAGCCTTCCCACCCCCCTACTGATTGTCACACCAACACTTTAATGCCACCATAAATATTTATATCAGCCTCCCCCACCCAACATCTGCACAGGCAGTTACGAATATTTGGGGCCGTCATGGTGCCACACAAGCAGGAAATCAGCCATCCGCTGGAGGATTTTCTGCTGTTTCTGTGATAGCGTTGGCTTTTAAACTCTACGTCTCTTGTCGTGTCATACCTGCAGGAGCATCTGAGATGGCTATGTTCGGTTTGGTTACATACAGAGCTCCTCTAACACCCACACCTGTCTGGATTTGACAGTGCCCCCCCCCCCCAGCTCCCCCTGGCACTGTCCGCTGAGTCCACCTAGCCGCCTCGTTAGTCAGCAGGTGCAGTGCACAGCCTGCGATTCACGTTTTAAGGGTGAGGCGCCTGTTTGCGTCTTTGTTCTCCTACCGCTGCCAGGCCCTTGAGTGCATGTCCAGAAGCCCCGCCCACTCCTGACCTATGCGTGTTTTCTGATAGGTAGAGAGCCCGCAGTGGGCGGGGCTTCATACATGTTAGTGGCAACAGAGCGAATGTATAAATGTGCATGTGTTTGGTAAGGTGGCTGGGGTGCGGTGGGGTGAGGGGTGGGGGCAGCACTAGGCAGAGTTAACCCCATTCTGGCCTAGCTTGCTCTATACTCACTTTACTTCCCAATTTGCATTTTAACTGCTCAAACAGGTCTGGGCCAGCAGAGCAGACGGCCTGCCCCCCCAGCACCCCTACCTCCCCCCGCTGCTCCAGTGATGCCTGGCAACACACAGCCTCCAAGGGCTGTCAAAAGCAAGCAGAGAGAACGGAAGGTCGAGTGAGCAGGAGCGTGTTGTGTTACCATGTGCAGTCCTCCCTGAGACCTCCATGGGAACCACACTAGTATTTGTGCGCTAAAGGAGACAGGTGCTATTTCAGTGCCAGATGCTAAGGCTAATGCACAGCTTAGCCTAGGGGGGTTCTCCAGCACAGGATGGGTGCAAACTCAGCCAACTGAGTGCCTCCAGGCTGCCTGTTGCTACATCCGCATGAGACTCACGACAACCTGTGTCGAGGAATCAGTCCGAAAGCTTGGGTATCCTGTGACCCCAATGTTTGTCTTTATCTGCAGCACCTTCTCAGGCTCCAGACAGAAAGCTGGCTCTCTGTGTACCAGACCTACTGCTGCTTTAAAAAAAAGCCACTGGTCCAGAAGTCCAGGTCCGCCGTGTTGTTTTAAGCCGGGCAGCTCTGCCGTGGCACTTTGGAATGTCATCCTTCTGGCTCTATTTCATCTCGTTTAAAGGCATTGGCTGGAATTTGCTGTGTTTTCTTCCTCTGCTGGCCTCGGAGCACAGGAATGTGCTGAGCGCGGGTTCCGCTAATGACACACGCTCACACTACACGCTAGTATTGCATGCTAACGTCACATGCTAGCACTATACCCTCACACTACACGCTAGTAACGACATGCTAACGTCACATGCTACCACTATACCCTCACACTACACGCTAGTATTACATGCTAACGTCACATGCTAGCACATTACCCTCGCACTACATGCTAGTATGATATGCTAATGTCACATTCTAGCACTATTCCCTTGCACTACATGCTAGCACCACATGTCAGTGCTGGACTCCGCAGCTGCATCCTATTAGACGCTGTGGAAAGCACCCTGAACAATGGTGGTATCTGAGACCATACTAGTTGCCCCCCATCCCCCAGGTAGACATCTTCCCATCATGCTTTTCAGATTTCCACATCACCAGGCATGCATCACAAATAATGTCAGGAACAGGGGGCTGGTTCCAGGTCTCCGGAGGGTCTAAGCTCTTGTACTCTAGAACCAAGTACCTGACTCTCCAATAAGACATTCAACTTCATTCATAGGTGAAAAGTTTACATGAAGTCGGCCAAGAACCCGTAAGTAAGTGCACAGAATTATATTTGCAACGAATGCAAGTATATAAAAAAACCAATCAAAGTGACCCTTAAAAAAGCAATCAAAGGTCCTTAAAATATGTAGCAGTGATGAACAAATATTTGACATATTTGATACTGGCGTTCCTCTCCATACATATAAGAGTTCCTCCCTTAGTTAAATGTTGTTTTTGAGCACAGGAAACTTTCTCAACAAATTATTGTTGTAATACAGGTCCGGCCAGGATCATGAAAGCAGCTCCCTGATGCGTGTCACTAATACGCGCAACACACCTGCTGTGTCACAGTGCTGTTCTTCCACCACAAGGCCACACCCCCCTGCCCCCCCTGCTTGCCCCGGCAGTGCCAAACTGTGGTGCAAAAGCCGTTATTTCATGCACAGTTTGCTGTTCCTCCAGTTCCTTTTTACTGCAGGGACAGAGGGTGTGCAGTGCAAGAGCTGCAACCGCAGTGCCCCCCCCCCCACCACCACCATCTGACCTACCCCACTCCAATCTCCCCCCCTCAGTCCTGGGATGCCCTTGGCCACCAGCGGCTGTTAGCTGGCTCGTTATTGCAGTAACGGGCTCTGCGAAAAACAAGAAAGAAAAGCAAAACAAACAAATGTACAGCGCTTTGACAAATAAGCCAAGTTCACCTTGTGATTTAGGAGATATGCGGATGTACCCATAATGCTTTGCAAGTGTGCATATCCTCAATGCGGTGGGAGCGCGTGCAGGGCCGTGGAGGTCTCCACTGTTGACTTCTCCAGTCTGGTGCAGGTTGACATTTCGCCTGCAGCTGTTGGCTCTTTGTATGTTTGCTCCATCCTGGTGTTTGGGCACCTGCAGTTCTGTATCAAACACTTTTTTTTTGGGGGGGGGGGGGGGCTCTTTGTAACTTCAACCCATTTCTGGGTCAGAAATGTTATCTCTTCTTTTCCTTCTTCTTTTCTTACCGACCTGAGAGTGATTGTCAGAGTGGTAGCACCTCAGTGGACAAGCCCGGGCCCCCACCCCCCACCTGAGAGAATCCTATACTTGGCCTGGACACAGATAGCCGAGGCTAAGGGATTACTTGCAGCACAGTCAGCCAATCACCTGGCGGAGAGGGGGAGTGGCCTCTGGGGTCAGCAAAAGGTCTGGCGACGGTGGCCTGCAGTCTCCACACCCGCCTCCCCCCTTGCGGTTGCAGTGCACCATTCTGTTGCTTAGCAACGAGCCATCTCCCGCTTGGCTTGCGGCCCATGGGTGTCAGGTGTCCCATCTCCTAAGCCTGGATTTGACTGCAGAACAAGGCCAGGTGAAGTGTTTCCTGCAGGTGTGAAATCCAGCCTGGCTATGACCTACAGGACATCATGTGGGATCCCATCTGCATGGCTGTGCTCCAGGACACTGCAGGACCCCTCCCTCGAACCTGGTGCTCTCCAATGCAGTCCCTTGGCCACCATACTAGCCCCAACACATAGGATACTGTATATGTTCAGAAATGTTATGTACATTTAAAGTATACATATTCATGTGCTACATTCATGTTTTCACTGCAATATTATATATTTCAGTGTTCTTTCTTAGTCTGTTATTATTACCAGGTTTTGTAAAAATCAACTCAGTTGCATGAATCATTCTCATGGAAATGACCCGCAAATATGAATCATCATCTTGCTATTATTCCTAATATTCCTATGAAAGGCTCTGAACATTTTTTCATTTGTCTTTCTGTGGGAAAAAGACAGGCGTGCCCATTGACCATCGGCCCAGGATGTTTCAGGCATTACGCCTGCAAAGTGATTTCAGCAATTAGCGCAATCGTTTCACATTCAACAGAACTGTGTGTGTTATTCAAAATAATAAAAAAATAGTCTTACACCAGGAGAGAAAATGATTGGACTGATTTATTTTTATGAAGCAAATGCAACAAAACTGTGTATTGATTTAGGCACCAGATAGAGCAGCATTTATAAAAACTGTAAGATATTAACTGAACATGTGAAAAAAATGTCTCAAAAAGGTTTTAAATTTCCTGTACCATGACACACAATAACAAATAGGAAGATAAATAGAACAAATTCAATCCATTTTATGAGTTTCTCATGGTATAATTATCCATTTTCCATGACTGATTATGCAGTGCGGGGCTGTGATCAACCTGCAAGCTGGAACATCGGCAAATGCACATTTATACATTTATGGTGCATTTTCATTGGCACCAAGGCCTAAGCCGTACCTGAGCCAAACCGCAAAGAGACGGTCTTCCGTTGTACATTATATGAGCCGTAGCCGAGCCTTACCCGCGCCGATATGGTCATGCTTACTAGCACGGCCAAAAGCGTGACCAAATCTAAGCTGGTTGTGCCACCACCATCTGATTGGTCATTAGTAGAACTGCAAACCGTGGCCTATTGATGCATTCCCGATAACTCAGGACTTGGAAAATTTCAAACCTACTACTTGAAAAAGTGCTAGAGAATGACTTAATGGAATGGATTCGTAATGCAAATTTACGCAAGCTAATGCTGATTCTGCTAGTGTTTGATGCTAACATAAGAAAGAGATTCTCATAGACCTGCTAGCAGAAATTAGCACATAGTAAATCATGATGTACGCTGTGTGAAATAAGTAAATAAGTGTCTCTTTCGTTTTATCTCACTATCGCCTTCACCAAGCCGACCCTTCTACAGTGGAAAATCGAAGCAAGCAGGACCCACTGTGTAACTAGTGTCTCTTTGAGTTAGCGGTTGGATACGGCCCGGTTCCTGTATGCCAGTTGAAAAGCGGCCTTACACTTACACAGACTCAGACATATACTCACAATGACATACTGCGGGAAATATAGAAGCCCCTATCCACCCAAATCTGATGTCTTTTCGCCCTGAAAAGCAGAGGAAACCCACACAGATGTGAAGAAAACAGACAGGAAGGCAGGAATGAACCTGACAGCTGTGGAGGTGCCAATCAAGGAGCCACCCTACCATCCCCATAAACGTGACTCAAATAATCTCAAGTTCAAGAGATTCTCCTTGATGCGAGAATTTTTTATGCATATGAAGCAGCTAATAGCTAATAGGAGTAAACAAAGAACAAAATGTTGACCTCAGCCATGCCTAAGAATATGTGAAAAACCCTGAACCTTCAGTCAGGATTTCTCCTGCCCTCCTTTCTACTGCAACAGTGGCTAACCTTGCTTTTCTGCTTCTGGTCTGCATGAAAGTGTCCTTAAAGCAACAAGAAACGGGAGAGTAACGGAGCAGGACTGACAGTTTGCAGACCTACAATAATCTTCTGCCGTTGTAGAAGAAACAGGGCAGGTGTTCCTTTGGGACCCCCAACACAGATTCTCACTTTTGCTTCACGTTGAGTGGAAACTCAGCTTAGTGTGTGTGTGTGGTGGTGGTGGTGGTGG
Organism: Hyperopisus bebe; assembly: GCA_026777045.1. Lineage (NCBI taxonomy): Eukaryota > Metazoa > Chordata > Actinopteri > Osteoglossiformes > Mormyridae > Hyperopisus > Hyperopisus bebe. Next base: position 27,008,351 of record JAODJW010000135.1, on the reverse strand, counting down.
TGGTGGGGGGGGGTAACACTGTTGCTCTGGCGATGAGATCGGACTATAAATACATTTGCGGCTTCCTTCCTGCCCTTGTTCACCCAATCAGAGGAGAAATCTCAAACATTTCTGAGGTTCTGTTCTCTTGGGTTCAGGGTTTGGGCCGGGGTGGGGGGGGGGGGGGGTTGCACTGTGTGGTTGCAGCTGGTAAACAATCTATTCCGGGAGGCTAGCAGGACATCACCTTTAGTAGCAACGTAAGACGTTGGGTTTCCTAAACAGTTACTCTCCGAACCACTAACGAAAGCGTCACCTGGTTCCTAATTTCACGGCGAGCGTTACAAGGAGGATTTGGGCAGCCGCTCTGCCTTCAGGCAGCCTGCCACCCACTTTCTGTCCCAGGGGGATCGCCATGGGTGAAGTATTTGCAGAGTTTTAGATGACCATTTCTGTGTGGCATACTGAGGGCGGGGTTCCCCACGAATTTCCTTTAGAAACAGCCCTGGACTTTCACCAGATTTTACATTGAAAGCTGTAGTTATGTTTTTACTTTTTTTACGTTTTGATGGTGTGTGTTGTTCTGGGATATCTGAGCTCAGAGCTAAATAGTGAGAAGGACCTTTACTTGCCATGGCAGATATAAAAGAATAAAAGGATGAGGTCCTATGTGTTTACGGACTTGGGAGACAGGGGCAATCAATCAGGCAAAAAAACCCCCATCCCCCAACATGGCTGCTCAGCTTCAGCTGAATCCAGTAATCGATACGGCACCATGGTATTGTGATGGTAAATTCCTCCGGTCCTGGTAAAAAAGGGGAGGGGGCACTTCACCAGGGAAGCCCCTCCCACTTGGGGGCTGTTTGAATAAATCCTGTACCCGTAGTGAAATTACCCAGGAAATCACGCTCACTCATAAATAAGGCCGGCTTCTGTTTCTGTCTTTGGTTTTTAATATGACTGCGGATTCCCTCTCTGTTCGATTTGCTTTGTGTGACTCCCTCCCTGCATGACCTAACTCCTGCCTTCACTGTGAGTGTGCGTAGCTGAGATCGGAAATCCTCAAGTGAAATTTTTGGTTGAAAAGTCCAACCATCTATAAATTTAGTTGGTTTTGTTCCTGTATTGACCGTGTTTGTAAGTGTGAAAAATACATATTAATGTGGAAAATGTCCATTTAATGGGCAGCACAGTATTGTGACCCCACCCCTCTGACATGACGGTTACTGTCCCACATCTGCTATGTGTGTGTCTGTATGTGTGTGTGTGTGCCTGTGTCTATATGTGTGTCTGTGTTTTTGTTTGTGTGTGTAGAGCATGTTCAGTTTCTCTGTTTTCCAAAAACATGCAGTGAGGCAAACCCTCTTCTCTAAAATGTCCATATTGTGCCCTGTGATGTGCCCTGTGATGTGCCCTGTGATGTATCCTGTGATGTGTCCTGTGATGTGTTCTGTTATGTGTCCTGTGATGTGCCCTGTGATGTGCCCTGTGATGTGTCCTGTGATGTGCCCTGTGATGTGCCCTGTGATGTGTCCTGTGATGTGCCCTGTGATGTGTCCTGTGATGTGTCCTGTGATGTGTCCTGTGATGTGCCCTGTGATGTGTCCTGTGATGTGTCCTGTGCTGGACTTCCATCCTGTCCAGGCAGTACCACAGTTTTTGCTCCATGCTGCCTGGGAGAGCCTCTAGTCCGGAAGTCCCAGCTAACAATTTTTGGTTACAGGAACTTTACAACTAATGTTCTCTAAAATGGAAGGTTTTTGTAAAACTAACCACAGGAGAACCCTAGGCTAACGTTACTTGATGTTCCATGTTTGCTGGGCCATCGCCCTGTACTGCCTAAGTTATTAGAAGATGGATAGATGACAATTTAATAATTATAACCCCTTTATTAACTCGGAAATCTTTCTAGGGTAAGTCCATAGTCTGTATGTGAAAGTGGGGCCCTTCTTTATGTTGAAGTTTCACTGTGGTCTGTGGCAGTCAAGCGGTTAGCTAGCCCTAATGCATCACAGCGAGTTTCTGATGCTGTGAATTGTTAACGAGAAATGTCACCCTGCAGGCAGAAGACAGCTGTGCTTTCTGTGCCACCTGAGCCCTACTGCTGTGTCACGCTGCCTCCCTGGACTCTTACCCCAAAGGCCCGGCTTTGAGACCTTGTCATGGGTCCCCACGGCGACCGGGGGGCGGGGCTACGGCTGGGAGGCGAGGCAAAGCAGGCAGTGAGGGCAACTTTGGATCATAGCTAGAGGAAAGGTCAGGTTTATAATGACTCTAAGACTATAAATGGCATTGGTTTGGGGTTCGCCTGTATACTTATTAACATGCTTAATGCTGAAACACAGTAAGCAGCTGTCATCTCTTCACTTTGTCCCTGCCAAATGGCTGCTAAATGTGTGAAGACCTGTCGCAGTCGTTATTGCAATAGTATTTTTCGCCTGACTCCCTTGGGAGCACCTGCAGCAGTCAGTCCCATAGGCTGTAAACTGCACAGCGATTAAAGGAAACACCGTTAAGCCAGGTCAACACTTTGTTGTCATAGCGATCTGTGTCGATGTATAGACGGTTTCTGCAAAGGTCTTTGACCTTCAAAGGTTTCTCCGCTTATTTCCTGCTTTGGCTTCCCTATCATTCTCTAATGGACTAAAGCTGCACTCAATCATGCCTAAAGAGCTGACATTTACAGGTGTTGCAAATAGCTAGACCTAACTGCTCAAATACAATATTTCTTACAAGAAGGCTATGGACCTAGTGATGATACAAAAGAATTTTGACTGAAATTCATATGATAAGTATTGCTCTCTCGTTATGCCTAAACATACCAAAACCTCTGTGAGGTGGTGTCTTACTTTATAAAAACATCTCAGACAGTTTAAGGTTTCTTGATTTTTGAATGGGGTCTCATCAGACATCTGAGTGGAGGTTCTGCATTACTGTGAAAACACCCTCATGGAAGTTCCGAGTTTCATAGAAGTAACAAGTGAGAGTTCACTATTACAAATTTGAATGAACTTTAGTAAAACCATAGTTGGTGATTTCTTGAATCAAACGGGGCTCTACTGGAGACACAGATGGGCATTATGTCACGCCTGGGTCATCCAATCCTCCTGTGTGCCACACCCCCTCGTTAACCTTGTGTGCAATTCCAATGTTACCAGCTGTTTCTTGCTATTTCCATTAAGTTTTGTGTATTTAAGTCCAGTTCAGAGTATGTTTCCCCAGTCTTGTCATTGAAGTCAAATGTTACTGAAGTCTGCCTCGCTTTGTTGTTTTTTCCCCAAATAAACCACTAGTTTCTGATCTCTCGTCTCCCTGTTCCTGCTTCCACGATCTCAGTCGTGAAATTTTAGGTACTGCTTCAATGTGCAGATAGGAGAGAAGGTCTGCGGGTGTAGACCATGAAGATTGCAAGTTGTGTTGGACAGATACTCTAAACATATAAGAACATATGAGAGGGCGGTGTGGTGGCTCACTGGGTTGTTGGTTTGAATCCCCACCTGTTCTGTGTGAGTGGACTGTGCATGTTTTCATCATGTTAAGCATGAGGGTACTTCAGTGTCCTCCTGCCGTCCAAAGACATGGCTTCAGGTGAACTGGCACTTCTGAATTGCCCATAGTGTGTGTGTGTGTGTGTGTGTGTGTGTGGTTGTTAGTGTGTGTGTCTGTGCCACTTGATGCACTGGTTCCAGACCCCCCCCTGTCACCCTGTGCTGAATGAAGATATTGGAAGCTGAATAAATACAATAAGCGCTATGCTGTCCATGTCGTGGCATCTTAATGTTCAGAAAGCTATTAACTTCCACTGCCATCGCCAAAGCCAGAGGTCCTTTCAGGGTTAGGAGTACCCGCACAGGGCCTGCTCTGAGGGCTAGAGACTCGCACTTGCCAGCGTTTACCTCCTGTCTGTCTGCCAGCATGACCTGGAAGTCAGGCATCCGGAGCGGATGAAGACGGGCATGTGCGCTGGGGGGGAAGCGGGGGGTGTGAGGCAGCCTGCGAGGTGGGCCGCAAGAGTGCTGACATTAAGGACGGCCCATGAATCATTTATTGCCTGCCAGCCCAGTGAGGTGGCAGCACTTGAATAATTAGCAGCAACTCTGTCGCACATTTATGTGGGGGGGGGGGATGGGTGGAAAATGTGGGGCATGGTGGTATGGGGGAGTCGCGGGCAGTGCCTGGCTTGATTACCGAGCATCTCAGCACAAGGTGGGGCAAAATGAATCAGATGGTTCTGTGGGGCTCAGTGTGCTTCAGCTGGCTGGCAGCTCCTGATACACACGCCGCAGCCTCTCCGGCAAGTCCATCCAGGTGGCGGTCACATGGTCCCTAAGCCTCATACCCCGGGGTGTCCCTCGGCCCACTCACACGCACACACGGTTCCTCCGTCAGCCGCGTGACGCGGCAGGCCTTATTTAATGCCGGTGAATTAGTCACGGTCGCACTACCTGTACATAGGGGCAGCTGCGCAGAAAGATAACCTTCGTGCCAGATATCTCTGTGATCGCAGCCTTGGGGGAGGGGTCATCGCTCAAACGTAAGGCTCAAAAGAAATGCAGCGCTCGGTGCGAATGGACTTCAGACCGAAAAGGGGTGTGTTAGCGGCGCTAGGCTAACGGCGGGATTTGTGGCCTTAGAGGGATTTAACGCGCAGCGTTTGCTCTTGTTTTGCTGGTGCCCAGGAAGGCGCTCTGGTGTCCTGGGCCTCCACAGGGCGTGCTGTCCTGTTCCTGCGTGCACCTTGGCCGAAGCTCCCTCCCTTGTTTGTTGAACTAAGCCTTGTATCATCTTACAGGGATACGTGTAGGCGCATGTTGGCTTGACCATGCAAATGCGTCTCCTCTGCTCTTTGTCCAGGTTGAGGAGCAGGATGGGATCAGAACAAAGGCAGGTGTGCCCTGAGATGAAGGCCGACTCCACCATTGTCCCCCTGAATCTCAATCAACACATTTAAAATGTAAATATATCTCAGATCGGCTTCGCAAAGATATTGCCTCATTCCCTTTCATCTGTCAAGGAATATTAATCATTTTTTGCTGTTTATTGCTGCTTCTAACAATTCGATGATTCTAGCAGTGTTACGTATGAAAGATTATCAGTCACGCTGATGTTTCCTGGCAATGAATGCCAACGTAAGAGACACATTGGAGGGGGGCTCGGGGGAAATCACGTCAAATAAATCACGGCAAAGTCTGCCTGAGTCCATCTCCGCATGTTTTCGCTCATGTGACCACCCCCCCCCCCCCATATGCACACGGGATGTTCAGGGACAGCCGAGTCATGATGATGGGTGCACCCCCCACCCCCGGAGGAGTGCGGTCCTGGTGGTGGACAGCTGCACTCCCTGCGTCCTGTTTTTCCTGTCACCCACATGCCAGTGTCATTGTCCCCAAGAAGCTGTGGGAGACATAGGATGTGATTGGCATCCGGGGAGGAGGGACGGGCGTCTAGGCTCTCAAATATGGGAGAGCTGCCTCACACCCCCCCCACCCCCACAATTACCACAGGTTTTCATCCCCAAGTCAGCCAGATAGCCTGAGCACTCTGATAGCAAGGGGCATGCTGTTCTGGGTGGGGGGGGGATCGCAGTTTGGGCGGGGGCCCCTTTGTCTTATCTCTAGCTCAGCATGATTCCACCCAATGCAGTATGCAAAGTAGATGGAGGATTGGCCTTTACCCTGAGTGTGTGTGTGCGTGTGTGGATTATGTTTGTATTACATTGTGTGTAATACAATGTGATAAAAACCTGTTATTTTAACAATGTGAGGACACTTTTTTTAGGTCACCACAAAAATAAAATTAAAAAAACTAAAAATGCCAAAAGTCTTTTATTTTGTCATGTTGTTTATGGTTACTTATAGTTAAGGTTAGGGCTGGGTAGGGGTTAAGGTCGTCATGTTGGGATTAGAGTTTCCCCCATAGAAATGAATGGAGAGTCCCCACAAAGATATAATTACAAACCTGTGTGTGTGTGGGTGGGTGCCTATGTGAAAGTGTACATTCCCCAGTGAATACTGTGGGGACATTCCCAAACGACATTTCCTTTTTTGCTGGCAAATATGGTCAAAGAAATGTTATTAATTTTCATCTGTTTTTTGAGTTTTGGTGGTTTGGGGTTAGGGATCAGTTATTACAGTAAAGCCAGGCTTGATAAAAAGTCCCCGCAAATTCGGCCTTGAACATGTGTGTGTGTGTGTGTCAAGCTCATTACATGATGTTTTCCTGCCTCAGGTTTGCATGGAACCTTCCAATGCAGCAATAAACTGAGATATTCCAGGATCATACCTGTCACAGATGCTCAGGTCAGGATGGTGAGCAGAGATACACGGGGTGGGGGCTGAGGCAGGGAATGGGGAAATTATTTGGGCACGGGAGTGTAGGTGGGATTAACAAAACAGGAGAGGAGCGGAAATTAAAGGCAGTCATTTTCGCCTCGGTACAAAGGGAACACAGAGGAAATCAAAGTGGGTGTCAGGCTACTGAGTGTGAAAGGTCTCAGGAGAATAAGCAGGAGCCCCCTTCATATCGCTGGTAATTAGGCACCAGTGACTCATCACCCGAACCCCACCCCCCACCCCCCTCGGGACATCTGCATCCCCGTGTCATAGAAAACAGTCATTAAGAAAATTACCTGAAATCATCTGTCCTCATATTTTTCAATAATGTGCACAGATATGTCATTGATATGTATAACTAAGGCTTTGTGTTAGCTTGGTGGCTTAGGCTACAGGACAGAGTCATGAATGCAATAGCCTGTGGAGCAGGTTCTGTACCTGTGCGTGTGGGGGCCGCATGCCCGCTCTCCTCTCGCAGCCCAAAAACAGGCAGTTATGTCAATTTGTGTTTCTAAATTTTCTGTGGTGCAAGAGTGTGCGCCCTGCGACGGTGTGGCATCCTGCGACGGTGTGGCATCCTGTCCAGGTTGTTCCCTGTCCCTGAGATTCCTGGGACGGGCTCTAGGCTCAGTATGACCGTGTGCTGGATAAGCAGCTGAAGAAGCTACGTGGCTAAAGAAGGAATGGTAAATACGCCCACCATCTGTGTATATTACGAGTAAAATATATGGCGGGAAATCCAGGTGGACATTAGTTTGAGGAGGAAATGTAAGCACTGAAGTAATTATAGATCAAAAATAAAACATCTAATGGGATGTTTTCACTTTTCTCTTTTAAAGAGGTAGACCCATCCCGTCCCCCACCACCCCCCATGCCCCTCCCCCTCTCCAGGAGAAGAAACAACACGAGGCCCCAGGAAGAGGCATCCAGTCTGCAGACAGACACAGCGGGGCGTCTGGGCCAAGGGGTGCGGCTCGGGGTGCACGCGTTGCATTCCATCCTCGTCACACCCTGAACCCGCGCAAAGCAGCCTGCAGTCCCGGGCGTGTCTGACGAGTCACCTGGGCCCAGCAGGCTGCTGTCGCCTCGCCCAAACAATCCGGGGGCTTAACTCAAAACAGGAGGCGTGGCTGAGGGGAGAAGAGGCTGCTGGGATTGAGGAAGTGGAAGCATGTGCCGCATTGGGAGGCATGGGCTGGCGTGCCGCTACCGCCGCTGCTGTGGGGTCTTACCTGCTCTACGGGGGACATTTAAAGGAAGCCTGTAATGAGATTGTTTTGTCATGGAAAAGCACTTGATCAGGAGTGAAACAGAGGTGAAACACGATGGGAATTCTCGCCGCTACCCTTCAAAACCGGAGTTAAATTACCTTCCTTAGCTAAAAACATGTTTAAAATATCTAAAAAAACAGCAATAATGAATTAGATATATCTACAACATTTATATATTGAAGAAACTGTGCTACGTGACAGATCTAAATATTTCATTGTCCTTAAGTTATTATAAAAAATGGGTACAAGAAGCAAAGTTTAAATTGCCTGAGATTTATTCCTGGAACTGAAAAATTGATTAACTTGCCCATTTTTGCCTGAGGGACAGGGTGTAAGTGTCCTGTGAGTGAGCAATGACAATACACTAGGCAGAAAGGGGGGGGCCGTGAGCGTGACGAGGCGTATCCGAGCTGGGCGATCGTCACGTCTTGGTTATGGAACGAGCGGCGTCTGTGTAGAAGAGTGTTGCTGTGAATGTGCGTCCGTAGGTGTGGGATGACGAAGAGGCAGCATGCACTCTGTGCTCTGCTGCTTCAGGTTAGAATGTTGCCCCTTGACGATCCACAAGTAAAACTCACTCTTGTTCCCTAGAGCCAGTTACCGGCACTTTCGGGTAAAATTCTGTATTTTGCTGTGAGTTACGTAAGTCCCGTTGGACGGAAGCATCTCCGATTAAGCTAAACTGAAATTGTTGTCTAGTGCAGCAGGGCAGGCCGTAGAGTTTTGTACTCCTTGAGCTTTGAGAGGGTTTGGGGAAAGGGGGAAGAGGTAGAGAGGAGAAAGGAAAAGAGACAATGTGGACAGAGTAAGGAGGATGACCAGAGATGGAGGGGGTAGAAGTGGAAGCGACATGACAAAGACATCACTATCTAACTTGCGGTGACCGTTTGACAACGACTAACGTGGATCACGGCCGATTTAAATTCCGACACCTTCATAGGGAAATGGACCGGGCACACAAAGACCACATTGTCACCAGGGATCAAGACCCTCAGCAGCATCTCTGCTCATGTCCTGGAGCGTTTCTGATGGCATTGCGTCTGAGTTTATACTGAGGATTGCCTGCCCTCGAATCCCTGTGGTCGACTTTCGTGTTGAATGCTGGTGCTCTGGGGTCTTTACCAGCAGCGTTGCAAAATACTCAGACAGGGGCTCCTCCGTCGGTATCCCAGGAGATCTTCCTCTGCATGAGGATTCAACACACAGCACATTTTAAAATACTGTGCAGGATGCCAGAAAATTTTCTGAATAGACAGTATGGCAGCAATTAGGTGCTTTTCCAGAAAAGGGCAGCCAATGTGCAGATCTTTCAAACGTGTCCAAGAGATACAGAACCACTCAGGACAATATGATGCTTGGAGGAGATTCTGGTCAGTGTGGTTCAGTGGTTTAACTGAAGTTAAAGGACAGTTAGAGCTGCAGAATGTCTAATCTTGATTTAATAACCAGATAAAGTTTCCTATCAGCCACATGTTTGTGAAGTTGAACTGTGTCCTGTGGATGCTAATTTTAAGCAACAGGCTATAGAAAGAAAAGAGCATTAGCCTTGGAACTGAGCCATGCAGAACACCGGGTATTACATTTGGCAGAGTTAGTAAAATTCAGAACATCAACCGTGTTGATATTTTATGACAGAGGAAATCCTATGGAAAGCTGATGATTTCAACCGATTCTATACAATTTCTGGAAGGCAGATGATAGCAAAAGATAGCTATTAACAAGGTTAATGATAAGACATTTGGGAGGCAAGGGAAGTGCTGGTTGCTAGGGATGTACCACTCTGGCTTTGACAATAGGATTATTTAAAAGAAAGGGTAAGATAAGCTCAGGTCTAAATGGCTTAGGGTGGATGTCAGAAAAAAATGCTGTCATAGTTGTAGAGTTCTGTACTTTGTCACTGAGGTTATTTTAAGATCCTGGCAGCACATTACACAGATGACAAAAGCTTCCTATGAAGTAAAAAGGAGCCTTTAAAATGACGTCTAACTTGATTTAGTCGCAGAAAGGAAGGAGAACAGATCTTCGTACCTCCACAAGCATCTGATTCAGGCAGTCAGCCAAGCCCACAGAGGACAATACAGCAGAACAGCTAACCAGGCACTGGGGGAAGAAGAGAGCATGTTTCAAGAACAAAGGGAACATACTGGACGTTCTCGCTTGATAGAATGGATCTATTACGAAAATCATTTAGCTTGCATTCTTTGCAGAGCACGCCGAGGTCAAAGTTCTACAAAGTGTTCACAGGAGAGAACATGAGAATTGATTTAAAAAAAAAAAACACTCTGTTACCATTAACTTGTATGACATTTGCCCTCATTCAGTTTTTTTTCCCCTAGATTTTTCTATAAATTGGAATAGTACACATTGAGAATATTGATCATTTTTTTATTTTTAATATCACTTTTCCTTTTAGCTATAGATACTTATGCTTCTTTTTCTACGTTTCTATCCAACCTGGATATATCTGCAAAAAAGTTTGGATGAATCCTTTCCTCGTGGGTATGACAGCGTGTTCCCTCAGGTCTGGATCGGCACATTTCCGGGTGTCGAGTCCTGAGAAGCGTGGCCAGAGGGCTGGGTCAGAGCGCTGGCTTTCAGATCAATAAAAGCAAGAGCCCTTTGCCTCTTCCCATTGTCTCACGGCCCACTCAGACATTTCAGGAAGCGCTACTGAAGCACAACAATTCAAGTCAGGAAGAGGAGAGAGGAGTGATTAGCGGCCTTCTGTCTCAAATCCCACCCCACCCACCAAGACCCCTTAAGCCGATTCACTTGAGGTGGGTCATTGTTTACGTTTTGTTTCCATTGGAGCAGCCGAAGGGACATCAGGCATCAATGCTAGGCAGCATGTGACTGGTACAGCCTCGTGTGTCAGCTGGAGCTGCCCCCCCCCCCCATCCTCTACAATTGCCATCTAATGTAGCTGTGCCTGTGTGTGACTAGGGGGGGGTCATGTATGGCGTGCCACAGCTGCTCCTGTCACCACACCTTCTGCCGTTGGACCGACACTTACCACTCCGCCCTCCCTCTCAGGTCCATCTTTTGTGAGGGAAAACTCAGAGATATTTAACGTCACACATAACTTGCGACAATAATAATTAAGAGTCAATCTCTGTTTATTGCAACGGGCGCCTGTTGTTCTGAGGATGAAATGACACATTGTACAGTGTTGTTTCCCTCGTTATGGCTACTTCAGCTGCTCTCAGCCCAATATAAGTGAATAACCTCTTTATCCATCTTCCATTACCCCTTATGCGGTTCAGCTTGAGTGTGAGTCGGTAGGCTGTCCCAGGCAGCACAGGCCATCGTCAGGCACCGGCACCAAACCACGTGAATTGTGCAGTACAGGAAGAAAGTGGAGTACCTGAAGGAAGCCTGCAGAAAACGCACAAACTCCACAAACACTGAGCAAGGGACACTATTCAAACCAGCTCCTGTGTAGCTGTGAGGCTACGGCGCTAATTGCTAAGTCATGTCGGTGGAATTATATCCACCATTGCAACAATCCCAGGAATTGCTGTACTGACTCCAATATTATGATTATTGAGCATAAAATCAGCAAGGACTGGCAAATCCAGAGGCGGAAAGGTATGTAAAGCAGCTGTGGGAAACTCGGATACAGAGCAGCTTCAGTATGAGAATTTTCATTCTCTGCAGTGCTAAACTATACATCAGCCACTGGGGGTTTTGACTCGTCTGTCACAGCACAAAGTCACAGACCCAGTGAAAGGTTACCAGAGGCGTCGCTAGAGAAAAGTGCTGAATGTCATCCGAGCAGATCGCCCTGCTTTTTTCATTCTGTAATCCGTAGAAAGGATGCCAAGCGACAATGGTACATCCCGGATAGAGGACCTGCCAGCAACTGCACCTCTTCTACAGCATTCTCAGCAGGGGGTGGGGGGGGAGGTTGATATTGACTGTCACATGTTCCATTTGGACCTCTTTCCCTGAAGTGGCTTGGGACTATTGTGGAGAATCAGGGCTCCACATATATGTGTTGGGTGGGGGGGGGGGGTTTGTCCTACATGGCAAATGCACAATTACTAGTCATTTACAAACAGGCAACAGCTGCAAGTGGACACTTTCCCTCAGTAGATCAGTACACCACAGCTTTCCAGAAGGTTCCCTTTCCGCCTGATTCCCGTGTGCGGGTGACCTCTCTCCCGTTTATTAATTTATGCTGCTCTGCCCGATGTGTAGTCGCATAGGTTGCGCCGTTAGTCTCCAAGGTTTCTGGGCCCTGCCGAACTTCCTCTTCTCCTAGGTGTGTCTGTGAAGAACAAATAAATGACAGCAACGTTTTGGTTGGGAACAGCGGGAACACAATGAATAAAATGGAGCCTCTGGAATCTGCCGGCGTGGCTCCCTGTGAACCTCAACAGGATGAGTGTGTGGATGGAAAAGGTGGAGAAAGACTGGAATAAAGCCTAAAGACAGAAACGGGGAAGAAAGAGAGAGAGGGGGAATGAATGCTAATGACAGAGGGAGAGCGGGACGGTGGCGATTGGTCTGTGCACACGCCGTCGCTTCCCCCCCTCGTGATTTCCATATCAATATTTGAGTGGTGCTGAATCATTTATGAAAGTGTAGAGACACAATAGCGTGGTGGCACAGAGAACACAGCCACGGAGCTCCTGCACCTCGAGAGGGCTGCTCTGTTTGTGTGTCTGCTGGGGGGTGTCTGCTGGGATGGGGCGGGG
>JAODJW010000135.1:26958178-26972663 GCA_026777045.1 Hyperopisus bebe | reverse complement strand
CAAATGTCAGCCACACTCTCTTAATCGAATTGGAGAAATGTCAGTCCGGGGATGGCGAGGAGGGGGCAATATAAGCACAAGCATGTGGAATATCCAATCCTGGTTGAATTACCAGCTGGCCAGTAACACCAGTAAAACCAATCCTGCTTAATCACTTGTCTCATTTACATGTCATTTGCACAGTACCATTGCAATAAAGCATATTATATCTGTGCTGTGACTTGGTAAGTCTGACCAGTGAGCCATCCTACCCAGAGGGGCAAATTCACAGCCAGGGGGCGCTATTTAGCATCCGGTCTGGAACCCTGCGGTACCATAGGTGTGGGGGCAGGGTGGGTGGGTGTCGCAGTCAAGTAACCGCACTGAACGTCACTGAGGGGTTTTGGGTGCAGTGTGAAGGGAAGAGGAGGCTGCTGTTGTACCCTTGGAGATGTTTATCTAAACAGCTGCATAAATGGCTGTAACTGCAAGCTGCCTGAGTCACAATGAATGAGGCACCATAGCAACACAATAAGCGTAATGGTGACAGCCGTTTACTGCACTGCACTGCACTGCACTGCACCAGCGATTGCTTTGGTCTGAACGAAATGCTCGCGTTGAATAGCATTCAGAATTTGGGCACTGTGGTCATTGTTACATTCCATCTGTGGAAGCTCCCCATGCCCCCCCAGCCCCATAAAGACCTCTGAAAGCTTCCCCTCTGGGGTCTGCAGGGCCTTCATCCAACTCCTAGGATCAAATTTCACTCAAAAAAAAAAACTGAAGAAGCACAAACTCGTATTTGCTTACCAGTGCATGCTGAGTTTCAGTTTTGCCTTCGACTCAACACTCTGGCTGACGACATATTAATCTTCAGCTCTCATGCAGAACATCGTAAAAATGTAAAACATGTCATTTGCTATCACTTAGTTGACCCATACAAATACCCTGTGAACATTTTAATGTACATTTCTCTTTTTCCATCTTCTCTAACGTATTGCCATAATTATTACTGCAAAATGTAATATATGAGCATAACCAAAAAAAAAAAAAAACTCAATATTATCACATCAGACTACTGTTTGGACGAATTCCGTTTAATTCAGGATCCTAATACACTACTTTATTGTATCAGATCTCATATAAGTAAATGACAATGTTGTCCGTTTTCTGATTTTGACTGATTTTTCTGAGGACTGAGGAATTTTTGATCGGTCTTCAAATGATTTCACCCTGCGTTTCGGGTCAAAGGGCACACCGGATGCACTTCAATATATGGCTAGTTTCTGTTCCTTTTCTTCCAAGCAGCCCCCTCCCAGCACCATTACCCAACCCCCGGCCCCCCACCCCCGCCGGGGAGACCCAGGGCTCCCCCGAACACAATCATTGCTGGTATGACACATCAATGTTGGGAAAAGCCAGAATTTTTGGGACATAGAGTCACAAGCTGGGTTTTCACACAGCGATACACTGCGTTCTGGTGTGTTCTCCTTATGGTGTCGGCCATTTGGGCTCCTTCCCTGCATTCCTGCCCACCGTTTCCCATGGTCTGGCTGCTCAAACAGGAGTGTCACTGTTAGCACATGAATGTGGCAGTTGAGGCCGCCCTCCTCCGCCCATTCCCATTGGCCCTATGGCACCCCAAGTCCCTCCCTAAAAATGTCCTGACCCAATCCATCCCCAGATTGGACAGTTCCAAAACAATGTTGCTTTCCCTCAGCAGGTCTTAACCCAGAGGTCATGGCTGTTAAGTACTGTAATGTTTATTAATGCTACTAGCCTCTGTCTATGTGAGTGCAGATGGATACCTAGAAATTGTAGGCACACTGACCAAATGTCACCTTACGTAAAATTTTATATTTTCAAGAGTCCCTCTCAACTGCTGCGTCCTTTGAAACTGTCAAGGTATCCATCCCCCTCAGATGCACCCATGTGATTATCCTATGTGTGCACATTTGTGTGTGTGTGTGTTGAACGTGTGTATGTGTATGTGTCTGCATGTGTGTGTGTGCACGTGTATGTGTGTGAGAGGGTCAGATATACATTACATTGTCGGGACCAAATGCCCCCAGAATCTGACAAAAACCTGTTATTTTGGCGTTGTGGGGACCATTATTTTGGTCCCCACAAGGGGAAGTTCAATTTTATAAAAATCTGTGACTGCAGCCAAAAAGCTAAAAGTTTTTAGTTTGGTTAATTATGTTTAAGGTTAGGGCTGGGTAGGGGTTACGGTTGTTATTGTTGGGATTAGGGTTTTGCCCTTAGAAATGAATGGATGGTCCCCACAAAGATATGAGTACAGGTCTGTGTGTGTGCGTGTGTGTGTGCATTTGTGTGTGCATGTGTGTGTGTGTGTGTGTGTGTGAGTGTGTGTGTGAGTGCCCTTAGCTGCCGCCAGCTGACCTTAATCCTCTCTCCCCTGCCCGAGCCCCTGTAAGGCCACATTAACTTGGTTTCCAGGTAATCCCTGGCAATGTGACGGATTGAAGATGCGCCTCTTGGACCTTTTAAACCCCCCTCCTTCAAGCCCCGTTTTCTAATGGATCTCTCCCGATTCCATATGGCAAGTGTGTTCTCTAGGCAAACATTTCCTGCTTGCAAGACCCAATTCAGATTTTTTTTCCCCACAATGGCGAATACTCATGTTGTCATTGTACAATGCTCGTTGATATCACTGACTTCAGTAAGTTTCAGTTTTCCAGGCAATACAATTATGATCTAACTCTATTTTAACTGCACATAATATATTTGCACATAATTACTATTATCTTTAAATATTTGTCACATTCTATTTTTTGAGAATATTTCATTTATTTGTGTACCGTGTACTTTTTAAATCTGTTTGCACTATGTGTGTGTTTGTGCCTTTTCCGTTTGGCATTTTATATATATATATATATATATATATATATATATATATATACACACAGTACAGGCCAAAAGTTTGGACACACCTTCTCATTCAATTGATATATATATGTATATATAATATATATGCGTGTGTGTGTAGGTCTCTGCAGACTATGCTTGTTCTTACTGCTACATGCACCAGGATTTTCCCCTGGGATCAGTAAAGTTAATCTTAATCGCAATTTTAGGAGCTGCTCTGAGTGAGATTGCACACATTTCTTACATTTAGACAAAATTCTATTAATAGCATTCATAAACTGACTAACAACACATCTGAATAAGAATCTGAATAAGATTAATTTGCTTGCATTTAGGCATATTGTCTTATTTTAGGGAATCTTACAAAGTACAATTTTCTCACTGCACTGGCAGATAATTTTGGTAGTTTTAGGCCATTTTATCTCAAAACAGAAACAGTTTATCTTAAATTTGAAAGGCCATTTTTTTGCAGTGTTTAATCCCAAGGCTCTGCGTCTGCGTGTGTCTGTGGAGTTTATGGGCTCGTGGGAGTTTCATTTACACAAAAATGATCTGAGGGCAGAAAGAAAAATGATTGGTTCACACAGATAACCAATCAGATTGTAGAGGAGGTGGGTTGCATGCATGCATGTGCCCTGTGATGGACAACATCCTGTCCACCGTGTTCCCAGCCTTGCGCTGACTGGCACCAGGATTGGGTCCGTACACAAAATGAAATGCGTGTGTGGTTGATGATCTGGGTTCAAAAACAAGGAACAACATTCACTTGACCTCCCCATTGATCCCCCCATCCTACAGACACATTCTGGGCTAAAATCCCAGTGTGGTGGTACATGGGCTTCTTCCTTAAAATCGAGACATTTTATCATCTCAGAGGGGCTGCCTGGTTCTGTTGTTGTGCTGTAACACAAAGCACTTAACCTAGACTAATGCACACACAAAGCCACAGTAAGTAAGACAGAAAAAGATACATATTTAAAATCTTAGCTTCTGGCTTTGCTCTGGATGACATAACTGCCATCAGATGGAAAACTGAGTGAGGGAGACATAACTCACATAATATAATAACTCTCTGTCCTAATTTAATAGTTTGTCTTCTTAATATCTTCCTGTAAGGAAATTCTGCTTTTCCAAGTACCTCGTTACTGACGAATTGTTGTTTTACTCTGTCTGTTTTTTTCTGTGGGAGATGCCAAGGGGAGGGGGGCTGGGGGGGGGGACGAAGGAGCAGTGGAAATAAAGCGGTGCACTGCGGCTTGACTGTTTGGACCTTCTCTGTCTTTGCACGTAATTAGAGCAAATTGCTCGTAAAAAAGGGCGGCAGCCTTTCGATGACGGGGGATTTTAATTAGATCAAGACCATGAGCAGAGCTGAATTAAAAACCCTGCTGCTGTTACGTCCAGGCATGGCTAATGGCTCCTGTTCTGGGTTAAGCGATCCCAGGGGCCACGCTACATAGCAGGCCCGGAAACCTACTGTACTTCCTTATGGCACATGCACACGTGTGGAGATACAGACAGGGAAAGACGCACACAAACATACCCACGTTCATATTGATATCTTTGGTGGGACCGTCCATTCATTTAGATGCTATAACACACCAACCCCTCACCCAGCTTTAAACTTCATCCATAAGTAACCAACCAAAGCACAAATCTTTTTTAGTTTTTTGACTGCATTCACAGATTTTTATAAAATTGAGCTTTATTACGTGGGGACCAGAAACATGCCCCAATAAAATGACAGGTTTTATCACAATGTGGGGACATTTAGTCCGCACAGAGTAATCTGTACATGCCCCCCCCCACACACACATACAAACGTAAACACACGGGCACAAAATAAGGAACATGTGAAAAGAGACAGGGTCACAGAAGCAGAAACACTCAGAAACAGAATTAGAAATATGGAAAAAGACATGAGGCACCAAAGCACACGCACTGGTGTACATGCAAGGCATCAGCATAGCTGTGCTATTCACCTCCCAACTAACAGGGTGGGCATTAGGACCACAACCCCTGACCGTGCACCCGACTCCCAGAGCGCAGTTCAATCTGATAGGCTGAAACCGGGTGCCCGGTGCCCCAGTCTGGCCTGCCAGTGTGTCTGTACCCCTGGGGACATGCACAGGGTTAGACGCGGGGGGACATCTCCCCAGCAGACGTACATGTAAGCTGGAACACCAGGCTCGTGTTGGTGTGTAACGTGCAGCAAAATAACGGTGAAGGATTTCCAGTCAGTGTGTTGCAACATTCTTCGGCCGTTAGGGAGGAAGGAAAACAAGCCCCCCGCGCCCCCCCACTCCCAGCTCCGGCCAGCAGTGTTTACACCTACAGGGCGTGTAAGCGTGTGTCTCCCCCTCACACTCGGCACGTACACCACGCACGTCACCGACGGCCTCGTCCCGGGCCGCTGATAATGGCTCCAGTAAAAATAAGCAACACTGGAAATGAGCCCGCAGGGAGGGAGGGAGGGAGATGCCAGTTGTGCCAACTCAGGTGCCTGACCCGTGCTAGCAGGGTATATACAGATAGCCTGTTTTCTGTGGTGTCATTCAGTTTGGACATTTCATTCTAAACAATGTTTTAATCACGAATATCAGATCAATCTGGAGCATCCCAGGGAAGGTACAATGTTCCTTCTTGTGATGCTCTCACATGTCAGAATTACCAGAAATTCCGCAATAAGCACCCACTGACTCATGCCAACAGAAAGCGTAAGTCTGAAGCGACAGATAGTTCAATTCTAAGGCGGTGACCTTTAGCGGCCCCTGGTGGGCGGACGCATCAGTTACACAAATTCATATCCTCTTCAAATATGACAGAACATTATTTAAATGCCCTCTTGTGGTAGAGAAAAAGAAAACATGGCAGAATTCTTACAAAGGAAAACGTGTATTTAATTTGCAGTGACAATGACAATGTATATAATTATCTTATCAGTTTTATTTTCATTAAAAATTACTAGCAAAATTGGAAGATGGATTGACATTACTGTTATATTTGTTTCATGTCAGTTAATCTTTATTCGATAAATAATGGAGCTCTCTTGAAAAACCTTGTCATGCCTTAATACACAGTTAATCTTTTATTACATTTAATGTTATGCATTTTTATTATTATATTTTAAATACGTTTAAGAGATGCACATGGCAAATAATGCGCAGACACAGAGATGACTTCTGTTATTGTGCAAATTATAATTTCAATATACTCACAACTATTTGTGGAGGTTTAAAGTTCTATTTAGATTACTGTAATAATATGTGATAATTCCGATATGTATTTTACAGTTGTATTTATTTTGCCAGTCTATGCGATACTGACAAAAGATCTATCTATCCATTAGTCTATCACTAGATGAATCTCTTCAATAGCAAAATCTTCCATTTAAGACCCAATCACAATATACACAAAAGTAACTCAAACAGGCAAGCTCCTACAATTTAATCCAGGATATAAGAAATTGCTGTTTCAAACGCTTATACGGCGCGGCTCCATCTCCGTAACATTTTAAAGATGTTAAACGATAACTAGGCCAGTACACAAGAGCACAGGTTAATTATAGGTGTATCGTACGGACAGTGCGTGGTGACGCAGAAAGACGTCACGACGCCATCAGATTGTCTTGCACGTGGGGTGAGCACATTGATTGTAGCGGTGTATGCCGGTGCGGCCCGTACGATATTTGTACACGGGTTTTGAAAATACTAAAAAAAAATCGTCATCTATATTCCTTCCTGTAAGACAGGTGTTCGAGAAACCGTCCGTTGCTGAAGCGGTAGGTAAAAGAAGCCCTCGATCTTTGGCGTACGTGTTTAATTAGTGCTAGCTGGTTGTAGTGCGTCATTGTAACGCTTAAGCATTTATTTACTTCGTGATAATCTTTAGATATTCTGTGGGTCTGGCGATGTAGCTGTGGGGGTAGATAATTCTCCGATCAGTCATAGTCAGAAACATTGACTACGCATTGATAACCAGCGGGCCAGGTGTTACGTATTGCGTTTGCAGATTCTGAGGTGTATAGTTCGTTTCGCGATGCCGTTCTACAAATTTAAATGTAGTGCATTACAGCAGCATGGTAATAAATGCAATGTAAATTGTTTATGAGTTTTGGCGCTATTGTTTAAGTTCCCGCCATTAGCATTACAGTCTCGCGAGCTGTCTTTGGTCGTATGTAGTTAGATAATGCTTATTATTACACAATTTGATGTTCAATGATATGACGGTATGTGCACTTTCGGAATATGTCGATTGTATAAATCGCGGAAATGTATGGAACTCGTTAAAACACGGTCCAACGTTTTGTTCCTTGATCAGAAATGCTGGCAACTCTCTGCTTAGCGTGTCATTGGTCATGTGGCATAAGCCCCGCCCCAATTCTCGATTCACCCAATGAGATGCTAAATACCTGAGACGCGTTTCCATTGCGTAAGACCCCTAAAATGTGCTCTCGTGTTCTTAACGCTCCATCAGCTCCGCGTCTCGGGTTCATAGTTCTTAACCATAGGGTAAATAAATAGGGAAATTGTTTTACGTTGGTTCCCGCAAATACTACTCTTGTCAGCTAGATCTATGCAGCGGTAACATTGGATCTCGTTTTTAGATTTTCTTCTTATTAGTATATTGATGATAACCAGACTCTGGTTATTTGTGTTGCGTACTTTTATGCAATATTTATTTATAATCAGGAAATTATAATGTTCAGATGTGTTTTGCTGGTTTCAAACATGAGGTGAAAACAATTGTCTTAAAGTATCATGTTGTTCTTTGTCTAACTTAAAGAATTTCAGCTGACAACCAGTACGACATGATGAAATACATACTGGTAACCGGTGGGGTCATCTCTGGCATTGGCAAGGGAATCATCGCTAGCAGTGTGGGCACCATTCTTAAATCCTGTGGTCTGCATGTCACTGCCATCAAAATAGACCCCTACATCAACATTGATGCTGGCACCTTCTCACCCTATGAACATGGTAAGTGTAAGATCAGATGGGAGGTCTATAGGGCTTATTGGGGGGGGGGGGGCTGTCTCTTGACATTTTAATTCTCAGGTTGTATGTGATGTGTGCTGTTTTATCGTGTTCTGGTGAAGTCTGGAGTTCTGCAAACCAGAAGATGTTGGTGGTCCAAAGTGCTGTTTACATTTCAAACAAGGCTTCTGCTAGGTGGCTGTTTTTTTACATTCCAGAATCCTAATGAACTGTTTGAGAGCATGGGTGAGCATGTTTTACCATAAACTGGTGATGAACGCTAATGCTGTACAAGCCGGCATAATCTTGACCGAACAGGCTTTGCTTTGAGTAGCGCTCGCAAATAGCATCCATTTTCATTGACTTGTGCTGAATTCCAGCTGAATGATAAGATGGGGTTTATGCAAATGTGTACATTATTATCATGACTCTGGGTGCTCTTCAGTATGGATGAATAGACAAGTCATTCAGCTTTTTCACAAGAAGTGATTGTACTTCTCCTGTGGATAACAGCTCTGATTAGTTCAATGAAATGGTAGATGTCTGCTGTCAGGATTGACGTACACAAACAGCCAGGAACACTGTGTTGCGCTGTTATTGAACATGGTGTTTGTCCAGACCAGGGTCAAACAGTTCACCACGAAGGCTGCTGGAAATTCATAGGGATCTGAGTCCCAGATAAGCACCCAATATGCTTGACCCCCATCTGTACTGAGCAGATTCTCTGTGCTGGCTTCCCTCTGCAGGAGAGGTGTTTGTTCTAGATGACGGCGGTGAGGTGGACCTCGACCTGGGGAACTACGAGCGTTTCCTCGACATTCGGCTCACTAAGGACAACAACCTGACGACGGGCAAGATCTACCAGTCTGTCATCAACAAGGAGCGTCGGGGCGACTACCTGGGCAAGACGGTGCAAGGTAAGGGGGCCCTACTTTGTTGCTGTGTGTTTATGAGCCTTCCAGAATGGACCTCACAAAGCATAGGGAATGCCTTTAGTTTGTGTTATAGAAGTGGCTGGCGTTTTGATTGGCAGATGGAGGAGTCATGTAATGTGCTGCTGTGCTGATTAAGCCTCTGTGATCGGTCGGTTGCTGGTTCAAATCCCATGGCAGGCAGATTGGCCCCAGGTTTAGGTGTAATTCTGAACGGAAACGAACTTGATCGCATAGGACTTGCTTTCAGGTGCTTTATGGTATTGCGTTCCCCCCTGTGTCCCCCCTTCACGTCTTCCCCCGCGTCATGCAAACATGTCTCATGGCATGACTGGAGTTCGTGTTGGCTGATGCACTATTCCAGTGTGGTCATATTAAAATTAATGCATTTTCATATTTTCCAGTCATAGGCATTTGTCTTTACCCCCCCCCCTCCCCCCACTAGTGCTTGCTTTTTATTTTCTTCTCCCCTTGCCAGATGTGACCTGCCCACTTATTTAATGCTGGGTGCTTTTATGCCTCAATGGACGGCGCAAACTTGGGGTTTGTCTGTCTCTCATAATGTCCCCCTCACCCCACAGTGGTGCCCCACATCACCGACGCTATCCAGGAGTGGGTGATGCGTCAGGCCCGGATCCCTGTGGATGATGATGGCTTGGAGCCCCAGGTCTGCGTGATTGAGGTATGTCTCCCTCCTTTGGCATGCGGCCCTGCTGAGCAAAGGGCGGAGATGTGCTCTGAATATACATTATGAAATGCAGCAGTCAGTGAGACGACAGGCCAGCATGTACAGTATAAACTGTATGTGTAGCAGTGTGCAGTAGGCATAGCGAACAGTACAGACTATAGTGTCGTGCAGCATGATAGTTTTCTGTTGAGAAGGGAGTGACGGAGTGATGGGGAGGGACTCAGGCCGTGTCCCATTTGCATCCCCAGCTGGGCGGCACCGTAGGTGATATCGAGAGCATGCCCTTCATTGAGGCCTTCCGGCAATTCCAGTTCAAGGTCAAGAGGGAGAACTTCTGCAACATCCACGTGAGCCTGGTGCCACAGGTAAGTGACACGTCCCCACTGTCGGCACGCTCTGCCGCACAGGCCGGAGGCGGATCCTGGGCCGCTTTAGCCTGTGTCTGTCACTGAGTCGGTAATTCCCTAAAGGGAGTGAAATCATGGGTGGCATTCTTAAACTGTGAATTTTACACTGAATAGTCTGGTGTGGTTTAACACAGCAGGCTTAAAGGTCTCTCTTTGACATAATGCTCATCATATAATGTCTCTGGTACCCCACCTCCTCAGCCGAGCGCCACAGGGGAACAGAAGACAAAACCAACACAGAACAGCGTCCGTGAGCTCCGGGGGTTAGGGCTGTCTCCAGACTTGGTAGGTCATCTGTCGTCTTATCCTTCCAAACCGCCACACTTAAAGGATATTGGCAGAAATTTTCCCACACGCATGATCTCAGAGCTTGTGTATTTGATTTTAGGTTGTGTGTCGTTGTGCCACACCGCTGGACACTGCCGTCAAAGAGAAGATATCAATGTTTTGTCATGTAGAGCCCGAACAGGTAAGTCTTGCAGTCTCAAGTATGAACAGTGTCTGTACTTGCAGGTTTCATGGCAAATTGATCTAATGCTCTGCCGTGTTTGTAAAAGTTGTATGTATGTATCCCACAATGCACCTGTCACTGAAGCGCACCTTCGCCAGTGCTTGATGGCCTGACTTTGTGAAAGTTGCACTTCGCTTGGAACGCAAAGGGCTTGTGTTGTGTGATCAGACACCATAAGTCAGTCAGTCAACCCAGATGGCGCCCCCTCTGCCTGTCCAGGTGATCTGCGTCCATGATGTCACATCTATTTACCGCGTACCCCTACTGCTGGAGGACCAGGGTGTGGTGGACTACTTCTGCCGTAGGCTGGACCTGCCCATTGAGACGAGGCCCCGAAAGATGCTCACCAAGTGGAAGGAGATGTCTGACAGGTGGGCTTGTCTCCGGAGCTGCAGGGAGATGTGGTCTCTGAAGACGAATCTCAGCCGTGGATGCCGTGCCCCTTCGGGAGAATCACACATGATTACATGAGCCCCACTTGACACCAGCCACTACGTGGTTTTGGGATGTTGATGGTTGAAGGCCTGGTGGTTTTATCTGGCCTTTTCTCTATTTAGCCACTGCATGACCATCAGCCCAGGATGTATATTTGTCTGTCTGTCTGCATGTCAGGCGTAAGTGGCCTTTCGGAGCTAAGTGACACGCCCTGACATACAGCAATAGAATAATAATAATACTAAACCTGTTGACCCTGCCTTGCCACAGGTCTGACCGTCTCCTGGAACACTGCTCCATCGCCCTGGTGGGGAAATACACCAAATTCTCTGACTCGTACGCCTCGGTCATCAAGGCCCTTGAGCATTCGGCGCTGGCTATCAACTACAAGCTGGAGGTCAAGGTGACGTGTGCATCGCTCATCCTCCCTGCCCTGCCCTCAGACTCCTTGGCTGGACCGTGTGTTTGGCCGATGTTGGTGTTTTTAAGCATCCATGCATTCTGCTGTGGCCAGGTGGTGCTGGGTGGTCAGTTAGCTAGCCCCTGTGTTTGACTATGGGTTATGCTGTCTGACAGAATAAATCTGGAATTTCTTAGGAAATGAGTGGGATTCATTTAAACATCAATGTTGTCTTATTTAATTTGAATTAAAAAAATAAATAATAGTACAAATGCAGGCACATCCTCTGTCACTATGGTCCAAATGGCTGGTTGGTAACGGACCCATTCCTCCCTCCGCAGTACATCGATTCGGCGGATCTGGAGCCGGCCACGCTGCAGCAGGAGCCTGTGAAGTACCATGAGGCGTGGCAGAAGCTTTGCAGTGCTGGGTGCGTGATCGCCGCCCTGGTGGGAGACGTATGCAGTACATGCAAATACTACTTGTGGTCGAATATGGGCCTGTTGTTTTTTTTGGGGGGTTTTTGAAGTTCCTCTACCTGTACTTGTCCGCAGCCACTGTCTCTATACCTCTGTCTTGTGTTATCCTCTCATGTACCACCATGTGATCTTACCTTGGATGGTGCCGTTGTGTTTTTGCGTGACTGGGAGGCCAATGGTCAGATTCAGTGGGGCAGGATTGCGAGCTGCTATTTTGTGCCCACAGTGGTGTCCTGGTCCCCGGCGGGTTTGGAGTTCGAGGCACAGAGGGCAAGATTCAGGCCATTAACTGGGCAAGAAAGCAGAAGAAGCCATTTTTAGGTGAGCAAAGAATAAGTCGTTACAGATGGGGTAACAGTAAGTGCCGCACAATTTAACACTGGTCTGCATTGTCCTCACTGGTCAGTCAGTATGGTTGTGATAAGGGGCTCATGAGAGAATCTCTATATGTCTGTGCATCCTTGCAGGTGTGTGCCTTGGCATGCAGCTGGCCGTGTGTGAGTTTGCCCGGAATGTTCTGGGCTGGCAAGGTGAGTCTCCGTCCATTTGCCTCACCTGTCTTTACTGGTTGTGGCTGGTCATTTTCTGGCTCTGGGCCACAGAGCCTGTTAGTGTCAATCTGACAAAAATTGAATCTTAAGTGTTTTTTTTATCAGATTTCCCAATAAAACAACCTCTTGAGCTCGTATCATTTTGTCCCAACAGATGCGAACTCGACGGAATTTGACCCAGAGTCCAAACATCCTGTAGTATGTATCCCATGATGCCATTCTTCCCCCACGTGCAGTTGTTCCCCCCCCCCAGGTGGCCATAATTTTGATCTCTGATTGGTCCCCCCCAGGTGATTGACATGCCAGAGCACAACCCTGGACAGATGGGCGGTACCATGAGGCTGGGAAAGAGGCGCACGATCTTCAAGAGTAGTAACAGTGTTCTGAGTAAGCACTGGGGTGGCCATCTTAAATCAGGGGGTCATGTGACCAGTCTGCTGCTGGGCGGGGGCACACTCATGGCTGCTGCTCTGTTCTTTCACAGGAAGGCTGTATGGAGATGCTGACCATGTTGATGAGCGACACAGGCACCGGTTTGAGGTGAGGGGGCTATTGGACTGGGGGGGCCGTCAGCTGATTGCAGCCTGTCAGCTTGGGAAAATATCGCTAAAATTTCTAATCTGACATGCAAGATTTTGAATCTAAATCATTTGAAAAATCCTGCATCACAACTTTAAAAGCCATGCTATTCTTAGTTTCTCCAGTTGGGGGAGCACTGTAGTGCTTAATGAGTATAATGTAGTGCCACTGTCGGCCTTGCCCTGCTGAAAAGTACAATGGCGTGTAAGGGCAACTGAGAGCAAACACAATGACCAGCACCAAAGAGAGGGCAGTCTGACTCTAAGCTGAAGCTACTGTAAGCCATGTGTCAGAATTTGTGAAGACGTGCATGCTCAAAGCTGCAGAAGGAGCAGGGGTGCGCAATCTTATCCGCAAAGAGAGGGTGTGTGTGCAGGTTTTAGGGATTGCCTGTAGGTCAGCTGTCCAAACCCAGGTGTGAGGACTCTTGAGCCAAGCAGTCCTCTAGTAATCTAATGAGGGAGTTGCAGCAGAAGCCCACATACACAGCGGCCCGTTCTGGATAAGATTGCCCATCCCTGCTATAGAGAGGCTGATGACACTTACTGTGTTGGATACACATAATACAGAGTTCATGGGAATAGAGAGTGATTCACAAACCAAGATAGTTATACATCAATATAAATTGCCTTATGAGTTTCCTTCCAGAAAATGGTGAATGAAGTATGTACACTTCTGGATATTTGCGTCTCCTCCCATTGCTGGGCTCTCCGTCACTAAGCTTTTATCTGTTCCCTGCCCCCCCAAGGTCAACCCGGACCTGAAGCAGCACTTTGAGAACAAAGGTTTCAGTTTTGTTGGGCAGGACGTGGAGGGCGAGAGGATGGAGGTCATTGAGCTGGATGGTGAGTCCTGGGCCACTCTCTGGTCCCACCAGTTCCAGCTGTGAAGCCTCCCAGCTACATTTGTGGGCAGTGTTAAATACCAAGGCTCTTGGTGTTAAGGTCCTGACCAAGTGCCTTGTCTTTTAGATCACCCCTACTTTGTGGGGGTACAGTACCACCCGGAATTTACCTCCCGACCCATCAAGCCTTCTCCTCCCTACCTTGGCCTCCTGTTGGCCGCTGCTGGGAAACTGCACAGCTACCTGCTCAAGGGATGCCGTCTGTCGCCAAGGTAACCGCCACCCTGTCAGTAGGAGGCAGAGAAAAGTGGGCAGAGCAGTGTTTTGGCAGAGTGGTCTTCTGCAGCTGGTGATTGACATCCTGCTATAATCTTTCCTTTTGATGAGTCTGTGACTGGTTAATGGTCAAAGTCCGATTAAAAAGAGCCAATGGTATTATCAGAGCACGAGTGCTGAGGGTAGATCCGGCAGTTGATTGGAGCCCGTTCCCCTCCCCGCAGAGACACGTACAGCGATCGCAGTGGTAGCAGCTCTCCTGACTCTGAGATCGCCGAGCTGAAGTTCCCCGCAGAGGCCCAGAACTGATGCCGGAGTCTTCCTGCAAGATCAAGATCTGAATGCACACAGGCCAGGGAGGAGCTGACAGCACCTGTGTAACTGACTGTTTGGCCAAGCTAATGGTTCCGTATGAGACAGGAACAGAAGCTGGGGCTGAGAGAGTGCTGATGGGTTTTTAAATATAACCACCTATGGAATGAGTTTGAGGTGTGTACATAAGTGCTGTTTTACTGTCACATGAAGTATTCCTTTAATAT
>JAODJW010000135.1:26910516-26929422 GCA_026777045.1 Hyperopisus bebe | reverse complement strand
GAAGAGATTGTTTTGAATACTGTGTGACCTCGCTTTGTGATAGCTGCCTGCAGTTAGTTCTGCAGACCCTGAAGAGAACTCGGCCCTTGGAGAGGCAGACAGCGGAGCAAAGGGGAGGAGAATCCACCTGCAGGAAGAGATTCGAAGCTGCCCCAACTGGTGCACAAAGAGTTATAGCTTTCTAAAATACTTGCAGTAGACAATATATAATATGTTACACAGTAGTGTAAATGTACAAGTAATCATGATAATCATACTAATCATATGTTAACCATGTATTTGCAGTGATTCAATGACAATACGTTAATGTGTTAATCATTAATCAATGGAACACCCAAACATTAACAGTGATTCAATGTCATATAATCAATATCCATATACATATCTCAAGTAGAATCTAGAAGTCGAGACAGATTCCAGTAAATTGAGCAAAATGGGTGGATTTTACCTTGCTACCAAGGTGAACCAATAGAGCAGGAGAATTGTGTTTGTTATACGTTTGAGCTTGGTTTGTTGGTATTTTGTGACCAATCAGGACTTAGAAGTCCTTCTAGGGAATTGGGAGTTATGGTTTATCAACTGGTTGCTCTTTGTGCTCAGTGTGACTTGGTACCGAATGCCAGAGTGTGATGGGAGCGCTTTGCTGGATTGCTCGAATAAAAGAGATTACTTTACTCATCAACTGAGAGGTCCAGAGTCTTATTATCAGAGAGGTTGATTTATAATTTTTCTACCACAGTTTGGCGCCCAATGTGGGGCAGCTGAGTTCCTTGTTTGTTTCAGACGATGGGGTCCTGCGATAGAAGTGGGTAAGGCATAGAGCCTGATGGGACCAGATCCAGATGATCTTGAGGATTGGCCCAATCCCTCGTTGAGGAACAACGGAGATCATGCTGTCCCAGACCTGAACATTCCTGAGACTAAATTGGAAGCTGGAACTGCTTTGATGAGGTAAAAGCTTCTCTGTTTATTCATACTTGCTGCTGCTTTGCTTGTTGCTGAAGGTTTTTGGTAGCATTTGAATGTGTTATGTGAGAGTCCACCGTGACTGTGGGATTCCAAGCACGGGGAAGCGCTGACCGCGGTTAGAAGGCCATTGGGAGAGCGCTCATCCACCTGTAATAGGGAAAGGGTGCGGTCCGAGTGGAGACCTGAGTCCTATTACATTGTAGGTGGATGCACGAGACCTTGGGAAAGTCTGTGATTTTGAGTGGCGCCACTGTATATTGTGCGAAGGGGCACAAGGCGGTTGGGAAGCCGTCGGGCAGCAGGGAAGCATGGGGGCCGGACACGAAAGTGAAGGCTTGGTGTAAGGAGGGGCAGAGGGCAGTGTGGTGTGTGCACTGCATGGTGTGGCATTGTATGGCTGTGCAGTGAATGCATTGCATGCGGTAGCACAGCACTGCGAAACAAGCCAATGACGGATAAGATTCCTGTTTGAGGACAGGAACAACCCCTGGCTCTAAGCTAAGGGACTGTTCAGGGTTTGGCCCACTCTCAGTCCCACAGGAGTATAAGGGTGTATGTCGATAGGGTTGTATGTGTTGCTTTTGGAGAATGTGTATGTGGTGAAGGGTGTGGGGTCTCCCAGGTGCAGTATCCTCGGTGGGATAAATGATACATCGAGTTGATTTTGCTCCACACTGTTGCATAGCCCTTTGGACTAATATAGAACAAAAGTGTCTGGGGAATCATGTGTTGGATCTGAGATATACAGACTGGGATGAGATTTTGCGTTTAAAACACCCAGTGTTTGGAGTTACACTTGGTTCTTTTATGATTCTTTCGTCAGCCAGTAACAAGGTGTCTTGTTTAGTTTACTGGCCACCCAGCAGCTGCATGCTTTTTTTTTACAAAAGCTACAGACGGCGGCTAAATTGAGAAGGGGAGTGTGTATCAGGGCCAGAACAAATACTTCATAGGTCCTGTGTTCAATGACGTTTGTTAAAGTGGTAAATAATGGGGAGTGCGTCAAAGCAAACATTCGCCCCCTCCGGAAAGGGACTCAGAGTTCGAGGGGGAGATGAGGAAGTGTAATAAAGGGGAAACGGGAAAACCATCCCCAAGGCAGATAATGGAATGGGTGACTGGCCTGAAACTAAAGGAGGTTGCAAAAAACTGGAATCAACAGACTGGGGGTAGATGGCCGAAAGAGGGCACTTTAAACATACTGGAGCTAGAATGTTGTGAGACAATGCTGGAAAGGAGGGGAAATTGCTGTTGTGGTAAGGGAATGTACAAGCCAGAATATTATTATCGGTGGAAGTTTGTGGCCTTGGTGAGAGCTAGGAGGGGGTGGCAGAGTAGAGTGGAGCAGCTGAGAGATAAGATTAGCGGAGAGGAAAGGGGGGCTAATCCGACTGCTGCTGTTTCTCCACCTGAAGCTGATGCTGAGAAGAGGAAAAAGCCTAATTCAGATATCCAGGCCACCTGAAGTGTCCCTCCGTCACCTGCACCTTGTCCTCCTGCCTATGTCCCTCCTCCTTTGGGGAGAGCTGAGCCTTCTGCCCCTGATTGCTGAAAACTGAGCAGTGCAATGCAGTCTTTCAGGCTGTTCTTGTCCTTCAGGAATACAGTCTCTCTCTCTCGGGATTGTGTCATTCACTAGCCACCAAAATGACCTTTTTTTGATTCAAACAGGTGTGATAGGGGAGGCTCATGGCGTGCAAGGAATATAAGTATTGTTTGGGGATTGTAGATCTGTTTTCCAGGTGGGTGGAGGCGTTCCCTTGCCGTCACCCTGATACTCTGAGCGTGGCTAAATGTCTGCTAAAGGAGGTGATTCCTCGATGGGGCATTCCATCTAATATCACCAGAGACAATGGTCCTGCGTTTGTCGCAGAGACCCTGGCTAAATTGTCCCATTGGATGCAAATTGATTTGAAGCATTATTTCATCTATCACCCCTCAAGTGGAGGGATGGTGGAGAGGGCGAATCAAACACTGAAACTGAAATTGGCAAAAATTGGCAGAGACGACTGGCGTGCCCTGGGTGGATGCCCTGCCCCTGGCTTTGTTATTCATGCCAGCCAGGACACATCGCCAAACAGGGTTGGCTCCTTTTGAAGTGTTGACAAGAAGGTCGATGCATGTTTTATCTCCCTCACGATATGTAACACTGGAGACCTTGGATGGGGATTTGCTGACTTATCTTACAGGCTTGCGGCAAGCGATAGGTGCAGCCTGGGACCAGGTTCGTGCCAGTTGGGGGAATGCAGAACCAGGGAACTGGGTGTTAGTTCGTGACTTGATGAGGGAGGGATGGAACACACTGAGATGGAGGGGACCACACCAGGTCCTGATGGTCCCCTCACGCAGCGAAAATGGAGGGAATTGATGCCTGGGTCCATCAAGTCTACTGCAGACACGTGTCCGACCCTGGTGGTTCTCTCAAGACTGGCCCCTGAGAGGGTCACAACTGTGTTGCCTTTCCGTGATTTTCTTCATTTCTTCTTTACTTTATTGTGACAGTTATATTTGGGATGGATGCTATAATGTTTTGGAGAACCGCTTTTTACAGCTGTGTCACACGCTGTACTCCAACAGAGCCAGCCCCACGACAAATTCTGGATCATGGGGAAAAGGGAGGTGAAGGATGCCAGTCCTGTGGAACTTTTGGCCTGAGCTGAATGTTTCAAACTGTTGGGTTTGTCATTATATGCCCCACACTTCTATGGCATGGCCCTTCTACGGGATTCTTCTTCCATCCCTTGGAGTGGCAGACCTTCAGACAGAGGTGGCTGCCTGCAGACTGTAGCTGAAAAAGTGGGTGATACTGTACTTAATACTGTAAAGGCCGTTAAGGGTGAATTATCCGTGATTGAGCAGGTAGCTCTGCAAAACCATATGGCATTGGATTTCGTATTAGTTGAGAAAGGTGGTGTTTGAGTTATAGTGGGGAAAGCAGGTTGCACGTACATCCCTGATTCTTCTCAGGCTGTGCAGGATCCAGAGAACGTAATGCACAAACATGTCTGAAATACATGAAGAGCATGGCCTGTTTGAATACAGCTAGGACAATTGGTTCTCCTGATTCCGGGTTTATTTGGAATATTCAAGCCGTTCATTTTTAGTATATTACTTTTGCTTGTAGTGTTGCTGCTAATCATATTGCTGTTTAGGTGTTGTTCTAGTATTCTATCTTCCATGGCAAAATCTGTTATGTTCCTGCGGTCTCCCCCTGCTCCACGGGTGGATGATCCTCCCATACCTGTTTGGCTGTACCACCCACAGCCCCAGGTTGTCCTCAATGTGTCCAGCAATGCCAACTCTGTTGGTGACACATGTTTCATCCAACCACCACTGGTCTGCTTCACCTCGTCGCACTTTCATCCGGAAGACTACGGTGATGTGGATTACGGCGATGTGGATTACGGTGATGTGGACTACGGCGATGTGGACTACGGCGATGTGGATTATCTGTGAACAGTGCGGGTCTCTCGTGTTCAAAAGAGGTACCAAGTGCCAGAGTATGACGGGAGCACTTTGCTGGATTACCCAAATAAAAGAGATTACTCATCAACTGAGAGGCTCGGAGTCTTATTATCAGTGAGGTTGATTTATAATTTATGTCCCTCTGAAAAGACAAGACGAAATCTAGTCAGGGAGGCCTATAGCAACACTGAAGGAGCAGCAGGAATTTCTAGTAGTGGTTATGTACATATAACATCTCCCATATTCTGCAAATGTATGGACTGTGCGGTAGGTCGCAAGACAGAAGCCTTTTCTTACAAAAACATCCAGGCTCAGCTAAAAAAAAAAATACATCATGCCTGCTGAAAGTATGTGGGAAAATGTGTTATGGTTTGATGAAACAAAGCTTGAACTCTTTCTTTTAAGGTATGTTTGGCGCAAAAACAACAATGCACATCACCAAAAGACCACCATACCGGCGGTGAAGCTCGGTGGCGGCAGCATCATGCTATGGGGTGGTTATTCTTCAGCTGGAACTTGGGCTTTAGTGATAGTAAACAATTTTGGCCCACAACCTTCAGGTGGCTGCTAGAGAGCTGAAGATAAAGAGAAATTTCACCTTTCAGCACGACAAGCATACATCCAAATCAACAAAACAATGGCTGCACCAGAAGAAAATTAAAGTTTTGGACTGGCCCAGCCGAAGCCCAGGCCTAAATCCAACTGAACATCTGCAGGGTGACCTGAAGGGTGCCGTGCACAAGAGATGCCCTCACAATCTGACAGATTGGGAGCGCTTTTGCAAGGAAGAGTGAGCAAATAGTGCCAAGTTAAGATGCTGATGGACTCCTACCCAATTAAACTGAATGCCGAATTAGGGCTGCCACTAATGACTATTTTTCTATCAGTTAATCTATCGATTATTTTACAGATTAGTCAATTAATCAAAATGATTAATTTTCTCCCAGAAAATAAAATTGACCATTTCCTTCCATTTTTCCATCCATCCATCCATCCATACTTCCATACTTCCATTTCCCACCACTTATCCGGGGTCGTGGGGGCAGCAGTCTAAGCAGAGATGCCCAGACCTCCCTTTCACCAGCCACCTCCAGCTCCACCGGGTTGGACATGCCTGAAACACCTCCCCAAGGAGCTGTCCAGGAGGCATCCCAGATAAATGCCTGAACCACCTCAACTGGCTCCTTTTGATGTGGAGGAGCAGCAGTTCTCCTTTGAGCCCCTCCTGAATGTCTGAGTTCCTCACCCTATCTCTAAGGCTGAGCTCAGCCATCCTGCAGAGGAAGTTCATTTTGCCTGCTTGTATCCGTGATCTCATTCTTTCGGTAACTACCCAGAGCTCATGACCATAGGTGAGGGTAGGAACATAGATCGACCAGTAAAATTCACCAAAATAGAACAGTACAGCATCTGCATTACTGCTGATCCTTCACTGATCCATCTGTTGATCTCCCACTCCCTTTTTCCATCACTCATGAACAAGACCCCAAGATACTTGAACTCCTCCGCTTGAGACAGTACCTCATCTCCCACCAGGAGAGGGCAATCCACCCTTTTCCGGTTGAGAACCATAGCCTCAGACTTGGAGGAGCTGATCCTCATCCCAGCCCCTGCACACTCAGCTGAAAATCACCCCAGTGAATGCTGAAGGTCACAGCCTGAAGATGCAAACAGGAACATATCATCTGCAAAAAGCAAAAACATGATCCTGAGGCCCCCTAACTGGACCCCCTCCACCCCTTGGCTACACCTAGAGATTCTATCCATAAAAGTTGTGAACAGAATTGGTGAGAAAGTGCAACCCTCAGGGGCGGATCTAGAATTTTTGGAAAGGGGGGGCACAGCCACTACAGCGAGGGCCGTTGTTTTTCATGTTGTCAATTGTTGATCATGGAAAAATAGGGGGGGCGTGCGGCGGGTGCGCCCCCCTCTGGATCCGCGCCTGGCCCTGGCAGAGTCCAACATTCACCCGGCATGAATTTGTCTTACTGCTGGAAATGTGAACCAAACTCTCACTCCGTTTGTACATGAATCTGACGGCTCGCAACAGCGGACCCCGTACCCCCCACGGGGGACTCCTGGACTACCCCCCCCGAGGGACACAATCATATGCCTTTTCCAAGTCCACAAAACACATGTAAACTCTTTGGGCAAACTCCCACAAATCCTCCAGTGTTCTGCGACCAGGAGGGAATCCACATTGTTCTTCCAGCATCCGAGGCTTGACCAACAGACAGACCCTCCTCTCCAGACGAGGCTGAAGTTGGCTACTCATTCACTGCTCATTTGGATTTTCTGGTCCAAACAATTACTCGGTGGTAAGGCTCCAGGAGTAGAGAGATTCACTGGGCTGTCTTGGCTGACACACCTCTTCAACGTTGTGTGAACGTCGGGGGACCATTTTAATACCTTAAACCTCTCTGTGCCAGGCAAATATCAATTTCTCAGTACACGTCAGGTATCCTACTACATAGAAAAAGTGACATTGTCCTAGCCCAGACTGATTTAATGCTTTAAAAATCAGATGGAAACAAGGCATGTCACACTATAGTGCACAAAGGTGTGAATGAGAAGCCAGGTTTCCAGATTTTATTTGAGTATTTAATTGTACCATATATATTTTGTATAACATTACTATTTAAGACAGTGAAGTAACTGAACATTGAAGCAGATTACTTACATTACTCAAACAGGTTAAATTACAACTTAAAATATGCTTAAAGTGCAAGTATCTGAAACACTGCTTAATTCCAGTAATGTGAGTACTTCTAATTCGTTACATCCACTCCCTATACACAGGAAAAAAAAACTTGTACAATTCAATAAGAAATAAGTTTCCATCAAACTAAACCGTATAAATACAAATATTAATAATTTAATATACATATTAAGATTCACAAAATTTCAATTGTTCAAGCACTGAAGTTAACAAGTTGATTCAAATAAATCTTAATAAACTTAGACACTCAAACAAACTGTCACACGATAAACGCGGAAGCAGGCGAAGGAAGCCGTGAATATGCAAAAAAGGGATTTATTGCAGGGGTAACACACGTCAAAACACATGTAACGTCAATGACCGGACTGGGGAAACAAACGGAAACGCGGACTAAATACACTGGACTAATGACAACAACCAGAAACAGCCGTAAAACACTGGGAATCCACATGAGGTTAACAAGGGGGGCGTGGCAGAGAAGGATCGGCACGATCGTCATAAATCATTAATTAATTAAATGTATAAGCTTTAATAATCTGCATTTGTAATGGACTTTACTACTTTTTATATTTTTAATTCCTTATAATTTCATAAATGCTAAGACATGTATTTTCATATTGCATTTAATATATATATATATATATATATATTTGACTCATGTTAAATATATATAGTTAAGTGAATATTCATCATTTTTCAATACGTTTTCATTTCTCATACGATATTTGTATAAGTTTTAAATGTGAATATACAAAAAAAATCTTATTTTTATCATTGCCCAAGAGTTTCTTGCGCTCATCATCATCAACCCCTCAACCCATCCAACACACCCAGGAATTATGAAAGGTGAACAGAAACTTTGTTCTATAGATACACCCCTCCCGACAAGAAACAATTCTTCTAGACGTTTTTCTAGAATTTTAGCAAGGAAACCATTCCTGCACAGGTGGATACACACACCCACACCCGCACACACACACACACACACACACACACGCGTGCATTTACTGGATATGCTTGAATTTTGTGCACAAAACAATTTGTACTAAACTGATAGCAGAGCCACATCAGCGCTATTAGAATTATTTTAGTAATATGGTTTTACTTTAACTATTAAATTTAAAAAACTGAGATACAAACGTCATGCGTGCCACTAAAATCTTCAGCCAATAAGGGAATGAGGCGGTTCCAGTTTGTGCAGCTGGCTGAGAGGTGCTGCACGATCAGTCTTAAGTCGGATTTTGTACCATGTGACATGGTGATGCATTTTGACGTTTTGCAGCGCCGGCTGAAGTCCGACAAAAAATCTTACTAGTTCATGTTCATGTGATATGTTTCATACATATGTCATTGAACCTTATGTTGATTGCCGAATAAAGAGAAAAAAAATCTAACCATAATGCATTGCTTTAAGCCAGCGCTGTAAGCGGCTGCATGAAGTCGAATGCACCCATAGTTCTGAGGGGGGGACACTATGGGCTGAACCATTTTTCAATAAAGGAGGGGGTAACGTTATGCAATATATTCAGTTTTAGAATTCATGTTCAATGTTAATTGTAGCTAGACTTGCTCAAAGCGTTAATGTTAGCTTACTTTAATCAACATAGTCATATGCAAAATTAGCGTGGCACTAGGGGTGGCAAGAGATTATTTTAGGGTGGCACGTGCCACCCCATGCAAATGTTCACGTGCAAGTGTCCATACGCAAATGTTAGGCATCATCGCCAAACACAGGTTTAATTCAGCTCTTGAAAAAGCCAGTAAGCATTCAAGGAGTTGGTATCTACGCCTGTGAAAAGAACCATAAAGACTGGAAAGTGTAAGTGAAATTATATAATGCCACGGGAATATTTCAAAAATCAAACTGAAGCAGAGGAAAAAATTATCAGTCAATTAAAAAAAAAGTGAACTGTTGGATTCTGAGGGCTACCGAAGACCAGTCTCAGTTTGGGGTAGAATTGCTCAAGATGTATATAAAAACACAATATGTTTGAGAAAGTGGCTCTATGAGATTTGGCGCGGCGACAGGCCATTTAAAGAACGAGAGCAAAAGAAACAATCTTTGCCGCGGAAAAGGTTTTCAATGAAAGTTTTCCCACTAGTGAGTATGTTGACTACGAGCATGAAGAGCAAGTTTTCTGTGTTTGCAAAACAAGAAATGACCCAAGTGAGCCATATGCTCAGTGTGACGGCTGTCAAGACTGGTTTCATCCTATATGTGTGTAGGATATGAGAGCATAGAGGTTAATAAGTGTAACATTCAGGACTATTTTAAGAAGTGTCTCTGTTTGTGAGGGAAAGAGTAAGTGCAATTTCACAATTCTGCACATTTGTTCTGCACATATGATGAAGCTCATGTCTTTGAAGGTTTCAAAAGTGCGGACAAAGAAATCTACCAAAGAACTGTTTTTGTACTCCTTTGCATTGCTACTAAATGCAGATTCGCTCGATAAAACAAAATCAGTTCTTCACATGATTGTTGGTGTTTTCCTGGCCAAAAAGGTGACAGAACAGTACAAGCAGAATGTTGGTGCCCTCCAGAATGCTTTTGTGAGACAGTCAACAGAACAACTTCTTACTTCTGAGCAAGACACTTCCATTGGTGAAGAGCCATATAATGCAGACGAACTTGGAGTACAGAGAATCTCCCCATTTGTTAAAGTACTGTCCAACATTTTCGATTATCCTAGTAAGGAAAAAAATAGCAATGAAGAGGATAGAAACAGATGTGCTTCAAATGCAAATTACTGAACTGGTAAATTTGCTGGTGCGCTACATTGGCACTGTACCCCTTTGGTCAGGAATCATGTTAAAATGCCTGCATCAAACACAGGATACAAATACTTCTGTGGAAAATTGGTTTAAAAAACCAGCTACATCGCCGACCTGGGGACTTTATACAGGTAATGCAGGAATTTGTGGCTGGTAGAGTACAGGAGATAACAATGACTCCTGGAAAAAATGGCCAATGCAAAAATAAAAAAATTTTCAAACCAGGCACCCGAGAAGATTCTTCAAGAAAGATCAGAGGAAGTATCCCATCATGAGCCTTTTAGCTAGGAGGAAAAATGGCAAAAAAGGAGCCCTGAAAAGAAGCCAGTGTATTTCACAGCTCCATCTACCAAACTTGAGAATTCTTCTAATAGCAGTTGTCCTACTTGTTAGGGCAAGGTAAATTTGAGAAGAAGTCAATTCATTTAACTAACACATGTACTGTGGACAATCTTTTATATGCCCTCCATCTGTCGATGAAGAAATTCCCCCACATTCTCAACCAACCAAACAATTAGAAACCAAAATAAATGGATGGATTGCCTTCTTAAAGTTCATGAGCACTTCTCAAATAGGCAGTGGAACCAAGGAAAGATTATATGGCTTAGCAACTTCCCCAGATTTCACGGAAAGAAATATTGGGATTCCTTTGGAACAGAGGAGAACTTCATCACCTGGCAACTTGCTCATCTCAGACCTGCCCAGTGCCAAAACTGCAAAAGAAAATCAAATGCAGTACAGTAATATTCTAACTATACTGACAGTTATTTAAAAATGGAAAGATTAACACAAAAATGTAATTAATGTTTAATATTTTATCTACCTAGATGTGATGATTTTACTAAACTACAGAGTTCTGTGGATGCTTGGGCTGCTGAAACCCTAACAGAGTGCAGACGGAGAGGGTTACAGCAAAAGTTAAATATTGCCTTAATTAACATATTTAAATATGTGCATAATATGTTCCAATATTTGGTTCTTCCTGACAAAAAGCAGCACTGTTGACATTAAGCATTCATTGATAATAAACATGCTTTGATGTTTTCTGCATGTTGTGTATATATTTTTCAGAGGAGAGGTGGAGTCACGTGGGGTTGAAGGCACAGTATCAAGACCTCTGCCCTCTGTGCTGCAACCACCATCCCTGCCATCATTAATAACTATACAAGGCAACAGGTTTTTTGTTGTTTCTTTATTGTTTCCTTATTTGTCTGGGGGCCATTTGGTTTACTTTCCTTTTTACATAACTTATAGGTACCAGCCTGCAGCAGTGACATATCACCTCAGCAACATACAACATTCCATTTGCTTTCATTGTCTTGATAAAGATAATGAATGGTATTTTTGCGACGGCATTGAAGAGCTGAATAATCCAGACCATGGTGAAGTGAAAGCCACAGCTGCTTCTCTTCTGCCTGTCAGATAGGCCATATGTTGTGTATTCAAATAAGTCCCTCAATTCTACATTACACTTATAAATCCAGTTTGCTTTACATGCAGCATCCATTCTTGCAAATAGGGATAACTTAAACGTATCTGTTTAACTTATTTTCTTCACAATAACATCACACAGAAAGTAATCATTAATTGGGATGATAATACATTTAAGCATGTTTTATACAATAAGTAATTATTAGTCATTATACATAAGACCAAAGACAATAAGTAAACAATTGTAATTGAGGAAATAACGACATATAAGTATGCATTTGTAAGAATAAAACAGGACTACATGAAATGACAGTGACAGCGTTCTATTAAAAATTGTCATAGTAGCAGTTAGTAGCAAAAACAAGTATATGACAAGAGTTAGTAGTATATTGTCATTAATCTTTTAATTTGTTCCGTCTTTAGCAAACGGAATACCAGGAAAATCCAGAAGAAAGATGTCATTTAGACTAGCCTCTGATGGTAATTTAATACACAAACACACACACACACAAAATAAACAACTCAATCTTAATAATAATGAATCAATCTTAATAATTAAGATTTATGATAAACTTGGTGATTACGATTAATTGCTCATCAGAAAAGGACACAATTAATCATATGGGCGTCTGTGTAGTTTTGGGTTTAAACAGCGCAAAGTGTGAATTGAAATATCGCAGTTCCCTCAGTAGAAATTTTTATTTTAAAAAGCATCTAGATGGAACTTTAGATAAAGTTGTGTGCACATAATGCAGTGATGGATTACACTGAAGCACAGCCAGAATAGAGCAGATCTTTGTAACAACTTTATGTGGTTGCCTTGTAATTTAGTCTAAGTTATTATAAACTTAATCTTGTGTTAATAAATGCTACTAAGGCTTTTTGTAACAGTGACATGCATCATAAGACAAGTGTCACGCCCGGCTCGTCCGATCGTCGTGTGTGCCACGCCCCCCTCGTTACCTCGCATTACTTCCTGATTGGTATCACCTGTTGCCTGTTATTCTCTGCTTGTCCTGTGTATTTAGTCCGCATTCAAGTGTGTTTCTCTAGGTCTGTCGTTGGCGTGACGTGTCTTTGTGTTGGAGTTCCCCACGAATAAACCCCTTTTGATTCATATTCACGGCTTCCATCGTCTGCTTCGCCTCCCGATCGTGACAACAAGAGTCGGTGTGGGAACAAATATTTTAATATCTTTTTTTCCCACTCTATCAACAGTTTTCACATTATATCAACAAACTACCAGGTTTAATTTGGCTTCACATAGTGTGCTTAGTATTTTACTGTCTTTTGTCTTACCAGGTGTCACGCCCAGCTCCGTCCGCTCCTCGTGTGTGCCACGCCCACCTCGTTACCTCGTGTTCATCCCCGATTGTCAGCACCTGTTTCCTGTTTCTTTTGATTTGTCCAGTGTATTTAGTCCGTGTCTGAGTAAGTCTCGTCAGCTCGGTCATTAACGTTAGTAATGTGGAGTGCTCGTCCTGCCCTGTTTGTCTCCTTTCCCTGCAATAAACCCCGTCTGATCACTACATCGGCTTCATTCGCCTGCTTCTCCGCTCGCCTTTCCGCGCTCCGTATGACACCAGGACAATCTAGAAGTGGATTTCCATTAAGCTCAGCCTCCATATATGGTAATGTCCTAATTAAATTAGTGCATGTGTTTGTTTGTCCTGTGTGTTTGTCTGTCCTACCTGATTGATTATTTCTCATTGTGAACACCCCAAAGC
This sequence comes from Hyperopisus bebe, assembly GCA_026777045.1. NCBI lineage: Eukaryota > Metazoa > Chordata > Actinopteri > Osteoglossiformes > Mormyridae > Hyperopisus > Hyperopisus bebe. The sequence continues at coordinate 26,916,339 of JAODJW010000135.1, read as the reverse complement.
ACAGCACACAGTGCATCACAACGAAATGTGACTTCTGCATTAGACCCATCCGGGAAGGAGCAGTGGACAGCTGACATGGGCAGTGCCAGGGGAGCAGTGCTTGGGGACAGTACCTTGCTCAAGTATGACTTTGTTTCCATCTGATTTTTAAAGCATTAAATCAGTCTGGGCCATGACAATGTCACCTTTTCTATATAGTAGGATACCTGATGTGTACTGAGAAGTTGATATTTGCCTGGCACAGAGAGGTTTAATGTATTAAAATGGTCCCCCTACAGGCACAATCGCATCATTGCATTGGGCTGCAAAGCATTTAAGTTGAACAGGAAAATCTGAATGAGGAGCTGCGAATAAGTAGCCAACCTCAGCCTCGTCCTCTCCCGTAGCCCGGGATAGACCTTCCCAGGGAGACTGAGGAGTGTGATCCCCCTAAAGTTGGAACACATCTTGCGGTCCCCTTTCTTAAAGAGTAGGACCAGCACTCTGCCAATCCAAAGACACTGTCCCCGACGTTCACATGATGTTGAAGAGGTGTGTCAGCCAAGACAGCCCAGCGAATCTCTCTACTCCTGGAGCCTTGCCACCGAGTAATTGTTTGACCTCTTCAGTGACCTCAGCCCTAGAGATGGGCAAGTCCTCCTCTGAGTCTTCCAGCTCTACTTCTGCCAGGAAGGCATATCAGTGGGATTTAGGAGATTCTCAAAATATTCCTTCCACCGCCCAACTATATCCCCAGTTGAGGTCAACCGCTCTCTACTCTTGCTATAAATAGCATTAGTGAAGCCCTGCTTCCCCCTCCTGAGTTGCCTGATGGTTTGTGAGAAGCTTTTTAAGGCCGACCGAAAGTCCTTCTCCATAGCCTCACCAAACTCCTCCCACATCTGAGTTTTTGTTTTTGGTAACTGCTGGAGCCATTTCCTGTTTGGCCTGCTGGTACCTGTCTGCTGCTTCTGGAGTCCCACAAGCTAACCAAGCACTGAAGGACTCCTCTTTCAGCCTGACAGCTCCCATTACTGCTGGTGTCCACCACCGGGTTGAGGGATTGCCGCCGGGAGTAGCACCAACAACCTTATGGCCGCAGCTCTGAACTGCCCCCTCAGCAATGGAATTCTGGAACATGCCCATTCAGGCTCCATGTCCCCTGACTCCCTCGGGAGAGAAGAGAAGTTGCTGGAGCTGCTGGAGGTGTGAGTTCAACATCTCCTGGACAGAGCCCTCTGCCAGACACTCCCAGCACACCCTTACTATGCGTGTGCATCTACCAGGTCTATCTGGCATCTTCCCCCACCATTGGATCAAATTCACCACCAGGTGGTGATCAGTTGACAACTCAGCTCCTCTCTTCACCAAGTGTCCAAAACATATGGATGCAGATCTGACGATACGATTACAAAATCGACCATCGAACTGCGGCCTTGTGTGTTCTGGTGACAGGTGCACTTATGAACACCCTTATACTTGAGCATAGTGTTCGTAATGGACAAACCGTCCATAAACTTTGTTGATCTCAGGGGGAAATTCTTGTACAGGAGCAAAGTACATAGAGTTCAGAAGAAACGTATTTTGTAAATTATAGTCCCCTAGTGGGAAATGACTAGATTTTACATCCAACCAAAATAGCATGAGAATCATTCTTTTTAGATAATTATACCTAATATCACTACAATCGTGAATGTATGGATGAAACAACATAAAATAATAATAATCTGTTATTTGTTTAGACTTTTGATGAAATCTAAAGACAGCAGTTTAGATAAACGTTATTGATCCTAGAGGTGAAATTTTTGGTAATTCTCGAAGACTTTTCCATACTATATCTGCTCATTTCTGTGGCCATCTCATAACAAGACACCTGCAATACCGGGTCTGACGCTCCATTCTGGTTGAACAGAACTCCCAACTCCTCAGCTCCCCCTGCTGGTGGCTAACTGCAGCTTACACCAATCCTGAGACAAGCCAGACCACATCATGTAGCAAGTCAGCGATGTCAAACCCTGGGGAACGATATTTCACCGCGTGTTCTTTCATGGCCAGTGCAACTACTGTACTCTTCCCCCAAAACTAATAAACTACTTACCGTAGTTTGTCACATTAAAGCACTGAAATATTGACATTCATTAACTGGTCACAAATTTAATTCTGGTTTTTGACAGACAACCACCCATTTATGCTATATAAAGGTTATCCAGTACAGGATCATTGTGAACCCTCGTGCCAGTTTCAGGAAGCACAGCGGACAATGCAGGGGGCACCCTGAACGGGATGCCAGTCCATCAGAAGACACACATTACGGGCAGATATGAAGACAGTGATTCATGTACAGTACATTGGTTTGGACCCTGGCAGGGGACCCACGTGAGGCTGCAGCGCTGCCTACTGCACCGCCATACCGTCAATAGTTTTTTTTTAGACGGCAAAACAACATAATACTTCGCCGCCCGCTATATATTAAAAGGCCACTAGGGGGCCTCCAAACCCCTGCGAATTTTTTGTCAGTGTTGACGTGATGAATGAGAATTGAATCCAACACTTCAAACAGAAATAACTCATACAGGCTAATTGCCATACAAATGATGAATGGAGCAAAAGCATGTGGTTCCCACAGGAGCTGATAAATGCAAAAATATATTTTATTGAGCATGCATCATCCACAACATTGTAACTGCAAATATCCTGCACATGGTCACCCGCTACCCTCGCTCAGGAAGGTGGGTAAATTAGTCATATTTCTTTCTGCTTTTCTCAGAGTAATTGGTGTTACAACGAGCTTCTCATTTTCCCAGTCACAGCTGGAAAATACCTTAAAGACTCATGTTGATTAATCAAAATGGTACTCAATATTACCTATCCCATGGGTGTGGAACAGGGGTGGAAAGTTCAGGGTCAGAAAGTAGAGATCCAGACCAAGATTCTGTTTCAACAAAACAGTCGAGCATGAAGAGTCACAGTCACAGAGTACTCAGCTGGTTGGTTGGAACAAAATCTTGGTCTGGATTTGTACATTCCGGAAATGAACTTTCCACCTCTAGTGTGGAACAGCTTTTACATTTATAACATTCTGACCTCCCACATCGAAGTATTGCCAGATACAAGATCCAAAGTCAAAAACAAGTATTTATATACAGACAGGACAATACGCAGAAACACAATTTCTGTGGTTTCTGTTTAACATTTAATACAAATGGTGTTTACAAAAAAATGCTGTGCGGAGATATAAAGCGAAACACATATCAGTAAAAACTCATTTCTTCTGTATCCTGCTCTGTGCAACATGGGCGCAAGTGTTGGTGAAGCTATTAAGTCCTATACATTAAGCTATACATTATATATTACATTAAATAACAAAATAATTCAGTGTAACATATACATACATATTTAAAAATTTAACACCAGGAATCACTGCTGCTTCAGGCTGAACTGTCTTCATACAATATTTTGTGTTTTGTTTTTGCATCATGCAAGTGGAGATATCTAAATTCCAACCTGTGGTCAAACACAGAACCACGGCACAGTGATTGGTTATACTGTCCAGCATCTTCCGTTGCTCTGGTACCCCCCGTTACACAGATTTGCCAGACAAATCAGTTAACGGAAGAATTTCAAATACTTTCATAAGCTTTTCAGATTCCCTGATAAGCATTAATGTGGAGACCTTTCGCCTTTTTCCGCCTCTCCATATTATAAATGTCATGCATGCACCACAACTGCGCAAAAATGCTGCGGGATTTATTTTCTGAAGAAATTCTTTGTGTTACTCCTCTGACTCTCAGTGCAGTTCCTCGTAGATGAGCAGGTACCAGGTCTGTGCCATGCAATGGATCCACTGCACGGGTCAAATCTGAAGGTTCAAGACTCCTCCGGGAGGATTTTGGGCCCCGATTATGTGGCTGGCGGCTGGCAGACGGCCTCCCTATGGCTTGTGGTAGATGTGCTGGGCTAGAGGGACAGCCAGCTGAGGTTCAGCATACAAGACACTGGCTGAACATGGGCCACTCTCACCAGAAATAGGGAAGCTGGAGCCGCTGGGGCACCCCCTATGGGTAGGGCAGTCGTACTGCGCCTGCAGTGAGCCGTTGGTTCTCAGTGCCAGCGGAGGCAAATGAATGGCGAGCCGGCCGCCCTTGGCCTGTAGGAGCGGCGCCGGCGGGTCAGGTGGCTGCTCGCCGAAGGGCGTGGCATATTCGGGCTCGGGGAGCAGCGGCTCTGCGTACTCCACGGCCACCCTCCCCGGCACGTCATAGTGAGCACGTACCAGCGGGGCGGTGTAGCCCCCGTCAGATGCTGGCCGGAAGGTGGAGCCCAGCTTCGGTCCTACTGTGAGCAGGTCTGGGGAGGCATAGACTGGGGAGGCAGGATGGGAGGGGGGTAAAAAAAGAAAGGGCAGAAAAATAGAGGAGGAAACAGAAGACAGTGAGGCGTAGATGTGGGTTTGAGCGCCCCGCCCACCCCAATAATAACAAACACCAAAAAAAAGTGGGGAACAGGATGTAGCACCGTCACGGTCTGAATGTGTCATCTGCCTCACACTCTTAATGTGGCGATGACATCACCGAGAACCTTAACTTATGCACGTCTTTTACAGAGACACATCATATCCAACACTGCACGCTTTATAGCGGCCAGAACGTGACACCAAATAATAGAAAGTCCTGGACAGAAGTTAAAGGATCTATTTGTGATTCTGTAGTAATTCCTCCTCTGTGCGGCACAAAGAGTCTCTGAGCGCACTGGAACGGGCTGCACGTTCAGTCACACAGAACGCCTTCTGTATCGGAGAGGGACCTCTCCCCGGCACTGTCGAAGAGGCCCAGACACCGAGAAAAACGTCACTGTGGGGGAGGGGAACGGGTCTTTCCTGCCTCCTGTAGTTAGTAGTTAGTGGCACTTCTCCCCCAAAAGAGTGACAGAAAAAGCTTTGGATCTAGTGACACCTATAGATAGATGACTTTATTAATACGGAAGGAAATTTAGGCATCCAGTAGCTCAAAAAACACAGTGATGGACACAGTAATACACATGGTAATAGAATAAAACACAAACATTGCAGATGTAGAGGGTGCGTCTATGGATGCAGTGCAATGGTCAATACCTCAGCTGTACAGGTCAAAGTGATTATGAATGCATGGATAATAATAATTAGTGATATGCATTACAAATAGGATAACATAAACAAACAAATAAATAAATAAATAATATAAAATTATAGTTTTAAAAAGGTAACATATGAAATATATAATCCATATACTTTAACATAAAACAATATATGTATAATATACATAATATAAAAAGTAAATATTTGAAATATATATAATGTATGAAATAAATGAACTATAATTATATATGTATAAATAAAAACACTCAGAGCTACTGTATAGGCTGCTACTTACAGCAGCGTCAGAGCTTGGATAGAATGTCACATTCCAACAAACTGACCTTAGTTTCTTTCTTTTTGGTTTGTTACTCCAGGTTATGACCAACAGGCCGTGTTGCATGTGTAGCTTAAGGTGCGTGTGTGTATGTCTGTGTGTGTGTGGGGGGGGGGCTGCTTATTTTCCAACACCCCCCAAGGGCCTGATCTCTCTTTTGTAATGTCTGTAAAAGACTCCAGCAGCAATAAGACAGGCACGCATACAAATTCTTGTCAGAAGGCTATATGACACTCCATCCCTCCCACTCCCTGTCCTCCTCTCCCTCCCGCTCCCTGTCCCTCTCTCTCTCCCTCCCGCTCCCTGTCCCCCTCTCTCTCTCTCCCACTCCCTGTCCCCCTCTCTCTCCCGCTCACTCCCTGTCCCTCTCTCTCTCCCGCTCCCCGCTCCCTGTCCC
>JAODJW010000135.1:26876612-26910416 GCA_026777045.1 Hyperopisus bebe | reverse complement strand
TCCCTCTCTCTCTCTCTCCCCCGCCCTCTCCCCCTCTCTCTCCCGCTCCCTGTCCCCCTCTCTCTCCCGCTCCCTGTCCCTCTCTCTCCTGCTCCCTATCCCTCTCTCCCTCCTGCTCCCTCTGCCACTCCCTCCAGCCCCCGGTTCAGCATAAAGCTCCCCCCACACTACCCTCAGCAGCATGAAGCCTCAGAAGCTAAGCGATTTTAATTAGAAGGGCTGAGAGAGGGATTCGATTGTCTCGTCCACTGACTCCTTGGTTTGCTTGTCACTGGGCCTCTTATTGAGGGCTCAGTGTAGCATGATTTCGGGGTAGGTTGGGGGGGTGGTGTGGGCCTTGCCAGCCTGAGTGGCCTTTACTGGGCTCCAATTAAGGAGCCTTTTCAGAACCACCCCAGGGATGAAAGAATGGGGCCCTTATGCTGTAACCGAGGGGGAGGCTGGGTGGTCGTCAGGCCGAGTGCTCGGGGGCTTGGAGGACCAGGCTACCAGGCCCCTCCAATCTGCTGCCCCTTCCAGAAGGTTCCCTCGTTCAGGAAGGGGAAACGGCTACAGCTAAAATGGTTCATATAACACCCTCAGTACAGAAAATATGCCAGCAATAAATATCAGCCATGCCAAATGAGTGAGCTCTGTTTATAAAACTCTAAGATAATTCCTGCCGCCTAATAATAAACATACAGATGTGGGGGGTGTGCATCTCGGACCGGGGCAAATCCAGAAGACCATGCGGATTTACCGTCTCTGCCACTCATCCCCGTCAGTGTACAGGACTGCGTTTCACTTCGTCTCCCCCCACTGTAGCCCTTCCATGAAATCACCCTGATTCTGATTATTATTAATTGCATCCACGTTGTGCCCCATCTTCTGAGGGCCTGAATGCCTCTACTGCTTCTTCATTGTCCCATGTCACATGACTTGGTTCTCTGTTCCACCCGGAACCAGTCTGACATTATAATGCAACACCGGCAGTGTGGATGTTTACATTGTGCAGCTTAGCTGATCCCTTTGTAAGTTTCACACCCAGATATTTTATTCTTCCATTTCCAGCAATGTGCCTTCCGCAAGTTCCCATTCTGGAACCATCTGGATACACCTCCCAGCCATCAGAATGTCCCGCAAAGCCCCCTCGGTCTACTAAAAATGTCTCGTCTCAATTAGCAGTCTTACCATTTCGGGGAGGGGAAGGAAGAGGATCGTGGATGCCTCTCTCCAGGGGCAGGTCGAGCTCCTCACACAGTGTCATGTTTTTCCCATGAAAACTGTGACAGTCTTGGGGAGAGAAGAACAGGACAATGGCAGGGTCACTAAGACAGAATCACTAGCGGATGCTGATATTTTCATATTAGCTGCCAAGGAAAACAGTACCTTGGGCTAATGAGTCCTTCTTGGCAACATCGTGAGTTCTGGAGACAACAAAGCAGTGGAAATCAGTGGCTGGTGATGGTCTTGTGACAATGACAGAGGCCAATGCTGCAGCGTCACCGTACCTTCTTTTCCAGCGGAGTCCAGCCAGCAGGCAACACGAACACAAAACCAACGACAATGGTATGCCTACAGCTAACCACACGGTGAGTCCGGGACCTGTGAGACAGCAGAAGAGCAAACAATACCTCAGTCCACGATTGGCTGGTTAGGCAGCCAGTTAGGAAGAATTACAGTTTCATCAAAGACAATTTCCTCTGTGAGATTTGTTTTAGTTAACAACCTTCTAAAGATGCTGAGCTGTTGTGCTCTGGGCTTCCTTGGGATAGGAGTTCGCAAGCTACCCCCCCCCCCCCCCACCACCTTAGTGTATGCACATGTATGCCCTGTAGTTACCTCCCCCCCTTTACTGTGTGTACATGTATGCCCTGTAGTTACTTCCCCCCCATACTGTGTGTACATGTATGCCCTGTAGTTACCTCCCCCCCATTACTGTGTGTACATGTATGCCCTGTAGTTACCTCCCCCCCATACTGTGTGTACATGTATGCCCTGTGAATGACTGCCATCCCATGTACGGTGTCCCCAGGCCTGTGATACTTGGAAGGGGTTCTATGCTGGACACACGCTAATGCAAACTCGACCAACATTCTCAGGATATTTTTGTTATAGTGCAGGAGCTACAATGAATGCTACTCATCAGGATACGCACCTTTTACTATCTCTTCAATCTCGGCCTCCTTTAAGACAGGATGCTTGCCAGTTGTTGGATTAGGGGCCATTGTTTTGGGTGTATTGGCTGCAGGAGAGGATCAGGATTTTGCCGTTGCCTCACACATTCAATTGAGATTACTCAACAATCACAGTTTCCCCCTCATCCCGTTTTTGGAGATCTAAGAAAGGACTAGGGCTATTACGCAAAGCAAAAAATTTAATTTAAGATGTGCTACTTTGAAACTGTTTCCAAAGAATTTAAAAACCATCAAAATTACTTATTAAAGCCTAAATTAAATATCATAATTATGAGTGGTAACTATTTTGCTTTGCTCAGTTGCACAGAAACATTGTAACATCATAGCCTATTAGTTACTTTTTCCAAGTACAGTATTGCTTCAACATGTCAAAAGTCAAAAACATCTCTCTAAGCAAATGTTTAATAATTTCGAATGCCAGACGTTGACCCTGGATGGTGGGTGATGTAATGCTTGTTATGTGCCCAAAGCTACACGTTATACTTATAAAATAGGCTTGAACTAACACATGAGTATACATGCATGAAGTGTACTCATTTACCAAAACATTTGGCAGTAATTAAGGAAATGAATTCCTTCAGAGACCGGCCTGTATCAACAAGACTTCATTTACTCAAGACTTTAGAAGTCTCTTAATCTCTCTAAAATAGCTTTCTGTTTTGTGGTGTATTATTGGTTTTGTTTGCATTCATGAGGTGAGGCAACTGTGTGTGAAAAGTTAAGTAACTGGTGTTTCGTAATATTGGTTTTGCAGTCATAAGTCAATAAGGAAACTCATTATGTAGTATACACACACTAAAGCTGTCTTCCTAGAAGGCAAACACGGATCGGTATACAGAATGAGCAAAGCATCACATAGCAACACTATGGCTCAATAATATTAGATTGCAAGTTTCAGTAAGTGACATTCTAGACCGTCACTGGCTGGAAGGTCAGTTAGATGAAAGCTGTGGCAGAGATTCTTGTGATACGGCTAACAGAGACTTCATAGATATTACGAGCACCACCTAACTATCCCATTCTTTCTCAGTCCTGACATTAGACAGCTGAGTTGGTGGCAACACGGCTGGTTACATTTACAAATTGAAATTTGTAAAATAATTGCCTACCAGGGGTATTTTTAGAAAAGAATAATGTTCAGGCATCAGTTTTGGATGGAGGAGTTGATAAAGTACTGTTCACTGAATAATTCTACATGCAAAACACAGTAATGAATCAGAGCTCAACAAAGGACTGTTTATTGAATTTTAATTTCATTTGAATTACAAATGAAACTGTGAGAGTCAGAGAAGGGACCCCGCATTTTGAACAAAGGTTCTTAGAGTTTTGATGTTTCAAATTTGCTAAAACCACCCAAGAAATATTCCCATGCAGAGCTTCCAGTGAGCAAATGTTGCCCGAATCCCCGAGGACAGCCAAGATACATGTCAGGGCAGGTCATCTCAGAGCCTCGTGCACAGACTGCAGCAAGGCCGAAAACGAAGCCTGGCCCTCGGGTAGCCTTACCCATGCGGGGCTGGACCGTAGGGCAGCCCAGGATCTGGATGCGCATCGCGGGACTGACGTGCCACTCCTGAGGTCGCAGCAAGATGTACTGAGCCACTACCGGGGGAATCAGGCTGTTCAGTACTTCCTGGGAACTGTCCGAATTTCCCTCAAACACCTGCATTGGATTCACCGGGGAGATCCTCATTTAGGACCTTCATCACTATACAACATGTCATCTGCATCGATATTTGCCAGTATGTAAATGTTACATATGAAATAAAGATTATAGTAATGTGCTGCCCGTTCAACACAGCATTGACAAAGCTGACACACAGGAAGTGATGTCACCTTCTTCTCCTTACTGACTGCTCCCTTGTATGTTCTCCAGGTCTTGCCGTCCTTGCTATACAGCAGAATGTAAGACTTCACATAGAAGGCAGAAGATCCCGAATGGAATCCTTTCGTTATAATTCCTGGAAGGGAACCAACACCATTATTTTCTCAGCCAGGAGAAAAAGTGAAGAACACAACTGAGTTTGCAGAACACGTTTTACGTACATTCTGAAATGAGCGATAAACGACTGACAGACCATAAGGTTCAGCTAGCATTTTAACTCAGGAGGCTCTCAGAAAGGGTAACGTGACCCCTGTTTGCTGAAAACCTCCCTCATCCCCTGACCTGTAACGCTGCTCTTGCTCTGGAGGGTCACCATCAGCCACGGACTGCGGTCGTCACCGTTCGCCACCCAAGGCGTGTCGTCATGCCCCGTGTCTCTGCTGCCAGTGAGCCACGGAATCCTGCGCCTCCCGCTGGCCCCTTCCTCCGAAACCGAGGACGCGTTGAAGCTCGACACATTTAGGGGGCCTCCGCAATCTGCCCGGAGACGGAGGGGAATGAAAGCCGGACAAAGTTACCCCACGCCGGACATGTTTCAGTGTCTGATGCTAAATCTTGAAAGTCCTCGCTAAGAGAGAGAGAATTCTCCTCCGAGGTCATATACAGCTCACTGCTACATTATTCTCTTGTTATTAAAAAGCGATGCTCTTTGGATGGACTAAGGTGATACTGTGCTGTGAATTACTGCTTTACCTCTTTGGAAAACCAGCTTCTTCTCTGACAGCGATCCCCTACCACAATAAAAGAAACTGTTCAACTGTTGTACAGAGACAAAATCAGGTTGCAATGGGCAGTAAAATCTCTTGTATGATTCCCAATTTAATTATACATTTTTAATATATATGTAATAAGCACAGCATGTATGAGTCGCCTTGGCAACAGTGCGAATTTCTTCAGCCATCGACTGTGACCTGGCAGGACACTCACGTCTTGGACAAGATGCCGTTGGCGAAGCTGGACTCGTAGAGCGTGATGCTGCGCTCCCGGGACACGGTGATGGCCCCCCCCAGGGCGTCCGACACAACACCAGCATGGACGGCAGCTTTGCAGAGCACTGAGGTCTGCAGGGACGGAGAGGGGGGGGGTCACTAATAGCCAGCTCAAACCTTTACACATCATTCAACCTTAAAATAATGTGCTTGAAAGTAATCATATATTAAAGATTAATTAAGGCTTCAACCTCACATCCCACTGTTTTTAACCCATGTTCCATGATGCAAATCCAAATTCCATGCTGTGGTTTTACTGAATGGATGACAAGCACAAGGCAGATCTGCATCAGACTCACGTCTCTGTAGCCCTGAGCTGACCGGCCCCAAACGTCCCCGGTGACGTCCTTGCAGCCAGCTGGGCAGAAGGCACTGAAAGACAAGGCAGCCGTGATGCCTCCGGTGCCACGTTTGCCGCAGCTTCTCAAATGACAGCCTCCCCGTTTGTCCCTTGCCCGTCAGACGTGGGCAGAACAGACCACCGTGGTCAGGCTTTTAAATGGCCAATGACTTCACGGAGACTTATGAAAAAAACGTGCTTAAAAATGACGGGGTGAGACGTTTTCCGAAAGCTGTGTTCTTGCACTGGATTTGCCCTTTTCTCATTCCGATAAACAATATTTTTTTTTTAAGCTGCAGCTGTCAGTTAGCCAACTGTCACACGGATAACTAGCACTGCTGCCACTCAGCCTTACAGCCCATTAAGTGTTCAGCGTGCTCACTGTCACAGTGAGCTGTCATGGGATGATCTCACAGGACAGCGATGCGGAGCGCAAACATGAGTAGCGGCAGTTTTGAGGACATCCGTCTTCATTAAATTCCACTACCCTTAAGAATAACTGCCAACCTGCCAAGCTGGCAGAGTTCCGATATGTCACGAATGCTATGGGCGTGAGTTTCATTCCACGTGTGGGCCCTGGGTTAGGAGGGCATCCAGGCCGCTGTGTGAAGGACCTCCACGTACCTGAACTGGTCAGAAGAGTAATGAGTACCGCGCTCCATACAGGAAATCAGATCTGTAATAGGAACAGAGGAGGGGGTCATTTGGGCATCACTGGTGGTGTGATAATAACTCAGGGGGTTAATTTTGAAACAGGACCCCCCCTCCCAAGCATGGGCAGGCAGTAGGGCTGGGCAATTAATCAAATTTAAATTTCAATTACAATTTTGGCTTCCAACAATTATCAACACAATTGAGATAAAACAATTATCGCGCCATAGTTCGTTTCGCAATTTTGCTTCCGTTTTGGTTCGTGTTATAAATGCAGCGCAGCCCATTTCCAACCCCTTCTTATTTATTCCTCAGTTGAATCGTACTTAGAGTTCAAGGAAATCCACTGTTAGAAAGTTTTTTTAGAAGTTCAGTACATGCATGTATTTCCAAAGTCAATGAGTAATCATGTTAAATCATCATGACCTCAATATTGACCAAAACAATCGTGATTATGATTTTTGCCATAATCAAGCAGCCCCAGCAGGCAGCCTGTGGTATCTAGCTGAAGAAAACAGGCTATGTGGTAAGTAATGAGGGGGTCTGGGCAGGCGGTCACTCAAGCAAGGCAGAACATGCCTTGGGTTTGACTCAGCATCAGCAGTAGCCATTGCCTGGAAGTGAACCTGCATGGCGCAATTCTGAACTCTGGTCTGAAATTCTGGCTCTGAAGGTGGGGGGCTCTGTGGGTGGGGGGTAAACAAGAAAGGGAACAACAGGAAACCCAACGGATACGAGCCACTTCAGTCTGACATCTCGAGGCGAGTGCGAGTCCCGGGCCAAGCATCCGCACACATGCACGCACACACACACACACACACACACACACACACACGCGGTGCACACACACGCACACACACATGCATGCAGCGCATGGCTTGCCGTCTGTTGCTGACAGGGCCCCAGATTACACAACTCTGCTTCTGCAAAACCACGTGACCAGCTGCCTCCCCAATAACTGGCAGAGGAAAGCAGTGAGCAGGCATCAGAAGATGGTCATGTGGACTGAGAGCATAAAAACATAAAACGTATTTTTCCTACTTTTGGCAAAACATGAGAGAAACCATTTTGGCTATGGCTCTGAAAAGTCTAATACATCTCCGATCACTAACATTTTATGTTAAAGTGCAGTGAAGCAAGGCAATGGTTAATGCACTGCTTCACAGTCAATGGAGAATCACAGGCCAGCAATCTAGCCCAAGGGTCCCTCTGCATTCAGCCTGGGCCCCAGCCTTATTGAAAATCCCCTGGATTTCAAATTGTGACTTGGGGGGGGGGGCGTGGTTCTTTAGCTGAGAAGTTCTGAGAAGCATGGAGGCTGCATCATAAGATAGCTGGTCTGCTGACGTACACACGTGATGTCAGAAGTCCTGTAAATCAGCACCCTTGCAAACACAGAGACACACATGCAAACACACACGCACACACACACAAACACAATCCCTGGAGAAGTCACTAGTAAATGCCATGTGCGGGTTGGTTCAGATGCCACTGGACTGGCTACAGACTGGAGCTTCAGTCAGGTATGAAACAAGGTGCTATACCCGATGGTTGCAACCCACTACGCACGCCTTACAGAGGTTGACTGCACCATAGAGTGGCTGAAACCCACCACCCTTCTTACTGTACACGCCATCCAGTGGTTGAAACCTGCTTATGCTCCCTACTGTGCTTGCTACCCAATCGCGGAATGTCTGCTTGGCATGCAGGGCCATTTCAGCAACCTCCTTCAGCCACTTCACATATCTAAACTGTGAAGGACTGGACTTCAGAAACAGCATTTCTTAATACTCTCCATGGGGCCAGTACGGCATGTCCTCCTCACTGTTTATGTTCCCTTGGCTCTTGGCTGGAGGGTCTGTGTTACTGGGAAATACCTATGCCGGCAACAATGGAAGGCATGTGTTGCATTTTTCCTGGAGTCTCATGTGTGTCTTGTAAGGAAAAAGGATAATAATAAAATAGAAATAAACACACCTGAAGGAAACCAAAAAAAAAAAAAAAGGCTTTTGAATTAATATGAGCGCAACCCCCCTCCGTTTTTGGAGCAGTCTCTGTCTACACTGCATCCTCGTCCTGTCTGCCAGTCTGACTGCACAGCCACTAAGATTGCTCACACAATGTGACAATAAGCTATGGAGGCAGATTCACCAGGTGTCACTGAGAAAGGACTCATGGGAGGGCAGTGGGGGGGGAGGGGCAGCAATGCATCATGGGAAGAGGGTCACTCTCTGACTCAGCCGATTGTTCAGGATCAGAGTAATGGCTGTTTACCGTCTGCTCACTTTACGGGACATGCTGGAAAACTGGCGACATGGGAGACAAGTGAGACGGCAAGTGGTAATGATAATAATTGTGACTTGGGTGGGGAGGGCGTGGTTCTTTAGCAGGTTTGGTGATCCAGTGCTTGTCTGGTGGGATGGTGGGACCTTCTCCTGAGCCAAAAACACATGGCTGCTAACAAGACACAAGGTCCCCAAAGCCAACAGGAATCAGCACTGGGAGGAACATGTAGATACTGGTATATAATAGCTGACCTCCATCCATCCATTTGTGCCTGCATATCTAATAAAGGCAGTGTTTCCCAACCCGGTCCTCGGGGACCCACAGTCGGTCCATGTTTTTTCTTCCTCCAGGCTACCAGCCAGACAGTCCACACTTTTGTTCCCCCCGGGAGCTGGGAGTGACCAAAAACGTGGACTGTCTGTGGGTCCCCAAGGACTGGATTGGGAAACACTGTAATATAGCATCACCTTGAACCTGGAGCCCATTCCATTAATCAGAGTCCACAAAGCAGGGGACGGCAATCCATAACAAAGCTCACATACTCGTGCATTCTGGGTAATTTAGAGACCCGCGTTTACATAAACGTATTCATCCAGAGGGAGGGAGAATTCAGAGGAAATGCACAAACTCCACACACAGAAAGCTGGAGGCTGGCCACATTCTTATGAGAAATTACCAGAAAAAGAAAAAGTAAAACCGCTAAAGTATACAGCACATTAAAATGCTGAAAGGAAGCCACTCCATCCACTGTTTCATCAGTGTTTATCCGTAGCTGTCGAATGAGTAAGAGTTTACATGGCGAGGAGAAGGAGAGAGGGAATGGGATCAATTTGGTAATGAGAGGAGAGGCACAGTCAGCCCTCTTTCTGGGAAAGAGGATTTAAAGAAAAACAAAATCGGTAGAGTTGAGGAGAAATTACATCAATCCTGCGAGGAGTAAACGGAAAAATGCCGCATAGACAAAGGGGAGCTCAGCCAGGGGGCGGGGCCTAACTGGAAAGGAGCGGAGCCTCTCAGTGAGACCTGCTCTTTGAAGCTCCGCCCCCCCCATGGTGAGGTACCTGGCTGCTGGTCGGTGGCGTAGGACAGCAGGAAGCCGCGGCCGGAGCGATGCACACCGGAGACAAAGAGCACGGTCACCCGGCTGCTGTTCAGCGTGAGCCTCCTCCATGCGGTGTCCATGTGACCACACAGCGGGCCTGGGGGGGGTATAAAGGGGGAGGGAGCTGCTGAGACAGCAGGGCTAAAAACCACCATGGTGCCATAAATGAAATAGGCTGTGAATGACTGAGCATTCTTCACTACTCTGTGTAAATGCATGGCACTCTCTCTGAGGAAACACCAGCTGGGATACCAATCAACAACATGATATCAGGCTTGAGGAACTTATGAATGATTTGGAGTGCTGAGTCCTCAAACGCTCCCTTTTTACATTTTAAGAATGAATACTTTTCTGCTGACTGGTTAAACAGTACTGTGTACAAAATAGTACTGTTGCTTCTGGGATCTTTGGTAGACACTGTGTCCTGGTATTCCCATACTGGTTCTTGTTAGCTAAATAAAATAGTTTTTTTTTGGGGGGGGGGGGAAGCTACCAGTGAGGGAAATCTGGCCAGCTGGAGGCGCCATGGGGGGGCAGGGGGCTCAGAGGGATAACGGGCATTCTTGGAGGTAGCATAGCTGACAGGGAGGGGAGGCCTTACACCGGGCCCAGCCCTGAGTCACGGCTTACAGGGCACAGGAAGTGAGCCTCTGGCCATCTGGCGACCTTTAACAAACAGCCCAGCAGCATAAACACACTCCCACACTCAAGGATTTTCACATCACAGCCACTCATCGGCATTAAACTCAGCTGTGGATATTAGCTTAGCATTTGTATGCTTATGCCCACGAGGCAGCAACAGACATCTAAGCCCTGTCTTGCTTTGCTTGTCTTTATTTTGGCCTGGTCCTCTGTCCCAGGAGTACCCCTGCCTTGTGCCCTATGCTGCTTGGGACAGGCTCCTGGCCTTCCTGCACCCCTGCTGGGGCTCAGTGGTTGAAAGGTAGGTGAATGACATGTTGGTTTGGCTGCAGCCACATGCTGACATGGTAGATCTGACTATAGCTCGGTGTCTTCAGTCAAATATGAGTTTTAATGCGGTCAGAGTCATCACGGAATCTGTGCATGTCACCCAAAAGCTCTGACCTCCAGGGCAGTAGGGGGCGCCTTACCCAGACTGGGTGCGCCGTTATCGGGCGTAATGGTGAGGGAGCCGCTCTTGCAGTCGGTGCTCGCCTCCAGGTCGAAGTCGCCGAAGGCCAGGCGCAGCTGGTGGCCCAGCGGCACGGTCAGCCTCCACTGGCAGCGCGTGTTGTTGGGGTAGGTCCCCGGGAAGTTGCGAGAGGCCAGTGTGCCGCTCAGGACGCCTGCAGCGCTGTGGCCGCAGCCATCACCTGCCAGGGGGATTCGGCAAACCCGCATGAAGACAGGGAGAGCATGCAGTAGTTCTACCCTCAGAGCCACCACACTGCTCTGGCAAGGAGGACTCTCCAGCAAAACATTTTTTAAACCAAGCGTTTAATTCCTGCTTTGATTTATTTAACCACAAATGCAAAGCTACTGTCTTACAGGAAGACTAAAAAAAAACAACATCAAAAAACACCACAGGCTGGCTCAGAGGTGTTTGACTTCTGATATACAGGCAGGGGCTGAGGCGCTATGGTCCATTCTCACCGCGGGGTGAACTGCTGTCTGGGTTCATAACAAGCCGCATGTGGTCTGAAATGTGAACGTGGCCGTTTACCACAGACGCTGCTCTGGGCCAACTGGAGGAAACCACGCTAGGTACAGGCTCTCCGGGAAACACTTTGTCTGGGTGCTCGCTCTGCTTCCAGAAAATACCACCGGAAAAGCGCTGAAGATCTGGGCGCTGAGGCTCAGCTGGGCCCCATTAGCGCCGCAGTTGTGGGGTCTTACCGCCGATGATTCACAACAAAGCGACAGGATGTGCTCATTGATGACTTACATGACCAGCGCCCTGATTGGCTGTGCCGTTATGACTGGGTGCTGACGTGGCTCAGGTGAACCACAGGCATCTCCAGAAACATTAAGGCACTGGGCTATTAGGACATGTTTATATCATCCTCACCCCTGCGTCCTCTGAGCTCATTACTTCCAGATGACTGAAAAAACTAGTATAAAAATGGCCTGGTGTCACCCCTTCCCTTCTATATACTCTGGCAGCCTTTCTATAACTATTTCACACCCATTACGGTTTCAGGTATTCTAATTCATTGGACAGTTTAATATACCATGCTATTTTTATCATGTGTAGGAGTCAGCACTACTGTGTATCCGTCATTTAGGCTTGTATGTTAAATGCAGACAACAGTTAACTTCAAACACCATACATCTGGGAAACCTGAGTTACTTTTTTAAACTCTCTTACTGAGTCAAGCACCGAAGCAAAGCTGAATAAGTCACATGACCTGTAAATCTCAGCCGCCTGTGTCTGTCCTGTGGAGAAGCTGCGGTCTTTAGCTGTGAGGTCTCCGTGCGCCCCAAATTACCAGGACGGCACAGTGCTAGCTGTTATCGCTGTACTCCCAAACAACGAGGCACCAGAAGTAGACCAGTGTTCTCAAACCACTCCTCGGGGACATGTCCGTACCTACCATTGAGGACATCGAGGTCAAGTCCTCAGTATTTTGTCTGCCGCACCAATGACCGTGATCCATTCCGGGACACACCTGGCAAGGGCTAACACTTTTGATCTCGGTATTTTGAAAATCCTGGCTACGGCTTTGCTCAGGGAGCCCAGACACTCCACGTTTTTGCTCCCTCCAAACTATCAGGGAATTGAGAGAAAGCAAAAACGTGAACAGTCTGGGGGGGGGGCGTCACTGAGGACTGGTTTGAGAAACACTGAACCAGACCGATTCTGCACAGGGCGAGTCCCCTTAAACCCCCCTTCCCATCCTGTTCCTTCCTCATTGGCCCAAAGCCCTCATGGGAATCAGTGACCAATGAAAAAACCTCCTGGAAATGCCACAGCACGGCTGGGTGGTCGTAAGCAGCAGACCAGGAAACTGTGTCAATCTTGGGTTGCTGCAGTTTCAGTGGTCATGGGAGGGTGGAGGTGTGGCCCATTCAGTCCAAAGGGGCTGGGGAGGGCAATGTGCGGTTTACAGGCTGTGATTCACCCTCGTTTATGTGAGCGGTTCCCAAAGCCCCCTTCCCGATTTCTCTCCTACCCCTGCTAGGAAGTGGCCTTTCAGTGCGTGGGAGGGACCACGATAATCTCTTGAAGGGGTCTGGTTTGTGAGCTCAGTGCGGATTGTCCAGTGCCAGTCACACCTCGCAGGCTGCCATACTGCTCAGTCTGACCCTCTCTAGGCTTTCGCTCTCTGGTCCTCTCCGTGGAGCTGGTCAGATCCCCCCCAGATGGGAGCAGGTATCAGCCCTCCAGCTACCACTCCCACAATGCTTCGCTAACAATGCAGCAACATCATCACCAAAATCACAGCCTTGTGAAAACTGCACATATTTTTGTTCCCCTAGGGCTGTTTTTAGACTAGAATGAAATTACTTAGGCTATTTATGCCTTTTTCACCCACCTCATGACAAATATGTATGAACTGTGAGCTTCAAAGGCATGCAGCTACCAGACTCACAAGCCAACACCTCTGGCTGGTCTAACAGAAAATCCAACAGAACATCCTAGTTCCAGTCTAAATCTGGACCCCTACTGTCTTAGGGTCAGCCTGCCTGGGGGTTTCCTTCCTCCTAGTATTTTGTTTCTTCTCCTCAGTTAACATCTGGCACCATCCACCACATGCACACACGCACACACAGGTTTGTAATTATATCTGTGTGGGGACTCTATATTCATTTCTATGGCCAAAACCCTAACCCCAACATGACAACCTTAACCCCTACCCAGCCCTAAACTTAAGTAACCAAACAAGATATTAGAGTTCTGACATTTTTAGTTTTTTGATTGCCTTCACAGACCTTTATGGTGATGTGAAAAATGGTCCCCACAACATCAACATAGCAGGTTTCATTACATTGTGGTGAACATATGGTCCTTACACTGTAATGTAAACATAATCCGTGCACGCACGCACATGTACACACACACACACACACGCACGCACGCACGCACGCACGCACGCACGCACGCACGCACACACACTGTTCTTCTGTTTGTCATGATGCAGTTGCTGTGGTCCCTGTTAAGTTTTTGGAAATACAAGGATACCACACAGTCAAAGAGACTTTCAGGACATTTCATTGATATTCTGGCCATGAAACGCTGTCCCATGGTCTTACGGCACGAAGAGACGCAAAAGAAAATACGTGAATTTAGGTCACGAATCAACAGCAGCGGGTAAATGCAATGCTGTATTCCAAAGAGCATCAAACCAAGACTGGGTCGGCAGCCTGAGATTGAAAGGGCAGGCCCCCACAGGTCCGCATCGCCAGCCGACAGCATGCCGGAACGCCGCCTGCCAGTAACTAATACCTTTCTGTCAA
The DNA here is from genome assembly GCA_026777045.1 of Hyperopisus bebe. Classification (NCBI taxonomy): domain Eukaryota; kingdom Metazoa; phylum Chordata; class Actinopteri; order Osteoglossiformes; family Mormyridae; genus Hyperopisus; species Hyperopisus bebe. The sequence goes on along the minus strand of JAODJW010000135.1, from coordinate 26,896,567 downwards.
TCTCTCTGCACCAGCACAATCACCTACCATGGGCTTGATAGAGGATTCGCTCACAGAATCCCCAGCCACAAAGCCTTAGCATTAGCAGCAGTAGCACACTATATTCGGGGGGCGGAGCATCCAAATACAGAAAAACAGCATACATTATTGGACACGCTAATGAGGCCACAGCAGCTTCTACAAGACACCAGCAATCCGCAGGCCGAAGCCCTTTGTTGGCTTCCCAGCCAAAAGCGGCAAAGGTTATCTACCGTGGCTTAATGCTGCGTCGACAGGGGAAGGCCCCGAACCTCCCCGTCGCTGGTTGCTCCTTCCTGCCTGGGTGGGTGTTGGAATGGTGGTGGGGGGTGCTTTATGTCACTGAGCAAACATAGATTGAGCCTTTAAACTGTGACTGAGCATGAAGCACATCGCCTCCTCCAGTCCCTCTGGACTCAATAGGCCACACCCCACCTTCCCGTGACCAATGAAAATGAGCTGGAACCCGTGGGGACCACACGGAAGGCGGGGGTCAAACAGGGGCAGCGTGTGATGTCACAGCCTGCCTGAGAGTGCTGGCTGTTTGCGGTACTCTGTGTCTTACTCATCCTGCATGTTCATTCAGTCGTGGGACGCATTAGAGACCAACATCAATTTAATTTGGATCAAACCATAAAAGAAAATTAGCTATTAAACATTTATTATAAACTAAGTTTAACTTAATTTAATGTCCAAACACAAATATCACTCTGGAAGACAGGGTTCGGAGCATTCAATCTGCTCATTAAAACTAACAATCATATTTATTGATTAGTTTAGTGGTTTATTGGATATATCAACTTTACACACTGTCCTTGTAAGTGCAGCAGCTTCTAGATAGACAATGGTTAAACTTGGTCATAGAAACTTGGTATTGCTGTTTTGATGTGGTTACTTTTAGGATGAGGGATTCTTAACAAAGAACTACTATTTCAGAAAAAGGAGTCCCTTAGCAGACACTTGAAATCCTTCTGGGGCAGCTGTTTGGTTCTAGCAAAGCAACAAGGTCATCTGGAATTAAAATTCACCAACAGGATGGATGCAGGTTCGGTCCAAAGTGACTCACACTTTATCGGAATTGCAATAGTTACGGCCAGACCCTCCAGATTCAAGAAAGATGTGTATATAAACAATCCACCGCAGGCTGTACAGTAATACTTAACAATAGAAAGAGTCATGATTTGGCCATTAGGAAATGCACAGATGTGAGTAAAGCTTTTTCAGCTGATTCAACCATGAATTTTACATTTCCTGTCAATTTATTTCCACATTAAAACGTAGTTGTTACTTAACAACTTTAGTTAAAATCATCAGTACATCAATGATAACACAAGCCACTGAAAACATGAAAGCACATATATGACGTTAACTGGTTAACGTGTGACAAAAAGTGACCAGTTAACTCGGATACAATGCGCTGTAATGTCTTATTTAGAGTTTGGTATCATAAAATTTCTGTACAGGAGCAACAGGCGTACCTAAGAAAATGTATCTCAAACACAGAAAACACAACTTAATCTACTTTATCCAGTCGGAATAAAGACATATTACCAGAGACGAACGAGTTAAAATATAATTTCCCCATAAGCACTACTTTCAATTACTCCTTCATTTTCTGGTTCTTGGGCTAAGAAAATGTTTTTTGTCCCATCTAAAAGTTTTTATTAATTTTGATGGTGCAGCGTACCTACCCAGACAGTGAAGATCCACAGCTTATTACTAATGTTCACTATGAACTCAATACACCGAGAATGAGTTACATATTAACTCCAGCTTCTGACGGAAAAAAAACGGATGACAGTCGGAGAATGTCCAATACACAAAACACCTGACCTTCATACAAAAACAAGTTAGATTTTTCCTCTCAGTCATTTGAAAACGGTGAAAAGGTATATTATGTTTGATCAATAGCTTACCATCTTGTGCGTGGATTTCCAAGGTTTTGATATAAAGCAGAAGAAGAAATCTGGTTAAAAAATGGATAGCATCCCGAATGTTTCTAAGCATGCCGATCATGATTTACATGGAGGCGATGTTACGCTCCGCATTCGAACCGTCAAACACAACAAAACCATTTACTGTAGGTAATCAAGCGAAGTGGCACGATTATCATACAACTTACTAGGATCCAGGCACCGGATACTTCTCATTGGATGCGAGGTGTTTCGAGAGGTGTTTACCTGCGTTCCCATTGGCTCCCAGAAGTGCCAGTCCAAATACTGACTTACTAAAAAAAATCCCATTAATGTTAATCTATGGGGAAGTTTTGATACATTGTAAACTAATACTAATATTAAGAAAATAAACTGGTTTTAGTACACTTTAAGTGAACTAAATGGGAAATTTCGATTAAATGAATGACATCATGACCTTGGCTGAAACTAAGAATGAGTTAAAAATTAAGCGGTATAAATTAGTTTTAAGTAGTATGTGCTTAAACACTGAGAACAAATTTAGAGTTACGCACAAGCATTTCACTTTAGTGTTTCCCTTAATTTACATCGGGGTCAATAAATTCTCTCTATCAGCACATACTTATGATAAAATTTCGTGTACATAATTACTTACCTTGTATACCCTATGACTACTTAAGATTATATTGACTTTAAAAAGCGATACACACAAATTTTCCAAATAAAATCAGTCTACATTCTATCCAGTAGCGTACAGTACGCCTTTAACATTTAACTTTAATACAGAGAACGTTACATATCACGAAAAAAAACCAACCAGAGGTTTTCAATTATGCACATAAATGCACACCAGTCTAGCTGAGACATTATTTTGACTTATGTCAATAAACGTAGTGCAACTACAGAATAGAATATATTTTCTAAGTATTCTGGACGGGTTTTGTTGAAAAACGACGCCACCTGCTGGAACCATACATCGTGCAATCAGAATAATCCTTATTTACAAAGATGGCACGGTATAAAAACACATGCACGTGTCTTTATTAAATGAACGTACTGCTCAATTTATCCATGATGTGTAAACAGATATAGGCAGATAGCAGTCTGGTTGTCACGCCATATCTTGTTAGCGGATTTAAACTATACAGTTCATAATTATTACTAATCGGCTTTAAGCTATATTGCCTAAGGATACACAAAGGGGCATTTTCCTGGTTAGAACAGTTCTCGTAATTTTGCAGATTGTGTGCGAAGCTAGTTTTGTGTCAACAGGAGTGAAGCTTCTCCGCCAGACATCACTGCCTTCATTGCAGGAAGTGTAGCGGAGCGGCACGACGCATGCTCAGTGAGATATCTGGTCGCCAAGGATGTCTTCGCAACACTAAAGCGGTAAGAGAAACCCCCAATTTGGTGTTCGTCGAGCCACTAGTTTGCGTTTGGCGAGTGAAAAGGGGGAGACCGCAACGCCCGGCGAAGCTCTGGTTCGGACGTTCGCCGGTAGCAGTGCGATATTCGAGTTCAAACGGCCTGTCCGTGAGAAGGGCAGCAACTCAGGCGCTGCCGCCGCCGTCGACGCGCTGTTGCTTGTTGTTGCTGTACGTGCCGCCGCACGGCGAGACGTCAGCCGGAGGGAGAGCGCGAGCGAGTGAGCGGGCGGGAAAAAAGAACGACGCGGGTGCGTCGCCAGCGACCGGGGCGAACGGCGCGTTGTTAACCTCTGTTGGTGCGGCGAAGGCGGAGCTCTTAGCTAGCCCTCCGAGTGCCGCCTCAGCCGGCCGGTGGAGCCGTGCGAAGAGCGCTTAAAAGCACTGGTTAGGCATCACAATCCTTACAGTGAATCCAGGAGCGCCGGGAGGGGGCGGCTAATAGCGGCGACCATGCTAAGCTAAAGTTTAGAGAGGGCAGAAGTTTGTTATTATGAAAGAAAAAAAGAATCAGTTCCAGAATTTCTCACTATAAACGATGGATTTAGCTCCCCAATTATAGGGAACTGAAGTAATTTGGGGCGGCCGAAGCGCGTAATGCGAATGCTAACCAGGTAGCTGCTCGGCTAGCGTGTCTGGCTAAGTGGTTTGGTATTTAAATAAACGGGGTTTCCTAGCCTCCATGCTACACAGGCAAGTTAACACGAATTAGCTCCGTAGACGGGGCCGTGCGTGTGGATATTTAAGTTTACTAATAAACTTGGGAGGTTTAACTTTTCGTACAAAATCACAACTTATGTGTTGTTTTACTATATAAAACAGATTGTCAGCCATTTGAAGACAAACTTATTACGATACTGCGCTAAATTTACTTTATTTTGCTGATTGCTAATTAAATTTTCGCCACAGAATTTGTCGAAACAAGCAAAATGAAAGCAACTTATCTGGCGAAACCAGTTACTTTCCAGTTAACTAGCCGTCGATCTAAATAAAAATGTAAAAGGTTTCTAATTTTATCATATTATTCGAGTCATAACCAAAGTGAATGGGTCTCAGTTTTCTGAAACTATCGTTTTTGGGAGTCACGATTATTCTTGCATATTCCACCCCATGCATTACGTCCGAAAAGTACCTTTAATACGTGTACTTGGAAAGGGCAAATAATGCAGATACCAAAGCTTTTTGGGACTAGTCCTTTAGTTGTGCATTTCAACGTTGACCCATCAGGTGACTGCTGTGCAACAGGTGCACAGTGAATCCGGATTAGTAGATGTGACCGTTTTGAAACAACGCTTTAATTAGCGAAACTGCAGATTAACGAAGTGGAAAAGCTTTATTCTAATTTTGATTCCTGAAGCCTATGTAGAATACGATTATTTGTAGAAATTATATTCAATTTCTGGGATAAGTCAATTAAAAATTCTGGACTGGAAGGGTAAATGGAGCTTTTTCACCAAACGCCCCAGGCTTATTTTTATCCGATTCTGAAACCGGATATGTATACAAACGCACGCTAAACGTCATACCCAGCGAGTTTAATACCGTACATTTAAGCCGGCTCTCAGATGGAACTATACTTGTTTCATAATAATTGTCATTGTCATAATATATTATAATAATTCTTATTGTCCTGATGGCAAAATAACTAGTAAAAATGAAAACCATTAATTTCATATTGTTAAATGTTTAATTTACTGGTTTACAGATATATTAAACTGATTGTTAAGGCGTGTTTGAAGTGTGTTTTATTCAGTTTTGTGTGCTTGTGTGATTGTTCTTTTAATGGTTTTTAGGCAGGTCGGTTACAAAGTCATCTTTAAACATTTCCAGCCTGGTGAGTGGTAAATGATACGGGCGGTAGTTGTGTTCAGGTCTTTGCTTGTTGAGGCAGCAGCCCTGACCGGGATCCACCGTGTGGCACACCATATCTGGATACTCGTGTTAGAGGCCGTTAAGTGCGCTCCGTGGCCTTGCAGTGACTAGCCTCTGCCCGGCAGGACCCCGGGGAGCTGGCAATGGCCGACGCGGAGCTCGCCGTGTCAGTGGGGGACGTGGTGATGGTGAAGGGTGACGACGGCAAGCCCAAGACTCAGGTCATTCTGCAGCTTCAGCCAATCACGCAAGGGTAAGGAGCAGCGGCGCTTACGCCATGGGGACAGCACCCAGAAGGCTCCGCGGCACCTAAGGAAGGGGCTCTTTTCACTGAATGGATGTTTTGAGTTGCATATAAGCTCGTTTTGAAACACTTGCTTAGCAGATAGCAAACATTTAAATACAGATCTGGCATCTACATTATTGGTTAAATTAAAAGACTTAACGTGGTAGTATCCATAGAAAAAGTTCAGACCATGTTTTTTTTGTGTATGTAGTCTGAAATTGTCTTGGGCATTATAACTGCCCTTCTAATGTATCTAAAATATGCCCACCCTGTGTCCGTACATGAGCTTAATCACGAACCATTTTTTTTATCGAAGATTTTTATTGATGTAACCCATTTTTGACTAAATATGTTTTTAGACTTGTTATTGACTGTAGAAAAGCTTTAGGATTCCCTGCTTGGTCAGTTCAGGGAGTCACTTTAATAACCAGAATAGTTGCCTGTATACATTAAGAATTGGTTTTAAATTGGAAACCAATCCATTGTGACCTTCTTAGCTAATTTGCACAATAAATTGAAGTAGACCCTTAGTGATTATAGTTTCCATATTTTTTGTTTTTGTCTTAATGTTACTGAGTTCCCATAATACGGTTATTTCCAGTTTGTCATTATATCAATGAATCATTTCAGTAATAATGTTAGCCAGGGAGTTTTAAACCCTGCACTGTGTCCCTGTAATATTAATGTTGTTCATTACGCCTGGTGGAATAGTCTTTTATAATGGTACCCAGTGATTTCATAGATCTATATTTAAAAGAATAACAGCAATTTCTTCAGTCATTTGTTACAGTGAGTAACACGTACAATATCAAATTATACTTAACCTGCAGGAATATTCTTTCCGTGGAAGCGCCATCGACATCAGTAGTAGGCTGTAGTGCACAGATGAAGAGACTCCATAGCTCTTATAGCTTTGGGAGTGGGTAATTGAGAGGGTCCTCCTGGGGTCACTAACAGAACAAGTGCTAAAAGGACAGTATTCCTGAGCACTGACTAGCCTACATGCATGCTTTGGGATAGTGGGTCATAGATGTTCCATGTCCTCAAATTTGCTGATGCTTTTCTCCTAAATATTCAGTTCAGCTGCACTCTCAAATACAAACTTATGTGAGAATTTCTCAAGCCGCGACTGAACGTGATGTCAGTAATTTTTTTCAAGTAGATTGATCATGTGACTGTCGCATCCTTGTTATCTGACTTGCTGGGAATGATGGAGTTTTTATCTTTCATATTTAGCATTTTTAGAAAATATGTAGCATAGATATTTCTTGTATAATGCAGGGATCATGTCATAAAAAAGGTCCATCATGTGGTTTGTCTTCCTTTACAGGATGTGTGAGGACTCCGCTGAAACAGAAACTGCTGTTGTGGCAGTAGATACTCACCAAGGTTGTTACTGTTATATCCTGAAGTGTGTGCATGCAGTGAGCTCCACAGCTAAAGCACATCCTCTCATTCCTTTGTCTGTGGGCTCTGTGTTCCTACAGCTGATGCATGCCAATCTTGGTAATGGCTGTCTTATCTTCCAGACGATGCCCCTGCAGAAGGGGAAGTGGAGTACGGATACCCCATAACCTGTGGGGACAGCAAGGCCATCCTGCTGTTTAAGAAGTTTGTCTGCCCGGGAATCAATGTTAAGTGTGTCAAGGTCAGTGGATCCGTTGTGAGTTTGATGTTGGGTGATGACAGCTTCACTGTGCTGGAGGGCTGCTGGTGTGTGAGGTCTGGCTGTAGCCCTACAACATTGGGTCTTGCTGTGTCTTCACCTGCAGTACAATGACCAGCTGATCAGCCCCAAGCAGTTTGTGCACTTGGCTGGAAAAGCCACCCTTAAGGACTGGAAGAGGGCCATCCGGCTTGGGGGCGTCATGCTCAGGTGAGCAGCCTGGGTTTCGCTAGCAGTATCCAGATTTTTGTGTCCCTCACCTCAGGTTGCGAACGTGCCGTGTCACGTCCTGTCTCTCGGCTCCGTGGTTGCGTGCTGACTCTTCTCACAAACTTCATGTCCTCCAAGCCCCCTGCCCCCAAAAACGGCCCAGTCAGCCATTTGTGGCGTCTTCTGATGCCTGAGTTCTGTTCCCAAGCATGATGAACACGCTGGATCAATGCCAGTCGGCTTGCCTTCCAGACTCTTTTCTCTGGCTGACGCACATGACTGCAAACAGCTCTTCGTCTTGCCCCCCCCCTCAGGCCACCACTTTGTCCCAAACCCTGGTTTTTCCCTACCTGCTTCCTGTTAAGTGATCTCTGGCATTACCCCCCCCCCTTTTTTCTGCAGAAAGATGATGGACTCCGGCCAGATTGACTTTTACCAGCATGACACCGTTTGCACCAACACCTGCCGCAGCACTAAGTTTGACCTGCTGATCAACAACACTCGCTTCCCCCCCCAGGGCAGTGCCCTGTCCACCTCCACCTCCCCTCAAGGTGGGTCTCAGACACTGAAGCTCACATGCCCCACATAGGAATGGGATCATGTTTGTAAGCATTTATTTTGAGGAGTACCTAAGCTGCTTTTGCCATCTAATAGTAATAGCCCAGAATTCCTTCTTTTTGGACATGAGGGGGGATATCAGAAACCAGCAATTAGCGAACAGCTGTCACTGCCCTCTTATAGAATTTTTCTTTCAGAGCGGACAAGCTGATGGTTTAGATATGCAGTATGTTGCAGTTGATACATATATACTCAGTTGACAGAGGACATTAGAGGCTATCCTGTCAGAGAAGGACCCTGAGGAGAGTTCATATTACGTGAAGGAGCAGGACCCTGTCTAAACGATTTTGAATCAGGAAGTCAGTGGAAATATGCCAGACTCTGGTGAGCATGATGTACAGCTGGGATTTGAACCCACAGTCTACAGTAGCATACCAGAGAGTTGGAGAGAGTTTCAGAGTGTGAGTTGTTCTAGTGCAGGGGCGTCACACTGCAGTCCTGGAGGGCCGGAACCCTGTGTAGCTTAGTTCTTTCCCTGTTCCACTACAAATGATTCAGCTCAGAAGCTATGTGGTAATTAGCACAAGGAGCTGAATCAGGTGTGTTAAATGAGGGGAAACCCAAAAATATGCAGGGCTCCGGCCCTCCAGGACTGGAGTTCTACTGGGTCTTTGTCATTTTGCTGGAGGGTGGAGTAGAGCACTGAACTGTGTGGACGGCTCATTCTGGTGTGCAGGGAACGGAAGCCAGGTGGCCGCAGTAGAGGAGAGACAAGAGGAGATAAGTGCTGCCAGTGTGGAGTGGAGCCCCTCTGTGGCCGGCGCTGTTACTGCAGCAGCTGATGTCGAGGGCAAGAAGGATGCTGAGGAGATCTCTGGTGAGTGGACTCAGCCACACACAGAACTAACTGAAGACACTGTAAACATTTGGAACCGAGTCAGTATTTCATCAGTGACATTCTCCCCTGTAAGAGGAAATGGTTGTGAGATCCAGTGAATGGAAAACGCAATACAAACACCATGAGTCTGTCTTTGTCCCTGCTGCCCCAGAGGAGACGCTGAACTTCTGGAAGGGCATTGCGGACGTGGGGCTGATGGGAGAGGTGGTTTCCAACATCCGCACAGAGCTGCTGGCCCTGCTGCGGGGCGTGCAGCTGCGGAGTGGACAGGCCGCCCTGCAGGAGCCCGGTAGGCAGCCCCCCGCCGCACGCATCACGCTGCATGCATCGCTGACCCTATCACAGACTGCTGTGCTCTGACCCCACCTGCTGTTACCCTGTGTTCATGAGCCATGCAAATAAAATGCTTCAGAGTGCAGGCAAGCTTAGTCTCAGTGAGTCAGTTTGCGCATCTTTTTCATATAAACTCTCGAGTTGAATATAGACAAATCCTCAGTATTATATTAATTTATATGTTAGAAATATAAAGTGTGTTATTAATGTTGTGGATATGTCACAAAACAGACAGATTTTTATAGGACTATTGTAGAAAACAGTATACTTCCTAACACAAAAGAGTTATGGATACAAAACGTCTAGATTTGAAAATACTTGTTTTTGTGAAAGATATTAAGGAAAAACTTGCGCTATGGATGTCATATTTCTACATTAGAGTTGTGCCCAGTACTCCATAGACTACAGAAAGCAAACTTTTTATATGACACAATTGAAATGGTAATTAATTAAAAACAAACAATGAAATGAGACATAGACATAAGAAAACATCTTAAAAATAGTTCTGTTCCAGTGCTTTGAACTTTATTTTTTCACGACAAGGTTGACCTTTGCATGTGAATGCCGAGTAATTTAACTTTTGTTAAAAGAAATATATATATTTTTTTGCATTAATCGCTGTGTATTTGAATAGGGCAATGCATAACTTGTTACTGCTATTCTACCACTAGGGGGTAACAATGAACATTTTGAAAACATGGATAAGAACCCAAAAAGACACCTTGCTTTTACAGAATACTATATGTATATGTGGGGGATTTCAATGGGATTTGTTAATTGGTAAGTATTAGTGTTACATGTGGGAAAGAAGAGTTTATTTGCTGAGTTTGGCATCACAGACCAGAGAAGCACAGCAGGTAACTGGTTCAAATGGAGGCAGTAGTCAAGTCGCAAGTAGGTGGACTAACCCCAACAGACCCTGTCCCAGATGCTGCCGTGCTCCACAGCCTGGCCCAGATGTTTGGGCTGCTGGACTGCGTGAAGCGAGCCCTGCAGAACCGGAGGAGCCAGGCGGGCCAGAACCAGGAGCTGCTCCACAGCACATTAGTGGGTGAGCTTCCCGGGCTGAGTGGTGCCACGCACACAAAACACAGCAGGCTGGGAATTTTGACCTTGACGGCTTCCCTATGACAGAACTGGAGCGCCAGTTGGAGGAGCAGAAGAAGCAGGCGCAGGACTGGCGGCCCCGGGCCCAGCCCAGCGTGGCCCTTGTGCCTCTCGCAGGCTCCTCCAAGCCCCCAGCTCCCAAACGGCCCCGGCTGCAACGGCCCGCCTCCACCAGCGTGCTCGGCGTCTCCCCTAGCCAGCAGCAGGTGCACCAGATCACCGTGCTCTCACCTATCACCATGGGCTCCGCAGGCCAGTCATTCAGCATCGCTGGGCTGCCTGTGACCACGCTGAGCCAGCTGCCCGCCGGCACGCAGCTCGTCACCCGCTATGCCACGGGCGCAGGGCACACCAAGACGGACTCCGTCACCCTTCACCCCTCCTCCAGCCTGACGCTGCTCAGTGCTGCCGCCGTGGCCAACCAGGGCCAGCTTGGGCCTGTGGAGATCGTGCACCTGGCTCAGGAGGCAGAGGCGGGCAATGCTGAGGGCCAGCAGGGCGGGCCTGACGACGGGGAGATGGTGGGAGGTGCTCTGCTGGTGCAGGAGGGTGTTGGGGGAGAGGAGGAGGCACAAGCACACACCACTGTCATTGAGATTGACCCGGCGCCAAGCGACCACGCCACGGGGGTGGTGGGTTTGAGGCTGGGTGGCGAGGATGCTGTGGTAGTCCAGGCTGAGATGGAGGTGGTGGATGGGGCTGAGGCAGACGAGGAGGGTGGAGTGGTACTGCAGGGTGGGATCGAGATTGTGGGTGGGACTGAGGGCAACGAAGAGGGTGGGGTTGTGCTGCAGGATGGAATTGAGATGGTGGGTGGGGTTAAAGGTGACGAAGAGGGCGGGGTGGTGCTGCAGGGCGGGATGGAAGTGGTGGGTGGAGCCGAGATCGACGAAGAAGGCGAGATGGTGCTGCACGGAGGAATGGCGATGGTGGGTGGGGCGGAGACGGATGCAGGGCTGGTCGTGCACGCAGAGATGGAAGAGCTGGACCACCAGGAGCAGCTGCACAGCGTGGAAATCGTGGTCATTGAGGATGAGGTGGCCAAGTGAGACGGCTGGAACGCCGCTGAGACCATGGAGGACGGGCAGCCGGGAGAGCGGTGACACTGTGGGACGATGATGATGGCCACCGCTGGGTCTGCGAGAGAGCAGGGCCGCAAGAGGGCGTAGCATGGATGTAGCATGGCTGTCACATGGCTGCTTTTTTCTTGTTTTTACTGAACCACGAGAAGTCCGTATTATTTCAGTGAACAAATTTGTTTTTCCGTTAGTTGTATCCCAGTTTTAATTTACCATAATCAGTCTGTACTAACAGTATTTTTTGTTGTCCTTTCCATCTTTTAAGCCTACTTTCCGCCAGGCTGACACATTTAACTTTTTTGGCTGAAATGATAATAAAGCAAAGTGGTCCTGTCCTGCCCAAGACCAAGACCAAGACTAACACACCACCGGGGGTGGTTCAAGAGGGTCATGTCCCGACCAAAGTTGTCCAGGAACAGTCACGTGACAAGCTGACCCTTGCCTGTTATTTTTTTTCTAGTGGCGTAGGGAGCGTTCTAGAATGTTCTAGAGCTGGGCAGCACCCTTCCTATCATAGTGAGGCTTTGTGAGGATTGTAGGCTCCCGTTTGTGTGACATGGAGGTCCCCAGTGCGGATGAGCCGGCACTCTGTCAGCACGTTAGGAGAACACACCCATCATCTCCGTCTGTTACATCTCGTTAAGGGTGCCAGCGAGAGAACAGACTGACTGTTAAATAAGTCTGCAGGTTTCTAGGGATGTATTGGCTCATTTTTAATCAGTTACCATGCTGGTGATATTTTTTCTATTCAGTGAGGCAGTTTTTTTTTTTTTAATCAAAATGAGATTACTTTTCTCTGCCCTGTGCTGTGTGTTATCTGTAACTGAACAGGGGAAAGAAGCTGGTCATTTTAATTTTGTGGACATGTAATACATATTTCAGCCAGATGTCATATTTAGTTTTTTACAAACTCTTCATTCTTTAGGCTTTCATTTTCCATATATCCATATTGCAGAATGCCAACATCCGTCCTGTGTTTGATTTTTAAACATTTAATAACAAGGTTTGATAAGACTCCTGTGAATGTTAGGCCTACTTTAAAAACTGTGATCTTACACACTTTACAGCTAAAAGCCATGTTAGATTATCCCTGCCAGTTAAAGACAAAGAATGATTTATTGGAAGTCAGGGCCCTGGAACTCCTAACTCAAGCTGACTCTGGTTTGCTAGTCTGTCTCCTACGAAAGCTTCTGGTTTGTCAGTCAGATGATATGTGGGAGGTTGTGATTGGCTTTTGAAAGCTTTCATTGTTTTGCTAGAGACTTATCTGCATGGTGCATTTCAAAAAATGCAACCCAGCCAAGTTTTTGACTTTTGTATGCTGGGAATAATGCGAGGCAAAATACTTTGCTCTTTTCTTCCCTTCATTTTTGTTCTGGAAAAAAATGTCAAAGACACCAACCTGTTAGTTCTGTCGCCATATTTGGTTTAAGCTTACTGTAAATGCTGCAGGAGAGCGTTGGTATGGTGATGAGCTTCAGGCATTGAGTTGTTTGTGAAAAGCTTCTTTTGTGCCAAGTCTTGCTGCAGGGCACAGCTGTTGGACCTTTGAACAGTACTTTGCTCACTGCTCTTGATGGTTTAATAAGTGTATCATGTTTCAGGCATATACGCCAAGCATAATCCATTAAACGCTGCAGGTCAGCTTGCAGGATACCACAAGGTCAATTTAATTTTCTGAAAATGAGGCTTCCCTTTCACCCTTCTCCTTCAACCAACAAAGGTATTGCAAGCTTTTGTACAGAAACACTGCAACAACAGTTTTCATGGGAGAGCAGGGGACACTGTTGTGTGAAGGGCAGTGAGCCCGGAAAGAGAAAGTTTGTAAAGCCCAATTAAAATTAGAGTATAATCTTCCCCTTGTGTGAATTTATTCCTTTTGAGTTTAATGACTAACCTTGAGGTATGGATGGGGAACAGGTTTCCCCAAAAAGCAACATACTTCCAATTTGAGCTGACATTTGCGATTCTGATAGCCTGTTTCTCAACAGCACCATTCCAGTGTACTCAGCAATGGAGCCTTTGTGGCTTGAACACTCATGTTACACAGAGAAGGCTTTTGAAGTTTCTGATCACAGTGGCAATCTGATTTTTTAGTAGGTCATGCTGATATTAATGTTTAACATGGCTCACGTGTGATCAGAGATGTTTACACAACCAGTAAAGCAAATACACAGTGAAACCACAAACAGAATTTTAACCAAAACACTTTGGTATGTATGCTGATGGAATGTCTGAAGAAACCAGATTCACTTTTACCACATTAGTGGCAGTTTGTGCGTAAGTTGGCCTGTTATTTAAATACAAATAATCAATGAATCAATGATGGAAGCATCATGATGGAAGTTGCAGGATTCACTCGGATTGCCATAGGTGGCTTTCCAAGAGTATCTCAGCAACTTCATGCTCCTTGCTCTCCAGACGTCTGACAGACTGAAGTGGAGCAAGATAACTGGATCAGTCCTTAAAGACTTCAAGACCTTCACATTCTGAGACAAAAAGTTGTGCATTTCTACCAGAATACCATTGACAGTGTATTGGGGTATACTACGACCAAGCAGAAGGTTATGAGTTCAGTCAGAAACATCATCAAAGATCAAACTGCCATCCATTGACCATATATACATTGAACACTCCCTGGAAAAGTATATTTTGGGACCTGAACCACCCTGGGCACGAGCTGTTTCCATCCCTGGAGGTTGCACAGCCTGTGGTTGCTGACTACCACATTTGAGAACAGTTTCTTCCCCCTGATTTTTTTGCATCCTCGATAGCTAAAGATGGATTCCTGCAATTTTACCTGAACCTGCATTTTATTTGAATTGCAATGTGTAATGTTTCTTTTTTGCTGCACCATGGAATGTCTGCTGCTCTTTTGCTAATAAATTTGTACGCTGCTAGTTGTTATTCTGCTGGGTGTTGCTGAATGAGTTAGTATTCCAATGTACTTGTTGCATGTAACCAATCAAACATTTTGAATTTTGACTCTAATGATGTCATAATACAATCAAATTCTTTCTGGCAATTAATGTTGCTATTCACCAATCTGATTGGCTCCTAGTAATTTCCTTGTGTCTCTAACGTCACTGTGCTTCTGCTGATGGGTGCACGTGTGTTTTAATAATGGTCCTGCAATTGAAAATGCGATCATGGCAAAAGCAAATGAATCAGCCTCAAGTGGATAGTTTGGTGACATGCTGGTGGTAATAAGGCGTTGCCCTGTCGGATGAAAACACTGTGACAATGTAGTACTGCGAAAAGAGTTAAGGACAATCTTCAAGAAGTTAAAAACGCAATGACCGCAAAGCAATTGTATTTTTTTTCACAACGAATCATATTTTTTAATGACGGACTTTTTAAGTGAACAGAGAGGAAATCAAGACATAATTTATCAAAGATGTCAGGTGAAAGATGTTCCTTAATAGTAAATCATCTCTACCGTCTGTGGTGTTGAGTATGCCATCCGTGGCATCCTTGTTACAGACTGCAAGAGCAATGGCTGAATGTTAATGACTGTCCTCAGAACTGCAAACCATAGGTCATTTCCAGCCTACGGCTCTCGTGCGTGACCAGCTTCATTCCGCTGAACCTGCCCGTCTATGTCGCCTTTATCTGATAATCCCCTGGGTTAAACATGAATTGTGGGACTGGGTCACACCCAGGAGACGTGGTGTTTACTGCAAAAAGACAATCTTTTGTCAAGGTAATCCATGCGCTGCATTTGCTATCGTTTCGGTGTTAACATTTTTAATACATTTTTTAAAAATTGCTATAATATTTGAAGGGCGAGAAGACGGAGCCCCGTTATGATTCTCTGATTTAAAGTTCTATCATAAAAATCATTTCCTCCACTAGATGGTATCATAGAACCGCACAGATGCCAGAGGTGTGCTCGATGAAAAGCCGTAGTCTGCATTCGTGTCTACCGGTGAGAGTCAACCACAGAACCAAACTGCCAAAACTGTATAATTATAAGTTTTTCATAAAACGACTTTGACCCAGTCAACAGGATCCAACAATTGTGTAATTACTGTCTGTTTTAAACATCCTCTCATAAATTACTCAGAATCTGATAACGTTTGTCCAGTGCTTTGTAGTACTGGAATTGTGGTGTAGGCTTATATATAGACTACAAAACACTGGAGAATGATTGATGTGTATGTTATGCTAAATATTCTGCTCTGCTATTTGCATTCCGAAATAAGCTCTAGTACACAGCGATCGCAATTGGATATGCTGGTTATGGAACATGCATGGATAATCAGCTGCAAATTGGACTTGTGTAGCGAGGGGAAACACGTTGGAAACCAGTCTCAGTCACGGAATTCCAGAATCTGAGTTTGAGAAAGATGGTTTGCAGTCGTTGGCACAACTTGTCCCTGGAATAAGGCCCGTTATTTGACCAGCTAAGCCCTAAAAATACGCCAATTTTACCCTGCTGATGGAGGCAAATCACTGGCATATCGGAATACAGTTATCTTCATGTTTATGCCGCAGTAAAGCAGACAGCGGCGAAGCTTTATGCTTAGATCCGTCATCTTCCGACGGTTGAAGGTTTCACACGCATCTCACTGTCAGCTCCATCGATTTAAAACGCATTAAAATGATTTCATTGCCTCTTTTATCGTGTTAATACACCGCTAAGATAGGACTCCCCGTCGTGCGCCAGAAAAATTGAAGTCGTGTCAGATTAGCTAAACTGATTTGTCCTAACGGATTACCGTACATGTCAACACAAATGCATTGAATTGGCTTTTCACACTAGTGAAATTTCTTTATATACACCAATGTATAACAAAAATCCCCCCCAACCCTGTCCTGGATAAGCGATTGAAAGTGTAATGGCTTCAATGGTTATTCCCAATACGATTTTTTCCCTATATACTGCACTGCCGAGTGCTGAAAGGTAAGAAAGCGCTGGGATTTTTGTATGACTTGGCTGGGGATCGAACCCACAACCCTTCCTGTCCCTGAACCTACCATGAAGGTATCGGGCTTCAGCCACTACGTATAAAATGCGGCATTTGAGATGCCTTTTAGCTTTGCCGATCGTTCTTTTGAATTGCGGCTGCACAAACATCAGCAAACCCAGGGCTAAACAACCGGGCGCCTGCCGGTCCGGCTTTGTTATTTCTCCTTAACACCGGAGGCTCAGTTCTCAGTTCATCCCAACCGCCTGATCCCTAGAGTCAGTTATTGGATTAATCATTACGCTAATCGACCCAAATCCGCCCTGTCTTTCGGTTCCTGGGGTAGATAGTGGCTCAGAAAACGCTGCATCGTGTGTAAAGTAGCTTTGATTGTCTCCTAGTTGTGCTCGCTTTTGTAAGTGTACGCCCCCATCTTGCAAGGTGTCTTGACTTTTTATAATTTGCATATTCATACATACTTCCTCAGCCTTAATGAATACATGGACGTATTCAACCATAGCACAGGAGCCTCCAGGGCAGAAGCGAATTCTCCACCTGTCTATTTACGGTTTAGATAAAATGTTATGTTCGTTCTCCTATTATTTGATGTACATGCCGCAAACATTTAAATGTTTTTAAGTCCTAATCGTAATATGAAATGGTTATATGAAACTGGCATTTACTGACTTTGAACCACATTTTGAAATACAAACATGATAATGCTCATTCTATCATTTATTACGCAAGTGAAATATCCGTGCTGTGCGCGCGCGTGTGTACATCTGTAACACGAACACGCGAGAAATAATATGTGACGTAATTAAATCTAAGTGGCTTTACCATTCAAGGACCTGGGTCTACGAGCATAGGTTTGCGTTTGAGACGGTGGGAGGCCTAATGATTTCGGGGCTTGTTCAAGGCGCTCACGCTGAATGCTGAATTAAGAAATATATCCAGACATACAAATGAGATTTTTTTTCTTTCCATGTAGAGCACCAAAAATAAGTGAATCTGTCTCACAGATAAATAATATCACGATGAAATAGCAAAACTCAAATATCTATTATCATTTTAATGTAATCAGAAAATATATTTTAATGACATTTATTAAAATGTTTACGCCATTTTCCAAAACATTAATTTTATCTAACAACCAGCACTAACATTAAAGGCCCCTTCTGTGAGAAAGCAAATAAAGTATTTGTCCAACTGTAAAGGGATAATGAAATACTATAGTAAAATACAAAATCATATCAACATTTCTAATAATGTAGAATTCAAAACCGACTGTTATTTTTCATGGTGTTTCTTGTTTCTTGGACTGGAACACATTTTTTCCTTCTCTGATATTACTTCCATTCCCTCCATAATTACGTGGGAAGGTAACCCCCGAGTTCAGCGACACGTGCTGTCCACCGTCCGGGGGGGGGGGTTGGGGGCAACGCGCCGCCCGTGCTGTGCAGAGGGTGGGCGGGGCCGCGCGTCAGGAAAGCGCTCCGGATGCGAGCCGCACGTTCCCCGTCCGCTGATTATGGATGGTCGTCGCGCGACGAACTGTACATCTCAGACCACGAGGCAGCTTCTAGCGCTCGCGGCGCTTTAACGTCACCGTTACCAGCGTGCTCTGCTCGAGCGTGAGCAAAAAGAACAGAGTTCTTTGTGATATATATCTATGAGAATATACATCTATGATATGAATCTATTTCATTTTTGCTTCTTATAGGTCAGGAATGAGGACGTTATCGGAGGTAGTGCTTGTTTATGGCTGTAAAAAATACCTTTCCGTAAAATAAATGTTTGTGTCTAGATGTTGTCTATTATGAGTTAAATTGGAAATTTTGTTGGAAAAAAAAACACAGACAAGGTGAAATGACTATGTTGTTACATGGAGGGTGATCAAATCTCCGTAAAAGAGAGATTTTAAAGTCCTGTTCAGTTTGGATAATGCCAGAGGGTGTGCACAGGCCAACCGGAAGTGGACTAGCATACAGATTAGGTCAGAGAAGATTTTTAACATCCAACTTAATGCAGGTTTAACGTACAGTATATCTTCACGGAAAGATTCCATTTATACTGCTGGATCCACTCTGAAGTGGTGCAGGTGTGGATTACAGGAACCACAGCCTCATTGTATCTTGTCGCGAGTTAACCTTTTTGCGTAGCCCGCTGGTCATGATAAATTGTGCTAGTGATAACAGTAATCTGCCCTTGACAATGTCGTTTCCATGATGGAAGAGGGATCTTATGCCTTATGAAACACCACTAATTATGCTCTGAGAGTTGTCAGCGACATTTGTTTTGCAAGGCAAGCTGGAATTCAGAATTTCTTGGGGATGTAGGAAAAAAAGAATGATAGAATGTAACTATGAACAGTGTGGGAACGTAGTGAGCAGATTAGCTGGGTGTTGATGGATCGAATGTATGCTTTTTAACTGTAGAAGGGCACACAGTCTTTAAATAAATAAGCAAATCTTCTGAGCTTCTGAACGACACTTGTGCATATAAGCAGCCAAAGCGAATTTCAGACTAAAAAATAGATTCTGCCTCTACAGTAAATACACACAGATTGCACATGGCTCTTTTTTCTTGGTTGTTCTGGGTGTCTTAACAGTGAAATGATTTGTGTTATTGCCCAAATGCAAATTTCAAGAAACACATGAAGATGCATATGGCTTTATTAAGTTTTAAAGAAGATTTCAGAAGGTGAAACCATATTCTTGCCTTTGATCTCTGAATGGTTTATACAGAATTACTTGTAATTCAGACAGGTATGCTATTGTTAATTATCGCATCTGATATCAGTTTTACAGCAATACACTGGAACCCACATCTACTGCCTATCATGGAGCTGTACAAACATTCCTTTGGAAGAATTTCCTGCTGTTTTATGCAATTATTTATGCAATGTATTTAATTAGATACCTGAATCTATTTATCTGTTGCCTGAATTTGAGATTTTTTTTAGTCTGGTCTATAATGCAAACTTCTGAAAAGCCAGATTCAGTATATTCATAGCATCCAAGGTCATCAGAATCATCTGAGCATCGATGTTTCTTCTACACATATTCAGGATCAAAAACAGTTTAGTCAATGTCCTATGATATTCAGCCAGAATCATAAGATACAAGCGAATCATGTAAACACAACAAATATTGAGGGTCCCCAAACACATTGGTGACCATTACTAATCACAGTAGAAATGATTTCCCAGTAATTATGTAAAGGACATCCACGATGGACCTGCTGTACAATAAGTTTAACATACGCCTATTTATTTTGTCTGCATCTTTATCATATCTTCTCTCCTTAACACATGTTAACCTGCATGGACTGAGTTCTGTCAGGAACACGCCTCTGTCCTTTAGCGATATCTCTGGTTTCATCTGAGAAGGTTCCAGCTATAGAACATTGTGCTGTTCGCAATAGGACTGCAAAGCTGTAAAATATGCATTTTTGTTTGAGCAAAAATGAGTCCTCTGGTTTGTCGCTATAATACCACCAACACCTCTTATTTGGAACAGCAGTGTGGCCCATCGAAAAGTGCAGCTTCCAGAAGCTTCTAGGCCAGTGCAGGCAAGTGGAATATGAAGATCCACTGCTGGCATTTCTTTCTTTCTTTCTTTCTTTCTTTCTTTCTTTCTTTCTTTCGCCTCATTCACCAAAATGACATTACATGGAGCT